>JARHVA010003495.1:1370000-1695000 GCA_037957365.1 Torreya grandis | reverse complement strand
AAAACATATTTAAAATGAGCAAATTTGAGAAGAAAAGTATGAAATCAGATCAAGTCAAGTACACTAGCATGGATATCAACATAAAGAAACCCATCAAGTATCCCAATGCAATAAGGAATTCAAGTTATTTTCATGGTAATTGATTTACATGTAATATTTTTGGTCACAAAGTGAGAGATTATAAAAGAAAGAGTAGTTGGTCATCAAGAGGTATGAATAATATGGTCTTCTATAGTTTTCATAAGATTGGCCAAATATCTAGGTTATATCATAGATTACATAATAAGGATCTCCCTTAGATATGGAGACTAAATATAATCAATGATAATCACACTAATCAAGAGAATTTGGAAATCAAAAGAAAGGATCATGAGAAAGTAGGTCAAGAGAATTGTGTTTTAGATTAGAGAAAGGAGAAGGAGAAGGAAGATGTTGAGGACATTGAGACAAAAGAGAATATCAAACCAAATAAGGTTCTTATTAAGAATATTCAATCCTATGACAAGGACTAGGGTGCTCAATTGATATAAACTTATAAGTGGTAATGTGTTTCTTCTAAGCCTTCTTAGAGAGATTCCTCAAACTAATAAGAAGCATGATGTTGAAATAATGGTGACCTCATAAAGGAATCATGATAAAATGTTGAAATTATCATAATAGTGATATGAATATAAATAGCTTTTTGATTTTTAGATATCTTAGTTTAGAGTTAGTTTATCATTAGTGTCAATATCTTTAATCAAGGTATGTTTTTTTATAAGAGATATGCTTGTTTAGATTGATATGATCTAGGTGGAATATGAAGTTAAGGAGTTAAACTAGATCTCTTGAGTAAGTATATGAGAATTTAAGATTGGTCTATTAGACCAATGCATTTAAAGGTATAAAGTAGTGATCATATGATCCATGATCTAAAGTTGATGTTAAATAGTAAGATTTTAATTTCGTTGGGCCCTAAAAGAAGATTAATAAAATTTTGAAGATGATGATTCATGTAGCATGACATGAAGATGTTCTAGGACTAAGAAGAGAAAGTGGGTGACTATACCTTGATTGTGAATTTTCGTGTTTGCATAATTCATCTAAGTATGCAATAATATAATAAGGTAATGATATCTTGTAAGCATGATCAATGAAGATAATGGGAAGATAGCTTGAAGGTATTCTTGAGACCATAAAGGTCTGAGGATGAGAAACATAAAAAAAAATATAAAAAACAAATATTTGATGCTATAAGGAGCATATAGAGTTATTCATGCCTATCTGAGATGTTTTTCTAAGAATTTCATGTGTTGAATCAACAAATCTCTAAGCAAGTAGTAATAAAGGATTAGATAGCAAGGTATGAAGAGATGGATGGATTCAGGTGAAGATCAAGAGCATGATGAGAACAAGGAAGGTTGTTTAAATATTTGTGGAGCTTTCATAAGGTAAGAAAATATGTTATGTGTGTGTTTTAGCTAGATGGCATGTAGTTTTAGGTGACATGAACTAGAAGGAAGATCAAAATTATTGATAATATTGAAAATAAGCATGTATAGACAAAGTGGGAACTTACTAGATTTGTAAGTGATTAGGTCCAAGGATCAATGGATTGTATAGATGACCTTGTGAGAGTGTATATGAGCTTTGGCATTAATGTCAAAGGGGGAAAAAGACTTAATGAGAGAGATTAGATTGATAGAGAAGTTATCTAGATCAATTTATTTGTGGTTTTCCATCAATGTTGTTTTCCATAAATGACAAAGGGGGATATTATTTCAAAATTTTCATTGATGTCATATGATTGAGCTTGAGGTTATTAATGTCAAAGGAAGCATGAGGCTTGATGTTCTAGAGGTGTGCTTGTGATTCATAGTAAGGTATGATGAAATAAGTGATCATAGGTATGTGAAGTTATGTGTATCAATTATTTATTATGGAATGATTTGGTTTGGCATGATAATTTATCTACAATGACATGAATATATTCAAGAATTATGAAACCTAGTAGGCTTGTGTGTTTACACTAGTCACTAAGCATGAACAAACTTTTAGAGGTATGATAAGGAATGATGATGATAATATGAATGTATTTTAACTTGATAGTGTGAAAGTAAGTGGTATATCATATGACTAATGTGGAAATTATATCTATAGTAGTATCAAAGTTAGGTATTATATTTCTTGCATAAGAAACCTAGTGTGATGGAACATGTTTAGTAGCATGCTAAAAAGAGAAGTTTGAGACCTATGAAATCAAGTTTTAAATATTTATATCATGGTATTATGTCATATGACATATGGATGAGGTAATAATATTAATACAAGATGTCTCCAAGTGTTTTCAAGATCCAAATATGATTGGTAGTTTTAGACCTAATATGCATAGTCACTTAGTGTGGTTTTAATGAGGGGTCAAGGTGAGTTTAAAAGGTTTTGGATCCCATATTATCATGTTTTAAGGTTTTAAAAGTTTATTCAAGTATGATTACCAATTTTTAGGTCCTGAGGAAAAATAAAAATCAATAAAACATGTTCTTAGGACTCTTATGCATACAGATCAAAGGTTTCTAATCATTAGAAGGAACTATTGATACTCATTGGCATATGTAGACTTAGCCTTTTGAGAGAGATTTAATATGGTTATAATAATGATTTAAAATAAATTTTTTGTCATTTGAAGGCCAATACTATATGAAAAAGGTTAAGAGTGTAATCTGGTTTAAAACCCTCTTTAAACCCTCTTAGTTACCCGATTGGAGATATATTGCTATAAAGTGCCTATAATGGTTTGTTTGATCAATTTTGATGATTTTATGTTGTATATGAATCCTATAGTCATATCTAAGTGGTATTGGTATGTCAATAAAATGATTAAAAATCACAAAAAGTGCTTATTTATAAAAAAAAGTGATGCTTTATGTAAGGTTGACTAAGTTAATGCATGCAAGTTGATGGAGGTCGAAGGCTAAGACTTGTTATTTATTTCCATGGAGTTATATTTTTTATTTTTATCCTATATTTTATTAATTTTTGTCATGGAAGATGACTTATTACTAGAATACCAAATAGTGAAGACACTGAAGGAATCCAAATAGGGAAAATTTTGGTGACGAATATTCATTAATTCATGAATATTCCAAATTTTGGATTGTGGTTTTGGTGATTTTTTAGGGTTGACATATGGGAATAAATCACCAATATTCTAGGGATATATATTTTTGGGTGGTTGGATCACTAAACCTTTACAACATTATCTTAGAAAGTATTTTAATTCAGCACACATACACATACACACACACATAGATATATAATAACCCTATGATATAAATTATTTTAGGGGTCTAATAGAGTTATTTGATGTAAGTGCTCTATAAATCCATTTGGTAGAGAAATTTGGCCTAGATATTAGGATGAACCATTCATATTATCCATTCAACTGAGTTGTTCATCCTAGCCATTCGGTAGAGCCATTCATTTAGCACAGTCGTTCAATAGAGCCATTTAGCTCTGAAAGGATATAAAACATGGTGTAAAAAATTGAAAACTATGTTACAAAAAACCTAGTTAGGTGTAAAACCTAGAAAGAGATAAAAAATTTAGACTTGTTGATTCACCAAGGCTATAAATTAGATTCACCTAAAAGAATTTAAGGGGGTTTTGGATATGGATTCTTAAAATTTACCCTAAACCTAGACATAAGTGAGAATATATTTAAGGATTTATTTTAGATATTTAGGTATGAATATAATTTATTAAAGTTATTATTAAACACATCTACCTCATTTTTCCTTTATTTATAAGTATTGATGGTGCTCATACTCAAGCAAGAAAGTGATCTTAAGTTGATCAGTGTATATGAGTCACGATAGTGAAAGAGTGAGTTTCAAGGATTGGCATATATTTTCTACATTTTCCACATGAAATATATGTTTTAATGTTTGAATATGTGATAAGGATGTTTAATGACATTGTTAATTCATTTAAAGATCAATAAAGTATCTCTACATGAAATTTAAGTCATGATCACCATGATTGTGCCCTAAGCTAGAAATGATAGTTCCTTGTTTACATAGTGAAGTGAAGTGTTTGAGGTTATTTGAAAATAAGTGATGCATAAAATGAATATTTTTTCATTTATTGGGATGAAAATTAACTATACAATCCTGATGGGAAGTTGTGAGTTACTCTAAGGTGTTGAGATGTGAAAGCCAAAATGGCTTATCTAGCTGTGTTAAGATAGTAAGAGGGTAACCTAAGACATTAGTATGTAAGACCAATTATTTACTATAGAGTTTGATATATATAAATTTTTGAATTATATATATATATATATATATATATATAATATAAAATATTCATTTGCATTAGGAGTACTAGAAGCATCATTTCAAGTACTAAAACTAGCATTCTATATGACTATGTTTATATGCTACAGGTAGTTTTTGAGTGGACATATTATAGAAGTGATTTTGGGGTGATTTATCAATATTTTAAGGATATAATGATCATGGATTTTTTATATCAGTCTCAAAGGTTTATAATAATGATTTTATATTCTTGGTTTGTCTCTAATCAAGTGTGAATAGATAAAAATGATTGACTGTGTTGTTAAGATTTCTAGTAGAACTGAGTGAGCCTATTACAGAGGTGTTTTTGGATGCTGAGAGAGTGAGTGATGGTGTTAAATGGACATGATGACATTATTTATGTCATTAATGATATATTTATGTGATTTTTTCATGTGGTTATTTGACAAAGTTGACTTTTTTTTAGATGTGAGAGACAAATTTTATGGGTGCGTGAAGGGCTAATGGTGAGTAGGCCTAACAGCTTGGATCAAGTGGTGAGTTAGAATTATAGATGGTATAAACATGTGTAGGAGTTATAAATTGTATATTTTAGTTTTATTATAAGATTTTCATGCATTTTTAACATAAAAAGATGTTTCAAAGAGTTTAAGTGTAATGTGTGCCTTGAAATAAACCTAATTACTTTAGCTCTCTAATAGGCCTAATGAAGGATTTAGTCTTTAAGATAAATTGGAAACCAAAGTGATGGTTGTTTCACTTTTAAAAAATGTTATAGGACCTATTCCAATTATAACCAAAGTGTCATAAGGATCTTGTCTAACCTAGATGGGTGCAAGCAAAGTATATGCTATGAAGGCAAGGCCTAATTAGCTTATTTAGGCAAGTAATAGTAGAGTGGAATTAAGAAAATAAAAGAGATCAATGAAGGAATAGAGGTAGGTAATTTATAAATTTATCAAGAGGTAAATTATTAGTCATTAACAATCATCATATTTTCTTCATGTAGATTACAAGGTTAGTGGACTTAATGAGCCTAGAATTGGCATGCTGAATGAGCAAGGCCTAAGAGGCTATTTGAGTGAGATTGAAGGATGAAGAGTGAAAAAAAAATGATGTCATCATCAAATAAGTTATAAACAGGTTATAATATGATAAAATATTCAAGGTATCTAAGTTGGTGATTTTTTAACCAAAGGTTTGGAGCCTCCTTCCAAGATAGAGCTTGTAGAAGACTAGTTGAGTGGGTGCTTAACTAGGTATGGGCTATAGATCCTTATGAAGTTGGTGATTCATTAAAATTTGGATATTTACATTATAGTAATATAGTACATATTCATTATTTAGTGGGTTTTATCCCCTAAGAGGGTTTCTCACATATCTCTTATGTTTTCTTATGATATGCTTATGTGGTTGTTTATATATGAGTTGATATTTATGTATATGAAGGGTTCATGAAATGATGAATGGAATTGAATTATATTATTAATAAACTAATTCAAGACCCATCTCAATAGCTTTTTCTAATAAAAAATATATCCTAAATATAATTTTATGAATGGGTAAGGACCTATAATAACCATAGATGTATCCAAGGGTAATTTACACTCAAATATAAAGATAAAAGTGTTAAAAATCCTAATCCTATGATATGGGTATATCTATAACCAAGGTTCAACATAGATAAGTGACTATAATGATGATTGTAAATGGGTGTGTCAAGGATATAGTAAGGATACCACATGCAAGGATCCAAATAAGAATTGTAGCCTAATCCAACATACCTATAAATACTAAACTAATAATTAAGTGAGTTGTGAAATGGTTAACCAACATTTGATATATATAATATAAGGAGATAATTTAAATCCTAAGAAACCCAATAATTATGTCAACTTATCTAGTATAAGGATGAGAATTAGAAATCATAATCAATACAACTACTACAAAAATAGGAAAATAAATATCTAATCTACTAATTAAATAAAGGAAAGAGAGTATGGATAGATATATTTACCTTTTCATGGACCCATCTAAACCTCAATTCCTCCTTTTGATCAAATATAAATATAAAATATATGTTGTAGGTTGAATAACTCAAATGGTAAGAAGGAAGACCTATATGTCCTTAGTTGGGGACTTTAAAGACTAGGTATACCTCCCTTGTTCGAGTTATCTTATTGAGATTTCAAGAACATAAGCAATAATATACCTCCAAGATAAAATTATAAACCTATAAATACTACTTATGAGTATAAATGTGAGTTTAATAAAATTATATGAGTGTGTTTAATGGCTTAGGAAATGGAATAAAACCCATATATATATATATATATATATATATTTGGTTATAGGTATTAGAGAGAGAGTGTGTTTGCGTGTGTGTGTGTCTACACACACACACACACACACTCCAATACCTACAACCAACCAATAAATATAAACTTATGAAATTTGTCTATATAATACATGCACACACAATATATATATATATATATATATATATATATATATATATATATATATATATTTGGTTATAGGTATTAGAGAGAGAGAGAGAGAGAGAGAGAGAGTGTGTGTGTGTGTGTCTGTCTACACACACACACACACACTCCAATACCTACAACCAGCCAATAAATATAAACTTATGAAATTTGTCTATATAATACACGCACACACACATGCACACACACACACACACACACACACACACACACACACACACACACACACACACACACACACACACACACACACACACACACACACACACACACACACACACACACACACACATTGATGAGTTGGAAATGTTTGGCTAACATAGTATTATTGTTTTCAATTGGATTTTCACCCTTTAAGGAGATGTAAATATCTCCTCATCCAATTGGCACAATGGAATCACCTCTAGGCTTGTGGGAAACCTATGAAATGATGTGAGTCTCTAGATAGGGCTAACTTTGTTGATGTACCACTTAGGATTGAACCTAATACTAATTTTGGGGGGTGAAAAGAGAGAGAGATAATTGAAATCAAATATAAACTAATGGGGTGATACACCAAATCAATTTGATGACTTCTAACCAATTGTATTCTACACTTCAGACCAAGAAATAAACTAAAAGTACACTCCTTTAATCTTCATATTCTCACATCAATGCTACATTGTGAGGACATGGATGAAGGTGAAAAGTGAGGAGGACTAGACAAGAGGACTTGAATTTAAATAATTAAAATAATAACTCACTCAAAATTTCACATCCCATAAAACACTTCACATGCCTTGCAAGAAGTTTTCTAACTGCAAACAATGTGAAGGAATGAGACCACATGCTAGGAATCCATAGTCTTCACTAAAAATATTCATCATTCAAGTGGAACGCACTTATTAATAGTCATGAATAGGTAAAAATTAGTCATTTTATTGATCAAAAGGTATAAAAATGATCAGGGGTTCACCATACTTAGGTGGATAATCCCATACAATGCAAAAATGGCCAACTCTTATAGAATTTGAGAGAAAGAGAATAAGAGAAGTCCAAGGGTAGTAAAGACAGATTTAAAGATAATAAAATCAGTTATATATTAATTATAAGAGTATATTAGTTTAACCATGCAAGGATAGGAGGGAAAAGTGTCAATACAAGTCACAAACTTGAAGAAAAGTGACAAGAAACTCCTCATTTTGCATAAAAAATTTGCCTTCATGATTGCCTTTATTTGGACATCCCATAACTAATGAAGACAAATTATAATGATTTGAATTAAATTAAGGGACATTATAAATTCCTCTCTATGCATTTGTTGTATGCTTGGTCTTCTATAAACCTCTAAAAGTGAGCCATTATCATCTGTTATCCAGAAAACAACCCTTCCATGCATCCTACACACTTGGACTTCAAAATTTATTTATTTTTTCATGAAAATCCATGGGAGGTAGTGAATTAAAAGTTAAAATTAAATCCATGTCCTTGTAATCATCAAGAAAGCTTTAATATTATTTCAAGTGAAGCTTTTCACCCCTCTCACTAGCTTGTGTGTTAGGCTAGTTTTAACTGACTAAGTTGAAGGACGTAGTTGGAGAACTTAGAAGTTGTTTCAGGACATGATATGAATATTTTTATTTATATTAATTTTCAATATTTATTTCAAACTTAGTTTCGTCTCCTAACTCCTCTTGGAGCCTACACAACACACAAAAGAGTGAGATAAATCCTATTTTTGCATCCATCCATACAATTCCATACAAATGATCATGGTGTGAAGTATACTATGGGAGTCCTCTAAAATATCCAATGATCATAATGTAAAAACTATCTCATTTTGATAGCTATTTAACTTCATTTTGTAAGACTATTCATTAACAAGGGTTTAGTAGGGTTTTAGGCCAATTCGAGGTCTTAAGGATTGTTCATAAAGTTGAGATGTTAAATTTGAGAAAAAAAATCAAAAAATGTGGCCTATAAGACCCTTTTTAACACCCCATAACTCTTCTATATACCATGCAAATCCTCATGAAATATATAAGCATTAGAATTTGGCTTCGCATGCTTGTTTTCATGTTTCCTATATGTTTGAGTTGCTTTTAGATTAAAAACACGGTTTATTTTATGTCTCCTTTGAAATATAAATTATGAAAAACCTATTTATACATTCAATGAACATTTTTAAAGTCATGGTAAATATTGTCTCAAGCTAGATCTAAGAGTGACCCTCCACTTGGACACTAGGCTTATATAGTAAGCTGGCTTGATTTGACTTTTAGCTCCAAGCATGCCTTTTTTTGGTTTTTACTATTTCTATATGGTTCACACACCTCTTAGTACATCTCATAAACATTTTAAAACATATTATAAATCATACCTAGACCTCTAGTTTGAAGTGACCCCCTTTTAGCCTTTTAGGCATATCCTTGCTTAGTAGGCTTGACTGTAACCTTGGACACCTTGACCATATATCTTGGTTTCATAATTATTTTAGTGTTTATCATATTAATCTATGTGTCTCCCAATTTTATTCACCTTTCTCCAAGGTCTAAAACATCCCCAACTTACCCAATCACCCCTTTTTCATAAAATTGCACGTGTTTACATAAGGGAAGTACTCCTATTTTGAAACAAAATATGGGTTAATTTCCATATTAACTTATGGAAAATGATATTTTGGGTCCTTTTACAAATTTTAAGGACTCTCCACACAAAAATTTATCCTCAAATTATATGATTAGACTTTCCAAAACTTGCAAAACCAAGACTACATTTTAGGCCAAAGACTGTATGTAAGGAATGATAAGGTGAACTGTGCATTGCATCTTTTTGAGTTCTTATTTTTATTTAATATTAAATATTATGGATATATAATATTATTTTAAATATGATAATAAATTTCCAAATACTTACCAACTTTTATGATCCATGATAACCCTTAAAACCCTTTGAAAATCATAAGATTGTGTTCCATCAATATCTAACTATATTTGCTTCCTTTGACTATGTTTGTGTCTTGGAGATACTACCTATAGGTGTTTCTATAGGTTAAGTTTTTAAACACATTGAAAAAACTCATTATAAGTCTTCGAAGATCATTTGATAGGTGTTTGACTTCACTTGTATCCTCTTTCAAGCATCTTAGCCTTTAAACTGAGTTCCCTACCTATGACTGATAAACCCTTATGAATAGTCATGAGTAGGTAAAACTTAGTCATTTTATTAATAAAAATTTATAAAAATTAATAGGGCTTCACCATAATTAGGTAGAATATCTTATACAATGCCAAAATGGCCATCTCTTATAGAATTTGAGAAAGAGAGAGAATAGGATAAGTTTAAGGGTCACAAGAACACTTTTCAAGATAATAAAATCATTTATATATGAATTATAAGAGGATATGGATTGAAACATGCAAGTATAGGATTATAAACTATCAATACAAGTCATAAACTTGAATAAAAGTGGCAAGAAACTCCTTATTTTGTATAGAAAAATTGTCTTCATGATTACCTTTGTTTAGACATCCCATAACTGATTAAGACAAGTTATAATGAGTGTAATTTAATTTAGGGACATCATAAATGCCTATGCATGAATTGGTTTCATACTTAGTCTTCTGGAAACATCTAAAAGTGAGCCATCATCATTTACTATCTAGAAACCTGCCCTTCCATGAATCTTGTACACTTTCCCTCCAAAATGCCTTAATTTTTCCAAGAAAATCCATGGGAGGGAGTGAGTGATAATTTTAAAGGCCATCCATGGCATTGTAATCATCAATAAAGCTTTATAATTAGTTCAAGTGAAGCTTTTCACCCCTCTCACTAGCTTGTGCATTAGGCTAGTTATGATTGGTTGAGTTGAAGGACCTAGTTAGAGAACTTATAAGTTGTTTTAGGAAATTAAATGAATATTGGGTGTTATATTAAGTGTTAATATTTCTCTCAAACTTGGTTTCATCTCCTAACTCCTCCTAAAGCCTATAAAACACACAAATAGTGAGAAAAAGCCTATTTTTACATCCATTCATACAATTTCATATAACTCATCATTGTGTGAAGTATCTTGGGGGATTCATATAAAATATCCAATCACCATTATATAAAAACTATTTCATTTTGGTAGCTATTCAACTCCATTTTTGAAGACTAGTCATTAGCAAGGGTTTAGTAGGTTTTTAGGCTAGTTCTAGGTCTTAAGGATTGTTCATAAAGTTGGGATATTAAACTAGATAAAAAAATCCACAAATATTGCTTATAATACCCTTATTAATATTCCCTAACTTCTATATATCCCATGCAAATCATCATGAAATATATAAGCCATGGAATTTGGCTTCCCGTGCTTGCTTTCATGTTTCATGTATGCTTGAGTTTATTTTAGATAATTTTTTTATTTATTTTATGTCTCCTCTAAAATATAAATGATGAAAAACCTGTGTATACTTTCAATTAACATGTTTCAATTCATGGGAAATCTTTTCTCAAGCTAGATCTGAGAGTGACCATTCACGTGGACACTAGGCTTGTATGGCAAGTTGGTCTGATTTGACTTTTAGCTCCAAACATACTTTTTTGTGGTTTCCCCTATGTTTATATTGTTCCAAAACCTATTAAAAAATCTCATAAACATGTTAAAACCTGTTATAAATCATACCTATAAATCTAGTTTGAAGTGAGCCCCTTTTGGCCTTTTAGGCATATGCTCACTTAGTAGGCTTAGCTACAACTTTGGACACCCAGACCATATATATTGGTTTCATACTTATGTGATTTGTTTCTAATATTAACATAGGTTTCTCCTAGTTTTATGAACCTTATTCCAAGGTCTAAACCATCCCCAACTCACCCAATCACCCCTTTTTCACAAAACTGCGTGTATTTGCATAAGGGAAGTACCCCTATTCTAAGACAAAATAGGGGGTACTTTACCTATTATCTCAGAGTAAAAATGATATTTTAAGGAATTTTAAAAACTTTAATGACTCTCCACACAAAAATTTATCCTATGATCATATGATTAGACCTTCCAAAACTTGCAAAACGAAGACTACATTTTAGGCCAAACATTGTATGCAGGAAATGACAAGGTAAACTGTGCATTGCATCCTTTTGATCTCTTATTTTTATTTAATATTAAAAATTATGTATCTCTGAGATTATTTTAATCATGATAATAAATTTCTAAGTACTTAACAACTTTTTTGATCCATGATACCCCTTAAAACCCTTTGAAAATCACAAGACTGTGTTCCATCAATCTTTGACCATATTTGCTTACTTTGACTATGTTTGTGTCTTGGAGATACTAAATATATGTGTTTATATATGTTAAGTTTTTAAATAAATTCAAAAAACTCCTTTCAATGCTTCCAATATCATTTTATAGGTGTCTGACTTCACTTGTATCCTCTTTCATGCATCTTAGCCTCTAAACTGAGTTTTCTACCTATGACTGAGAAACCCTGTCTGTACTAAAAAATAAAGGTGTGTATGAGCTCATTTATAATTATAAACATTAATATAAATTCATCCTAAAATTTATCATGGTGATCAAACAATTCCCTAGGTCCACTTTCTCTAAGTCTATGCCCTATTCATGTCAAGAATGTTAATTCTCTGCTCACTATTATTTACTTAATTGTAGGTGTCCTTAAGGCTCAAAGGGGATTATGAAAGTTATTTTATATTTTTATGGGATTTTTTAGGTTTTCATGTCCATGATATATAGGTTTAAATCTTAATATTTAACACTTTGACCCCTTAGGCACCCTCTATACTCATGAATTCACCAAACTCAGCTTCTCCTTGAGATTGTGAACCCCTTGAAATGTCACACCTATGGGTGAATATGATTGTTTTAAGTTTGGAAACCCTTTATCAACCTAAAATTATTATTTTTTAATCACTCCATATTTTATTTAACCTACAACTCTTCACTTTGTTCTAAAACACTACCTTATGCATCGAAATGGGTTACTAGCTACACTGATGTACTCTACCTATTTAGATTCTACCTATAGGTGGTGTTTATCTAATTTATGACTTAAAAACAAAGGGAAAAACTTAATTTTATCATTAAAAATAATATATCATATTTAAGACTCAATATTTCACCTTGTGTGTCCCATGTATCATAACCTAGGTAAATTCTCATAACACTATTCACTATTTAACTGAGCCTGTGGATTGAGACAACTTTATATAGGTCTATACAAGCTTCATCTAAGCTCATCATAGTATTAAAGGACTCCATTTGTGTCCCTTTGGGTCACAAGGTACATGTATATACCTTTACTAATCTTTAGTTCCCTTAAACCATCACCAAAACGTCAAATTTAGCTCATTGTTCTATACCTTATCTATAGGTATATGTTTTCTCATACAAAGAAGTGTACTTGGGTGTTGAGAAACTCAAACATGGATTATCAAATATGCCTAATGGTATCCATGCTAATCTATTCATAATCCATCCATTCAGCCATTCCAAACATGAATATATCCTTGAATTGTCCTTTAGGATGTCAAAAGACCATCTACCTCTTTGCAAACCTATATATACTACTGTAGGTTTTCACTATCTTTAGAGGCCACTTTGATACCTCTAACAACCCTTCTCTCCTTATAATATACCCCTATAAATTTTTTAACTACTTATATATGATAATTAATACAAGATATGATCATTTATAAGTATTGGAAGTCCTTAAAACCAATCTACAAGACATCTTCAAAATCCTTAGGAACTCTATTTTGCACCTTTAGGATAGACAATGCTAAACACAATCAAATTGCGTTTAAGCAGGGTTTTCAACTTCAAATATTAGTCTAGCCCTCCTACACAAGTTTTCCATAACCATGTACTACATAAATACAATTAATAAGGTTTACCATGTGTTTCAAACTTCCATATGACTTCTTAGCACTCTGTTCAAGCTACCTAAAGATGCACATTTGACTAGTATGCAAGTAACTAACAGGGCTATTGGTCATATTCACGATTTAAGGGCTGAAAATAACCATTTTTTACTCTTTCCAATTCTAATATTCATTTATTACAAATTATTAGGACTTAAATTAACTCAAGATAGATACATTTCAAAGGTATAGACCCTTTCAAACACATGTAAGATGCCTATAAATGGTTGACTATGAAAATGTGTACTATCAATGTAATTCATGGAGCATCTTCTTGGATATTGAGGTTTTAAAGTTAATGTATAATTAATATCACTTTGGAAACATGTAAAATAAATTAACATAACCCTATGTGACCAATCACAAGGCATGAGAACTCAGAAAACACTAGAAACCTGCTCATCAACACAAAATATGCTAGTCTACATTTTCAAGGCTATTAGCTGATAAAAAAACTTAAAACTTGAAAAAAATAATGGTGCGTGTAAGGAGACATGTAAAAAACCATCTAGAGCAAATATGAATAATTAATTTGTATGTATTTGTCCATAATGAAGGAAAACCTAAAGGGTGCACTAAACAACTAGCAAATTTGCATAGTCCACTTAAAATGGAAGGTCAATGAAGTAAAATTGATGATTTATAAAAATTATTATAAAAATTTTAAGTTATCTAATTTTAATATAACCTCATATAATATGTTGACCTGAAACCCCTTGCACTGACCATACCAAGAAAAAACTTGAGTGTCACTTCAATCTACCAAGAAGGGTGAAAAGAGAGCAAAATATTTTTGGACCAATTTTTACACTTCCAGAATAAATAAAGCATTTAAATGAGAATTATAAATATCTATTGGTGTTCCATATAAACCTCACATGTGGTACACTTCCCAAGGATCCATACATGTGTCATTTTCTTCCTTTTCTTTAGGAAAACTAAATTTCTTCTAATGAACCTATAGATTTTCAGTTTTATCAATTAATAAGACCTTTTTTTACACATGGGTAATGAAATCACCCATTTACACTTTCATATTTCCCAATAAAAATATACAAAGCATTAAATACACTATTTTGACCCCTCAAATGACCCAAAAATGATAAATGGACCTAGAAACTAATTGACCAAGGATCATACAACATTAATTGACATAAAATGACCTATAAAACACCTCATTACAATAAATTACACCCAATCATAATTATAGACAAAATATTTCATTTTGGTAGCTATTCAACTCCATTTTCCAAGACTAGTTATTAGTAGTGGTTTAGTAGGGTTTTATGCTAGTTCTAGGTCTTAAGGATTGTTCATAAATTTGGGATGTTTAAATTGAGAAAAAAATACACAAATATGGCCTATAAGACTCCTGATAACACCCATTAACTCCTTTGGATCCCATGCATATCCTCATGAATGATAGACGCATTGGAATTTGGCTTCTTGTGCTTGATTTCATGTTTTTTTATTGAGTTGCTTTTAGACACAAAATTTTTTTATTTGATGTCTAATCTACAATATTAAGGATTAAAAACCTATATATGCATTTAATTAACATGTTTCAAGTTATGGGAGAGCTTGTCTCAAGCCATAACTAAGAGTGACCCTCCACTTGGACACTAGGCTTCTCTTGGCAAGTAGACATGATTTGAATTTTATCTCCAAACATGGCTTTTGGTGGTTTCTCATGTGTCCATATCATTTTAAAAACTATTAATAAATCTCAAAAACATGTTAAAACCTATAATAAATCATAAATAGAACCCTAGTTGGAAGTGACCTCCTTTTGGTCTTTTAGGCACATCTTCGCTTAGCAAGCTTGACTACAACTTTGGACACCCAGACCATCTAACTTGGTTTCTTGCTTATGTGAGGTATTTATAATGTTTATATATGTGTCTCCTAGATTTATAAACCTTATTCCAAGGTCTACACCATACCCAACTCACCCAGTCACCCCTTTTTCATAAAACTATTTGTGTTTGCATAAGGGAAGTACCCCTATTCTAAGACAAAATAGGGGTAATTCCTCTATTATCTGAGGGAAAAGGGATATTTTATGGAATTTAAAAAAATTTAAGGACTCTCCACACAAAAATTTATCCTCTGATCATATGATTAAACCTTCCAAAACTTGCAAAATCAAGACTACATTTTAGGCCAAAGACTGTATGCAGGAAATGACAAGGTGAATTGTGCATTGCATCCTTTTTATTTCTCATTTTGATTTAATATTCACTATGAGGGATCTCTAAGATAATTTTAATCTTGATAATAACTTTACAAATACTTATGAACTTATATGATCCAAGATAACCCTTAAAACCCTTCAAAAATCACAAGATTGTGTTCCATCAATCTCTAACTGTATTTTCTTCATTTGACTCTTTGTGTGTCTTGGAGATATTTTATATAGGTTTAGGTTTTAAAAAAAATTCAAAAACTCTTTCCAATGCTTCCAAGATCACTGAATTCACTTGTATCTTCTTTCAATCATCTTAGCCTCCAAACTGAGCTCTCTATCTATGACTAAGAAACCCTGTCTATACTGATCCTTGAAGGTGTGTATGAGATCATTTGGACTTGTGAAAATGTATATAACTTCCTACTAAAATTTATCATGGTGATTAACTAGCGACCTAGGTCTACTTGCTCTGAGTCTATGTCCTATTCATGTTAAGAATGCTAATTATCTTCTTGTTATTATTTTCTTAGCTATAGGTGTCTTTGAGGATCAAAGGGGATTATGAAAGTTATTTCACTTTTTTAGGAGATCTTTTAGGTTTTCACTTCCATTTTATATGGAATCCAATATTCAATCTTAACACTCTAACCCCTTAGGCACTCTGATAGCTTCTCCTTGAGACTCTGAACCCCTTAAAATGTCGCACCTATGGGTGACTTGTATTGGTTCAAGTTTGGAAACTACTTATCAACATCCACTCATTCCTTTTGAATCACTCTATTTTTTCTTGAACCTATAACTTTTCATTTTTTTCTAAAATAATACCTTAGGCCTCAAAATGGGTTACTAGCTAGACAAAGGTACTCTTCTTATTTAGATTTTACTTGTAGGTGGTGTTTGTCTAGTTTAGGCCTTAAAGATAAGGGAAAACCTTCCTTGAATCCTTACATGTCATATAGCATCTTGAAGACTCAATATCTCACCTTTTATGGCCCATGTATCATCACCTAAGCAAATTCTCATAACATTATTCACTATTTGATTGACCTTATTGACTGAGACAACTGTCTATAGGTGTGTACAAGATTCATCTAAGTTCATCATGGTATGAAAGGACTCCACCTAGGTCCCTTTGGGTCACAAGGTGAATTTATATATGTTTTCTCATCTTGAATGCCCTTAAACCATCACCAAAACATCAAAGTTAGCTCTCTAGTTTGTACTTTATCTATAGGTATATGTTTTCTCATATAAGGGAGTGTACTTGGGTGTTGAGAAAATCCAACATGACATATCAAATCTCCCTAATATTTTCCATGTTAATATATGTATCATCCATCCATTGGTCCATTCCAAACATGAAGATATGCTCCATTTATCCTTCAGGGTGTCAAAAGACCATCTACCTCTTTGCAAACCTATAGATGGTAATATAGGTTTTTAATATGTTTAGAGGCCACTTTGATAACTCCAAAACCCTTCTCTCCTTATGATCTTCCCCTATAAATTTTTTAAATCCTTTTTTATGCTAGGTAAAAAGATATTTGATCATTTATAATTATTATACGTCCTTGAAACCAAGCTAAAATATATCATCAAAATCCTTGGGAACTCAGTTTTATACCTTTAGAGTAGACAATCCTAAATATAATCAAATTGTGTTTGAGCATGGTTTTCAACATCAAATATTATTCTAACCCTCCCAAAAAGTCTTCCATGATCCTATACTAAATCAAGACAATGAATAAGGTTTATCATGTGCTTGAAACTTCCATATGACTTTTAGGCACTCTGTTTAGGCCACCTAAAAATGCACTTTTGACTGGTATGCAGGTAGCTAACATGGATATTATTAATATTCATGATATAAGGGCATAAAATAACCATTTTATCCTTTTTCCAATGATAATATGTATTTATTACAAATTTTGAGGACCTAAATCAAGTAAAGACAAATACATTTCAAAGGTATAAACCCTTTCAAGCACCTCTAAGATGCCCATTAAGCAATGACTGTGCAAATGTGTATTATTAATGCATTTCATGGAGTATATTATTGTATATTGAGGCTTTAAAGTGAATGTATAATCAATATCACTTTATAAATATGGAAAATACATTAATATAATCCTTTGTGACCAATCACAAAGCATTAAAACTCAAAAAACACTAGAAACCTGCTCATCAACAAAAAGTATGATAGTCTATATTTCAAGGTTATTAGCTGATAAAAAAAATTAAAATTAGAAAAAAATCATGGGATGTGTAAGGCAACATGGCCAAAACCCTTTGAAGGAAATATGAGCAATTGGTTTTTATGGATTTGTCTAAAATGAAGGAAAACTTGAAGGGTGCACCAAATAGCTAGCAAACTTGCATAGTCCACTTTAAATAGATGGTTCATGAAGAAAGGTTGACCATTTCACAAACTTATATTTATTTTAAGGTATTTTAGTTTACTATTACATCCTAAAAAAATTTGACTTGAAACCCCTTGTGTTGACTGTCCCTTGCAAAAACTTGTCACTTCAATCTACCAATTTTGGACCAATTTTGACATTTACAAAAAATTAAAGCATGTAAATGAGCTTTAGGAATATTTACATATATTCCATATCATCCTCACACGTGTCACACTTCCCAAGTATCTGTACATGTGTCATTTTCTTCCTTTTCTTTAGGAAAACTTTCTTCTGATAAACTTACAACTTTTCAATTTTGTCAGTTACTTAAGACCTTTGTGGACACATGAGGAATTACATCACCCATTTACAATTTTAAATTTATCAATAAACCTATACAAAGCATTAAATGCACTATTTTGACCCCTTTAATGACCCAAAAATGATAAATGGACTTAGAAACTAATTGACCAAAGCTAGTACAACATTAATTAGCATCAAATGACCTATAAAACACCTTATGACAATAAATTACACCCCCTCATATGCCTAAAAATCAATTTTTTCTATAGGAATGATTTGACCTAAAAGTCAAATTTGGTCAACAAATTGGTGACTCATATGGGTAGTATGCTTATTATACTAGCTAGACCAGTAGCCTTATTAGTCTATTGGGATTAGGATTCATCTAAGGACTGAGGAAAACAAGAAATTTTTTGACCATGACTACCAATTTTATCAAAAAAATACAACTAAGACTACCTCAACCACACAAAGGATAAGGATATACACAATAAAGAAAGCAAACACACAATGCACACACATATGCATAAGCACTTAGGGGAATTAGGAAACAACCTATTATGTACAACTATTTATTAAACATGTCTCCCTTTTAGGATCAAAATTAAAACTTCTTGAATCATCCTCATGGTGATATGAAAGATAGTGCCAAGCATGCTTCTCTTTGGATTGAGTGCTTTGTGAACCAGGCCTCTTCCTTGGCACTTTATTTGATCTAATATCAATTAGGTCATATTTAAATAGGTCTATAATGTAGATACACTCCTCTTTAACATTTTCACACTCTTCATGTTGCTTCCTACTCTTCATTTCAAAGTTAACTTGTATCCCCTTAGTAGGCATGTCTCCAAGAGGATTGATTTCTTGTTAGAAGATTAAGGCCAATAAGAGCTTACTCCATATTTCAAGATCTGATGTGTTTCTCCAAACTAATTGAGAGTATGATATCCCATCTTGATTACTTCAAACATGTCATCATCAAATACATATTCTTCTTGGAAAGGTATATTTGAAAGGACATTTCCCCTTTGCATACTTACTTGTATACTAATGTTGCATTCTCCATCTTTAACTAGATAATATCCTCATTGAATATGGGTATAAACTACTCTAATGACATGAAAAAAGTCACCCAAAGTCTGATTAAGAACCTCTCCTAGTTCATCTATGGTATCTTTCAAGGTGATGAAAGTGTTAATGATCATTTCTTCCTCTTTGGGAAAGGGAATACATCCTTCCTAATCAACCCAATCTAAAATCTCCAAACAATAAACCACCTCTTCTACATATTTGATCAGATCATCTTCAAGGGATATTTCCTCTATCTTGGTCTCATGAGACTCTCTCAAGGCTGCCACTTCTTGAGGGATGGCTTGAAAGTGTTCTCCCTTATTGATAGCACATTCCACTTCAAGAATGGAGGCAAAATCTAGTCAATTACCCTTTTGTTCACCAAAGGGTGTTCTTATGGTTATTTATTCCTCATAAACACTCATGAGGTCTAATTTATCAGCCATAAATTGAGAATGTTCATCTTCATTTGCCTCTCTCAAGATAGGTTCTTCAACATAAAGAAAACATTGTTCATCATAAACCAAGCAAAGAGATTCAACACAAGGAGTCACCTCTTCTTCAACACTCAAGACCTCTTAAGGGATATCAAGTTGTGTATTATCTACTATAATATGATTTTTATTTTCAAAATATTCAATATCCTTAGCATCCTTCATAGTGATGCCAAGACTAGGCATCTTGAAATCATGTGATCTAACCCAACGAGGATATCAAGGAGGTATGTTTTATTCAAGTAAGAGTTTTCTTTCTTTATCAACTAGCTGATCATCCTTTGTTTTCCACACCATAGGTCCATTAAGGAAAAGGGTGATGGGGTAAGGACAAGATGAACTCTTTGGTGGAGGTGGAATATAAAGCTCAAGGTCAGATTGAGAATGCAAGGTAAGAGACTCTTTAGGAAGCTCTTGAGGAAGGGTAAATGAGGTGTGTTTAGGAATAGGATCTTATTTTGGGGATAAAACTTAAATCTCATCTTGAATTATAAATCTCATCTTTGGATATAATTTCTTGGCTAAATTCTCTTGTAAAATCTTCTCTTGAAGTTGATAAGAATCATCATGGGGATAAGAATTGCATAAAGGCTACCATGGAATAGAAGAAGCTTCTTAAGGAAGGGTGGGATGAACTTACAAAGGATAAACTCCATTCTCCACTTCAATCTCTTGGATAATGATTCTATCCTCTTTCTTACCCCATTAATCTACTATCTTTCCCCAACTTAATATTTTAGGATTAGATGTCTTCTCAATTTCACACTCTTGGTTAAGACTTCTATCTTCTTTCTCACTCCATGACTCTACTATCTTTTTCCAACTTAGGACATTAGGATTATGAGTCTATTTTTGAGGTAGTTTGAATGAAATTTTAAAGGGAAATGAAGTCTTAAAATACACTTGTTTTTCTACCAACATAGACTATTACAAATGCATATTAGCCAACTCAATTTGCCTATCAAGATTAGCTTCAAAAATAAGGTTTATTTTTTCAACTCTACTCTCCTATTGACTTGGAAAAGGATGAATTTGATGGGCTTGATTTTGATCATGAGTATGGGTCATGTATGGATGGTATGAAACTTGGAAAAATGAATATGAAGGCTGATAGGTATGGTGATCTTGCCTTTCATGAACTTATAGCCTATTCTCTAAAGAAGAGACTAAACCACTCACATTATGCGTCTCACTTGTGAGCCTTTTCCAATTGGCTCTCTCAATAGGTACCCATTATTTCTTGACAAATTAAAATGTATCTCTTAACTTTTGAATGACATGATTAGAAAATTTTATACCACATCCTCTTTGTGTGTCAAGATCCAACATGTATCTCTCATAGCCCAAAAGTGCTTGCTTGAAGGTAGAAATGAGTTGATTAGAGAAAGGACTAGGTTGATTAGGAGGTGTAAAACATTGATAAGGCTGGTCATAAGACTAATAAAACTCATGATAGGGTTAAATATGGTCATATTGGGACTGATAATTATCATAACAACATTGACCAATAACTTGTTCATATTGATAGGGAATGGGACAACATGGGTATGTTTCACCAAATTTTAGAGAATAAAACTCAAATTCATGGTCAGCCATGAAACTTAATTAAAATCAAGGACATAAATAAATATGTTACCATCAATATTTAAAGGACAACTTGGGCTACTTGACTAGCTGATATGTCTTTGATGTCACCATTAATGCTTGAAAAGATGCCTCCAAATGCTAATGTGTTGAAGGACAACACCAAAAATACTCTAAATATTAGAACAAAAATCCCACAAAGTGTGCCAAAAATTGTTGTCACTTGTATTTTCACCATTTGAGGATATGAAAATCTCTCCTCATCTAAGCGGCACAATGAAATCATCTTTAAGATTGTGGGTAGCTTAAGGAATGAAGTGAGTCTCTAGATAGGGATAACTCCCTTGATGTACCACTTAGGATTGAACCTACTACTAATTATGAGGGATGAAAAGAGAGAGAGATAACTAAAATAAAATATAAAATAAGGGGATGATACACCAAATAAATTTGATGACTTCTAACTAATTGAATTCTACACTTGAAACCAAGAAATAAACTAAAAATACACTCCATCAATCTTCATCTTCTCACATCAGTGCTACATTATGAGGTCATGGATGAATGTGAAAAGATATGATGAAAAAAAAGAGAGTAATTGTATGGAAATAATTAAAATACTAACTCACTTAGCATTTCACATCCCCTAAAACACTTCACATGCCCTACAAGAAGAATTTTTCCAACTGTAAACAAGGTGAAAGAATAAGACCACATGGTAGGAATCCATAGTCTTCACTAAAAAAGATTCATCATTAAAGTGAAAAAAACTTATGAATAGTAATGAATATCTAAAAATTATTCATTTTATTAATCAAAATTTATACAAATTAATAAGGCTTCACCATACTCAAGTGGAGCATCCTATATAATGCCAAAATGGCCATTTCTTATAGAATTTGAGAAAGAGAGAGAATAGGTGAAGTTAAAGGGTCACAAGTACACTTTTAAAGGTGATAAAATCATATATATATATATATATATATATATATATATATATATGAATTATAATATTATAGTGTTATAACCATGTAAGGATAGGATCAAAAAGTGTCAATACAAATCATAAACTTGAAGAAAAGTGGGAAGAAACTCCTTATTTTGCACAAAATAATTGCCTTCATGATTGCCTTTGTTTAGACATACCATAACTAATTAATAAAAGTTATAATGATTTTAATTTAATTTAGGGACATAAAAAATTCCTATCCATTCATTTTTTTCATGCTTGGTCTTTTAGAAACCTCTAAAAGTGAGCCATCATCATTTTCTATCTAGAAAACTGCCCTTCCATGCATCTTGCACACTTGGCCTCCAAAATGACTTATGTTTTCCATGAAAATACATGGGATGGAGTTAATTAAATTTTTTAAATGCCATTCATGGCCTTGTAATCATCAAAAAATATTTAAAATCAGTTTAATTGAAGCTTTTCACCCCTCTCACTAGCTTGTGCATTAGGCCAGCTATGATTGGCTAAGTTGAAAGACCTTGTTGGAGAAATTATAAGTTGTTTTATGAAATTAAACTGATATTTTTAGTTATATCAAGTGTCAATATTTCTCTCAAACTTGGTTTCATCTCCTAACTCCTCCTAGAGCCAATACAACACAACAAATATTGAGAAAAAACCTATTTTTACATCCATTCATACAATTTTCTATAACTCATCATGGTGTGAAGTAGTTTGGGGAAGTATTATAAAATCTAAAATCATCATTATTTACAAAATATTGCATTTTTGTAGCTATTTAACTCCATTTTCCTAGACTAGTCATTAGCAAGGGTTTAGTAGGGTTTTAGGCCAGTTCCAGGTCTTAAGGATTGTTCATAAAGTTTGGATATTAAAATTGAGAAAAAAATACACAAATATGGCCTATAAGACCAATTTTAACACCCCCTAACTTATATATATCCCATGCAAATCCTCATGAAATATATAAGGCATAAAAATTTGGCTTCTTATGCTCATTTTCATGTTTCTTATATGATTGAGTTTATTTTAGATCCGAAAATGGTTTATTTTCTATTTTTAATGAAATATAAGTTCTGAAACACCTATTTATACTTTTAATGAAAATGTTTAAATTCATGGTAAATCTTGTCTCAATCTGGATCCGAGAGTGACCATCCAGTTAGACATTAGGCTTGTATGGCAAGTTGGCTTCATTTGACTATTAGCTCCAAACATGAATTTTTGTGGTTTAACCTATGTATATATGGTTAAAACATCTCTTCATACATATAATAAACATGTTATAACTTATTATAAATCATACCTAGAGCTCTAGTTGGAAGTGACCCCCTTTTGGGCTTTTAAGCATATCTTCGCTTAGTACACTTGACTACAACATTAGACACCTAGACCATATAGCTTAGTTTAATAATTATGTGATGTGTTTATCATATTAACCTAGGTTTATCCTCATTTTATTAACATTCCTCCAAGGTCTAAACCATCCCAAACTCACCTAATCACCCCCTTTTCACAAAACTTCTTGTGTTTGCATAAAGGAAGTACCCCTATTTTGAGACAAAATAGGGGGTAATTTACCTATTATCTCAAGGTAAAAAGGATATTTTAGTTCCTTGTAAAAAATTTAATGACTCTACACACAAAAATTTATCCTCTAATAATATAATATACCTTCATAAACTTACAGAACCAAGACTACATTTTAGGCCAAAGACTGTATACATGAAATGATAAGGTAAACTATGCATTTCATCCTTTTGAGTTCTTATTTTGATTGATATTCACTATGAGTGATATATTATATTATTTTAATCATGATAATATCTTTCCAAATACTTATGAACTTCTATGATCCATGATAACCCTTAAAACCCTTTGAAAATCACAAGACTATGTTCCATCAATCTCTGATTGTATTTGCTTCCTTTGACTATGTTTATGTCTTAGAGATACTAACTATAGGTGTTTATATAGGTTAAGGATTTAAATAAATTGAAAAAAATACTTCCAATTCTTCCAATATCATTTGATAGGTGTCTGACTTCACTTGTATTCTCTTTCAAGCATCTTAGCCTCTAAACTAAGTTCTTTACCTATGACTAAGAAACCCTATCTATACTGACCCGTAAAGGTGCGTATGAGATAATTTGGAATTGGTAACATGAATATAAATTCATCATAAAATTTATCATGGTTATCAAATAATTCCCTAGGTCCACTTTCTCTAAGTCTATGCCCTATTCATGTCAAGAATGTTCATTCTCTGCTCATTATTGTTTACTTAGTTGTAGGTGTCCTTAAGGCTCAAGGGGGAATATGAAAGTTATTTTATATATTTTAGTGGATTTTTTAGGTTTTCATGTCCATGATATATTGGTTTTAATCTTTATCATTAACACTTTGACCCTTTAGGCACCCTCCATACTCATGAATTCACCAAACTGAGCTTCTCCTTGAGATTGTGAACCCCTTGAAATATCACACCTATAGGTGACTATTATTGGTTTAGGTTTTTAAAATTCTTATAAAACTCAAATCATTAATTTTGAATCAATATATATTTTGTTTAACCTAAAACTCTTCATTTTGTTCTAAAAAACTACCTTAGGCCTCAAAATGGGTTACTAGCTAGACTGAGGTACTCTACCTATTTAGATTCTACATGTAGGTGGTGTTTATCTAATTTAGGCCTTAAAGACAAGGGAAAAATTCCTTGAATCCTTACATGTCATATATCATATTTACATCTCAATATATCACCTTGTGTGGCCCATATATCATAATCTAGGAAAATTCTCATAACATTATTCACTATTTAATTGAGCCTGTGGATTGAGATAGCTTTTTGTAGGTCTATATAGGATTCATCTGAGCTCATCATATTATGAAAGGACTCCACTTGGGTCCCTTTAATTCAAAATGTGCATGTATATACATTTACTCATCTTTAATTCCCTTAAACCATCACCAAAACATCAAATTTAGCTCACTATTATGTACCCTATTTGTAGGTATATGTTTTATCATATAAGGGAGTGTACTTGGGTTATGAGAGACTCAAACATGGCTGATAAAATCTCCCTAATGGTATCCATGTTCATATATGCATCATCCATCCATTGGGCCATTCCAAACATGAATATATTCTCCATTTGTCATTTAGGGTGTTAAAAGACCATCTACCTCTTTGCAAACCTATAGATGCTACTATAAGTTTTTAGTGAGTTTAGAGGCCACTTTGATACCTCCAAAAACCATTCTCTCCTTACACTCTACCCATATAACTTTGTGAAATAATTTTATATGCTAAGGAAAATAATATATGATCATTTATACATATTATAAGTCCTTGAAACCAAGCTAAAAGATATCATCAAAATCCTTGGGAGCTCTATTTTGCACCTTTAGGGTAGACACTCCTAAACACAATCAAATTATGTTTGAGCATAGTTTCCAAATTCAAATATTATTCTAGCCCTCCCAAACAAGTATACCATGTTCCTGTACTATATAAATACAATGAATAAGGTTTACAATGTGTTTCAAACTTCCACATGACTTCTTGGTACTTTGTTTAAGCCACCTGAAGATGTATATTTGACTGGTATGTAGATAGCTAATAGAGATATTGATCATATTCATGATATAATGACATAAAATAACCATTTTTTCATCTTTCTAATGATAATATGGGTTTATTAAAAATTATGAGGACTTAAATAAAGTCAAGATAGATACATTTCAAAGGTATAGACCCTTTCAAGCACCTGTAATTTGCCTATAAATGGCTGACTGTGCAAATGTGTACTATCAATGCAATTCATGGAGCATCTTCTTAGATATTGAGGTTTTAAATTAAATCTAGAATCAATATAACTTTGTAAAAATGTAAAATACATTAACATAACCCTATGTGACCAATCACAAAGCATAAGAACTTAGAAAACACTAGAAACCTGCTCATCAACATAAAATATACTAGTCTACAATTTCAAGGTTATTAGCTAATTAAAAAAATTTAAACTTGAAACCAAGAATGGGATGTGTAATGATACATGTATGAAACCCTATAGATAAAATATGAGAAATTGGTTTGTATGTATTTGTCCATAATGAATGAAAACCTAAAAGGTACACCAAATAGCTAGCAAATTTGCATAGTCCACTTCAAATGGATGTTTAATGGAGATAAATTGACCATTTATAAAAAAATTATTATTAATTTTTAAAGGTATGTAAGTTTAATATAACCTCCTAGAATATTTTGACTTGAAACCTCCTGTGCTGACTGTACCAAGCAAAAAATTGAGTGTCACTTCAATCTACCAAGAAGGATGAAAAGAGAAAAAAAATGGTTTTTGACCAATATTGACACTTAAAAAAATAAAGCATTTAAATTATATTAATAAATATTTAGTGATGTTCCATACCATCCTCACATGTAGCACACTTCCCAAGGATCCATACATGTGTCATTTTCTTCCTTTTCTTTAGGAAAACTAAATTTCTTCTGATGAACCTATAGCTTTTCAGTTTTGGCAATTAGTTAAGACCTTTGTGGACACATGGGGAATTACATCACCCATTTACACTTTTAAATTTCCCAATAAAATCTTACAAAGCATTAAATGCACTATTTTGACCCCTCGAATGACTCAAAAATGATAAATCGACCTAGAAACTAATTAACCAAAGATAGTACAACATTAATTAACATCAAATTACCTATAAAACACCTCATGAAAATAAATTACACCCCCTCATAGGCCTAAAAATCAAAATTTTTTACTAAGGATGCCCCAATTTGACGTAAAAGACGAATTTGGTCAACAATTATATCAACCAAGATGATATATTAAAAATGGTAGACATAACTTAGAAATATATTAGCCAAGCTAATGCACTATAGAAAGAGGCAATCATAAAATAAACCATATCATCATGGCCAATAAAATAAGATGTATGGAAGCTAGTAAATGTTAATGGAAAGTATATAAAGAGGTAAGATGGATAGAGACTTGAAATTGGCCATAATGATAATAATGAAGGTGTGATAAAATAACATGTAATAATCTCTCACAAATTACCATGAGCCAATCCCACACCATTCCTGATGCACCCTTTTAGGTGTGTACTTAGGGTTATTGATGTTATAACAAACCCCTATAAGATAAAATGCCAATAAAGTGATAAAGTGAAGAATATTAGGTGTATACATTAAGGGGTAATTTTTAATGCACTTTATGACTTTATTTTGAATTGGAGGTTGAGGGATAAGATTCTCAATAATATATATAATCATGGATGTGGGGGGAATTTATTTGACACTCCTCACTAAACTTTTAGAGGTTTAATGATCATTTTCAAGAGTTGATTTTTAATTGACATGAATTGGTAAAAATTATTGGATTGCATATGATCCATTGGATTAAAAATTTAAATAATTACTGGAGTAGTTTCTGGTGCACTTTGATTAGGTTAAGATGCATGAGTCACATGTTGAATAGAGTGAGAATATTAGACAACACTAGATTTGGGATTGAAATTTGTATTTATGTTGAAAGTGGGAGCACTAAAGTTTGAACTAATTATACTTATTATTGACTTATGCCTAGTGGAAGAAGAAGGATTGGGGGAGTTTATATAATGACTTTCCTAAATTCTTATAGAGAATAGCTATCCTAAATTAGTGACTCATTAAATTCAATTTAATACCTATCCTAAATTACCATTAATCATAAAATAAGAGGGTGAAAACCTTAACATGTGATGTGCATTAAACATACAACAACATTTATATTAGACAACACTACATTTGGGATTGAAATTCATATTTATGTTGAAAGTGGGAGCACTAAATGTTTTAGTAATTATACTTATTGTTGACTAATTCCTAGTGGAATAAGTAGGATTAGGAGAGTTTATATAATGACTTTCCTAAAGTCCTATAGAAAATATAAATGTTGTTGTATGTTTTATGAACATCACAGTTTAAGGATTTCACCCTCTTATTTTATGATTAATGGTAATTTAGGATAGGTATTGAATTACATTTGATGAGTTGCTAGTGACATCTATTGGTGTAATAATATTATAAATTTGTAACCTTAATACTATATTGGAAATCTTCAAACCTAACTTATCATTACTCACCATTCAAAATAGAATGATGAAACATATACATTGTACAAATGTGACTAAATCTCATAAATTAAATGAGCAAAATAGGAATGAATAGTTTGGTCATTAAGGGGGACTCACTTAACATTATCAACACTTGTATAGGTAAAACCACCCCCACCCATACTATTAAATCTATCATCAATGATACTAGGTGGTTCCTATCTTAATTATGAGAGGCCTCTATCCAACATGTTTTTAGTGAAGGTAACTCAGCTATAGACTGCTTGATAAATTTTGAAGTTGAAGATTTCACATTGGTCACATGAGAATTATCTCATAGTCTCCCATCTCATTTATTATAATTAATTAATAATGATTCAAAAAATATGTCAACATAGCTATATGAGCTGGTCACACATGGTAAATACATAATTGGGCATGTGAATAATTCATCCCTTCCTACGTAATGATTATAACATGATTAGTCATACTACTAAAAGTGATAAGACTTTTAAAATTGATCATTCTGAAATTTGAAGTTTGAGGAGAACAAGGCATGAATTACACACAAAATAAGAAGTCATCTAGCAAGAAAATAGGAGACATAGACCAATTAAACCACTCTCTTACATAGAGGTCTAGGAAAACAAAAGGGTCTAGAATAAACTATGTAAGGGTGGAATTATGGAGCTTATGCAATGAATATTAGGTCACAACAAATAGTTATTAAATCAATTTACATTGGTATGAAATTAAAGGATTGTCAAAATGAGAGGAATCAATATTATTATGACTGAAGAATGAATAGAGGGATTACTGGGATGAGATGTGATCAATAAAAGGACTTCAAGGACAAACATCATAAATTAGAGTTGATTTAGAAGTCATTATCTGTCAACAAAATTCTAAATACTTATAAGAAGGGATTCCTAAGGTAGGAGCTTCCTCATTGTTGGCAATAAATATGCTTTCAAATCATGAAGTATTTGACTCTTGAAGGTAAGTTTATCCTCATATTCTTCCACCATTTTTTATTACTTAATCCTTTTGACGGCATAAAATTAATCTACCTTAATACCTTATTAAATCTCTACAACTTATGGTTATATCCTATTAGATTAGTAACATTAATTATATTACACATTAAGTATTGATTTTCTTGTTTTTCCAAATTGGAGAACCCCTACGTGACAAACTAGTCCTTGCCCTCCCATCAAAAGAATCTTCTAAGTATTTTGGGATTATAGAAATGGAAGAAGGAATCACAAACCTTGATTTTCCCCTTCCCATATCCCTCTTATCCAATACCCCCACAAAATCCCCCAATAAATGATAGGGACCTATAACCCCATCCCCTATGAACAAAAAACTTAAAATTGTGGCCATCTCCCATCAAGATGAAGAAGGAAACAAGAAAAAAATGTTTACAATCTTGAGAGTCCATATTTGGATCTCATAATAAATCTTGTAGACTTCAAATCAAAATTTATGGATATGGTGAGGGACATGTCTAAAATTATCAAGGAATGAAATTATTTGAAAAATGAGACAAAACAAATAAAGAAGGATTTGGACAAGGGAAAGGGAACTAAAATTTACCTGACAATTAAGGATACTAATCAGAAAAATAAACTAGAATATAATGAAAAATTTCTACCAATACTTCAATCTAAAAGGGCTCCTCATAAGAAGACCAAATAAGTCCCTCCATAAGTTTTGAGCAAGTGCACCTAGGTAAGGATGACATAATAAGTGTTGAAGGTAAAAGATAAGGGGAGCTCAGGGGAGACTTCTATTTTTGTTTAGCATTTAGTGTTTGGTTATGTTATTTTTGTTGTAGGATATCATTCTTCATTAGTTTTTTATTATTTATATTGATGGACTTATGTGTTCTATAGCCTACAATGTCTTAGTTTCTTGACTTCATGTCTTTCCCTTTTGTTAAAACTTGATGGTTTTTAGTCCTTATAAAACTAGACTTGTTTACCCAATCTAATAAAAAAGTAAGGAAAAAATATTGTTAGATGCATGTTAATATTTTTTTTCATTGAGCTTATCTAAGATTCAATCTATTATAGATAAACATAATTTATGTCAAATCTAATTAATACTCAAATTTGGAAAAACATATTGTATGTAGATGATATTTTATGATTATATAGCACCTTAGTTTTGTACACTCAGCAAACTCAGAACTTAGTTAGTCCTCTCAGTTATTTACATTTATAGAGTTTTTTAAGTCTCACATATACTCTATATTTTTCCCCTTGGCCTATATATCTTTGTCTAAATATTCTTATGTTGATTACCTAGGTATTCTATCTTGCCAAAAATGCTTAAAATTTAATTATCTTCCATCTCTACCAGTTCAGAACATATAGCTACTTTTCTAATCCATAGACGCTCACATTCAAGATAGACAATAACATTGATGCTACTTTCTTATCCTGGCGTAAGTGTCTAGTGCCCTAAATTCATCCAATTTACAAATGTAATATATCCTAATGGTTGGCATAAGTGATTTAATGTGAATTATTACTCTGAAGGGTTTTGATATAAATATAATATAAACCCTCATTCATTCCTCACTTATGACCCATGGTTAAAATAAAAAAGATCATTCAAATAACATTTAATTAAACAAAGCTTCCTTATTTATTACTATTTGCATACTAGTCATAGGGACTACACATCTATAGGTATAAATTACTAAAAGAGTATCCTAAGAGCCTAATTTACCAAGTTACAAGATAAGTCAGTATTGTACTTACTTTGCACATATTGTATGACTCACACACAAGATTTAACCAAGGGGAGAAATGCATGAGTCTAAGGCTCTATTTAGATTATTGGCTATGTAGATAAAACCCTATAATAGTGGGCTCTTTAGGGTTAGCTCATTACTATGTGCCCATTAACCCATTGCCCCCAAGGTCACTTTGAATATGGAAAACTAGGTTTTTACCATTTGACTAGGATTTATTGTCCATGACCCAGATCTAAACGCACTATAATGAAGGTGAAGTAAAATATATAAACATATAGGTGGTTAAATCATGTTTCAAAATATACTCTATATAGGACACTAGCTTTAAATCTAGATAGTAGTGTTGAGTAATCATCCTAGGCTGATGTTACTATTTAGAGAGCTAAAAGTATCAGATCTAGAATATGTTGACTATTCTAAAATCTCCTTCTAGCCTACTTTTTTCTTGTTCTAAATCCACAAATACATTATCATCAAAACAAGTTAAGTACTTCACTTATTTTTCATATATATATATATATATATATATCATAGTTTTGATTTCCATATTTAGACTATCTCATCATAATAAATTTAATGTATGCTTGTATACGAGTTTAACATTTAATTAGCCTTCTATAGATTCAATTATCACCCTTATGACATTTAATTTCCATATATCCCGTTAAAATAATCTAAGTCTAACTCCAACACACTTTGATTGCTGTAAGTTTTAATTTCTTACGTTTACTATTTTGTATATGACCTATGTGTAGCCCTAGATTGGGAGGTATACCTATTAAACATATTGATATTACCCTCCAACCATATAATATGTGTCAAAATAATGAGGGATATCATACCTTAGATCATGATTATACCCATGTTGAAAATCAAACTAATGTTGATATGGTTATCAAATAAGAAGATTTTAATAATTAAAACCATGAACCACATGAAAATGTGAAAATAAACCATGATCAAGTGCATGCAATTGCATTATTTCATGATCACATTAGATAAAACCTTATATATATTTATGAGATCTTAAAAACTATAATCGAAGAAAAAATACCAAAACTATAGTGTAAACATGCTTACCCTTGGACACATCACAAACAAATACATCTAGTGGTGGCATGGGTTATGTGTTTAAATCTTTGTTCCCTGAAACTATTATTAATACATCTATCATGGAATTATCAATTTTTTCAACACAAATACTAATTTCAATTCCTATTACTACTAAAAACATGTTTTCATCCCATTTGGGGACTCCTAAACATGCTAATGTAAATCCTAGTGGGCCTATAGTTCAATCATTCCTTTAAGTTATAAAGACTTTGGAGGAAAAGATTTTAAACATTGAACAAAATGCTTTAAAATCCCCTCATGTTATAGATTCACAAGATTTGTTCCATAACCCTCTTTCACTTGAGATCTCTTTTCACCCTTTACTAAATATATTTGTTGCACCTAATTTCACATTTTATGATGGAAAGGGTGATCCTAAATAACACCTTTGAACATTTTATACGACATGGATTTATTATGCTTCCAATGATAAAATTTTGACCAAATTATTTCCAAGAATCCTCAATGACTATGCTTTAAGGTGGTTCTATGATTTACCTATATGATCTATAAAAACATTTAAACCTCTTGAAGACTAGTTATTATCTCACTTTTTCATTAATATTTTTGAAAAGGTTTTTCATGCTCAAATTTCCAAAATCAAACAAGGAACCAATAGACCTATCAATGAATATTTATTGAAATATAAGACAATGATATCCATAATGACCATTCTTATGGTAGATAAAGAGTTTCAAGCTATATTCAAACAAAGTTTGCTTTCTCATATACATGAGTCCATTGTCTTTGAAAAGTTAAAATCATTTGATGACTTATGCCATGTTGTATGGGACCATGAAATGAAGATTATCTCATTGAATTAGATCAATTGTCTAGAAAACACCCCAACTGGATCTACATCTACTACCAAATTCATAATTAGACCAAGTTATAAGGTAGAAATTCCTAAGCCTAATAAGGAAACAAACACAATAGTTAACATAATTTCATAACAACCTAATTGGCTTGTATTATCTAAATCACCAAGGAGATTATTTACATGATACTTGAGTCCCTAGCTTCATTACTCCCATGGTTACTAGAGTTTTAACTTATATCTCTCCATCATCTGATAAAGGTTGATATGATTTGACCTTTACCCAAAGGATATGATGCAAATGCTTAATTTGATTATCATCAAGGACTAGGACATTCTATAGGTAGATGTTTTACCTTGAAACACAAGATCCAATATCTTATCGATGACAAAAATATTACATTCGAGGATCCTCCAAAGTAATTAGGCTCACAACACAACGACCACCATACACATTAAATATTTAAAAATACTTTAAAATACCATTGAAAGAAGGAAATAAAATTATAAATGGAATATAATGTAAATATTACTCCCTCACATTATGGGCACCCACTAGATGGGATTATTGCTACTTACATGTGACATATACCTCTTATGTTTCATAAATTTTCTATTTCCTTTGATGATAGTGAAATTAAGGATGAAGAATCTAATATTCATTCTCTATTCATTTCAGAGTAACATGAAAAACATCCCATATGTATTTTTATGATTGATAATGGTGATATAAAAAGTGTTTTCACCATGACATTACTTATGCAATTGGGTTATACTCATCATGATGTACACCCCTCCACTAGATCAGGTAGAAAATTGAATGGGACCTCCTAGAAGGTTCTTTGTGAGACTAATATACCTTTATAGGTTGGTCCCACACATGTGTTTATTACCCTATAATTTATCCATTCTATGTACATCTTTTATATGTTATTGGGAAGACCTTGGATACACACTCTTCAAGCAATACCTTATATAGTGCATGAGTGTGTTAAATAGATTCATGTCAATGGGGTAATTATATTTTTTGGAATTATATATGATAATCCTCTTAAATTAAAATATAATTATTCCCAAACAAATAATTATCAAGCCTAGTAAGGATAATTAACCACAAAAAGGTAAATAATAGGTAATCCCATTTACTAGGTGGCTAATAATTGAGAGACCATTACATCATAGACATAGTGGATTTCATAATATCCAAATCTTGTGATACACATCATGTTCATATATATAAAGCACCTCAAAATTTACATATCATTTCTATATCAAATAAACCACATAACACTCAATTATGGGTTTTAATAACCCCTAATTTTGCTAGTATTGTTATTGCTTCACAACCACCAAGTCTTATTTTACATATACATAACACCATTGATACCACAGTGACAAATATTGCACCTATACATGATACTCAACAACATAAATGGGGTATTTCACTAGCTTCATTATGGGGGGAAATATATAACCATCCATTAGATAACATCATAGGATGATCTTTCCTCCTCAAAAATACCCAAAAAAATTAAAAAATAAAAAATAAAAAATAAACTTTCAATACTTACATGTTATATTTGCTCTTTAGTATCCATGTGTTAGTTCCATGTTGATGGTCAATATACTTAATTACTCCTACATACACATATGTGACACACTTATACTTAAGTGTGATACATGCAGATATGGATACATGATATATTCCTATTTGGGCTTTCCCTTTATATTCATATGGACATTGGGGGCATGAAATTATTTTATATTGATACACATAAGTTATAAGATTTGATGAGAACTATACATTATCATGTTTGATCTTACATATTCACTTACACATGCCTATTATCCATGATTATATCTTACACATGGTACTTGATGTTCTATATAATTAGCATACTTTTCCTAACATATTTTATCCATGGGATACTATGACATGTTTATGTTGGTTGCTTATTCTTTACTTTATGCACTTCATTGAGTGTCTTGAATTTATTTTTGAGTATTTTAATATGATCCTTTTCTTGTGGCCCCAATGTCTATGTATGATTTCATTGACATTTTCATATGTCATTATTTTTTTAAGGACATTTGAATATGTCATTCTTATTTTTACGTAAATGTAACTAAGTCACATCCCTTCAATTGTGAAACATTTAAACATGCCTCTTATTTATGGTCTCCTTACATCATTGCCTTGACTTGATTTTGAGTGCTCTTGTATGTGTGATTTTTTGTTTGTTGAACTTGTATTGTTTCTATATAAACATTGCCATGATATTTATCATGCACCTTAGGCCTAGATGTGATCACATTGTTTCTATATGATTCAATTATATATCTACCTAGACATGTTCCCATATTATACATTCAAATATTATATAATTGTCTTATCCTTTTGAGGTGAGGTAACTACCAATTTTTATCTTTCCCATACCTCAAAGGGGGGGCATATTAGTGAGGTCATATCATATGGGCATGGATTCCACACATTAATATTTATTAAATTTAGTGGGGGAATGATTTATAAGCATGTTCTCCTCTTTATTTTAGTATATGGTACTCATATAAATTCTCAAATATAGTGGGGGCATGCTTTGGAAGCTTGTTCTCTGACTCTATTCAATATTTATCATCTCCAATTTATAGTGGGGGAATGTTTTGAAAACATGTACTCTAAATTGTTACTTATATTTGTTTTCATACTTATCCATATATAGTGGAGGCATGATTTGGAAGAATTTAATCCACACTTATATAATTATCTGGGCTGGTCAAAAGACACAATTATATGATTTAGATTCACATTTGTGGTTGAATTATATGCAATGGTACTATTGTTATACATAGTTTCATCATGAGATATATCTAAAGTTTATATGATATTAAACATATGACTAATATTATAAAATCCAAATAAGATTTGGATTTCAACTCTTTTTTAGACTATTATCATATCACAAACTTTTTTGTACTAATACATCATTGAATTTTATGGAATTTTATTGAGTTAATCTACCACAATAGTTCGTTAAATTTTTTGGTATGGTTGACGTGATCAAGTTACTTAGTCTTTCTAAGTTTTAAAATTGGATTTTATTATCCAACCTCACTAGGTTATAACTATCATTGAGTTGTATGGTTGAGTTAATCTCAACTAATAGGTGTCAAATTACTTTTGCTCCAAATTTGGCGGAATGTGGCTTCCAATATATTTATATCTCCATTGCTATATGCACTTTAAATATTTATCTATATTTGTATTAATATAATTTTTAGATCCTTACAATGATACATATTTTTCAAAATAACTTGCCAATAATTTCAATAAATAAAAAACAATTTTCTAGTAGGTAAGGTAGTTACATCGACACACATGTATACTCTTCAACCTTAATATTTAAATTTCAATCTATTTCAAGTAATTTAAAACCAGATTATATGCATTGATTTTATAATGTAACATGATCTTTTTTACAACTTAGTCATTAAAAAATCACTCAAGTTGGGCACATGTAAAGACAATGTATGCATAGACACCTAGGTATGTATTCTGTCCCTTTAAAATAAAAATTTCATTACTAGATTAAACGGGAAGGAATGTATATGATATTTTATGATTATATATCACCTTAGTCTTGTATACTTGGAAAAATTAGATCTTGACTATTCCTCTCATGTCTTTAGCATTCCATATTTTGAAAGTCTTGCATTTTCTCTATCTTTATACCCCTTAGCATATATCTCTTAGTTTTACTAGTCTCATGTTGATGACCCATGCATTCTATCTTTCTTAGAATGATTAAAATGTACTTATCTTCCATCTCTACAAGTTTAGAACCTGTAGCTACTTTCCTACCCCTTAAACATTAATGTTTGGGATAGGATAGTAGGGTTAATTATATTATCCTATGTCAACACAAGTGTCTAGTTACCTAAAGTCATCTAATTTAAAAATCAAACATATGTAAATGGGAAACCTAAGTTTTTTAATGTGAGTAATTAATCCAAATGGATTGATATAAATACAAGATCAACCCTAATTCATTCCTCACCTATGACACCTAGTAAAAATACCAAAGGGCATTCAAAGAGCATTCAATTGAAGAAAGATTTCCTATTTTTATACCAGTAATAGGTATTGCAAATCTATATGTATGAAGTACTAAAGGAGAATCCTAAGGGTCCAGTCTACCATGTTACAAGCTAAGTCACTATTTAACTTTCTTTATACATATTATATGATTTAAACACAAGACAAAACATAAGGGAAAACAACATGAGTCTAAGTCCCTCTTTGATGTATCAAATATATATGGAGTGCCCTATGGTATCAGGTTCTTTAGGGTCATCTCAACACCATGTGCCTACTAACCCATTTTACCCAAGGTCACTATGAATATAGAAAGCTAGGGGTTTTCCATTTCATTAGGAGTGACTATCCATGAACTAGATTTGAATGCACCAGAGTAAAGGTGAAAAAAAATCCAAAATTATTCAAGTGGTCACATACTATTTCAATATATATTTTATATAAGAAACTAGCATTGAACCCAAATAGTAACATAAATGCAACTGCCCCAAACTGGCATTATTGTCCAAAGAGCCAAAACCATTAGATTTAGAATCTAATGACTATTATATAAACTCGTTTCATCATACTTTCTTCCTATTCTAGATCCATAAGTACATTAGCATTAGAACAAGCTAAGTAATTCACTTCTTTGTCATTTATATATCTAGCATAGTTTTACTTTCCATATTTTACTATCTCAACATAATAAATTTAGTGTATGCTTATATCTAAGTTTATCATTTAATTGGCTTGCTATAGATGTGATTATTGCCCTTGTGACATTTCATTTATATATACCACTTTAATAGTAATCTAAGGTTAACTCCAACCCACTTAAATTCCATTTTAGGGTTAAATAGTATTAAAAGCAAAGGATAAAAAATGTGAAAATAATCATATATAATTCAGTTTGATGATGTATTTATGGAAAAATATACGATCATTAAACCATGCGTATTATACAAATAATATAAATTCACATGATAAAATAATCATATTGACATGAGTCCACTCTAACTTATTCTTAGATAAATCCTATAAATCAAATATTACCATTTAAGAACTTGAGAAACAACTTAAAAACATCATAAATGTGAGAAAAATATGAAAATTAAGAAATACCCTTCACAATGGATCATATGATTTACCCAAAAACTATAACATAATTTTATTCCATTCCCAATTCCATTTTTCTCTCATCCTTTTCAAATGTTTCAATACAAATTATTTATATAAATAACTCAGTGGACAAAAGTCCCCAACACATCACACCTATTCCAAAATTTAAATATTTATCACTAGTGCATTAAAATGAATACACATTCCAAATTCTATTACACTAACACATTAAAATCAATTCACCTATGTTGATTCCACCATTTTGAATCAAAATTAATCCAAAGTTTGATATGAGCTTCTATAAATCAATGACAAGTGGGATTACCATATAAAATAATTAGCTCACCATTTAAAATTGGGCCATTATGATTTAAATTGTCAACTTAGTCAATCCATGTATATTATAGGATTACTCATGACTATTTCACTCTAAAAAATATGACCTTATGTGTTTTGGCATTGACCTTTCATTACCTTCAATTATTTATTATGAATAGCCCCATATAGATCACTTATGATAATTATTTATATTAAGTGATTTTTTATTCTTAAAATAAAAATATAAATATCCTAGTGTGACCAAAGTGATCATATTTTCATGATAGGAAATTTTCAAAATTATGACAAAATGACAAGTTGATGGGTTTAAAATTTAGATATATGTTCATGGAGCATTTCCACCCTCCACATGTGATAAATTTTAAATACTAATGAATAAATATTTTATGGAGGTCAAATTCAATCTTAAAAATATACATCACCTATGTGGTAATCACCCATAAGTTTAGAGTCATGAAATAACATGGTTCATTAACTCCATTAGTATGAAATGTGGATTTGTTAATATTATCCATTTTTTATTTATAAGATCCATAGGTTTACGTATTACATAAAAATAAAATGATATCAATTGAATTTAAATTATATTAAAAATATGCATTATTAATTTAAATAAATATTGTAAAAAATATGACACATGGCTAATGGTCATAGTATCATAACCTTGTCTATGGGACCAAAAGTCAAAATTCATAAAACAAGTGGTAGGTATCCATAGGTCATGAAATCATATTTCTCATAAAATGGGAATGTGATAGGTATCCATAGGTCATGAAATTAAGGGATGCAAAATTTATTGATAAAATGTGTGGACTTGTGACTTTTTTCAAAGTCTCTCTATAGTTTTAATGGGTCTATATTTACAGAGGTATACATGTGATTTGAATGTGACATGCACGATAAAGGATAGACCTAGTATATAGAGGCTATAGAGAGAAATTTTATCTTAGTAAAGGTCCATATACCCATGAGGGTTTTCAGAATAACTTAATTTGGTTAGGTACACAAGCTTATATGATACAAAGGGTCACTACTATGTGAAGATTAATAAGAAAATAAATGGAAACTAATTAACATAGAAAATGTATAAGGGGATTTGTGAACTATAAAATGTATAAGAGGTCACATATATGAGGTGAACATATAGATAATCTTAGGTCTATAAACATTACAATGATCATGTTATAAAAATCAGTGCAATATTAATCAAAATTCCATAAATCTAAGCTAGAGGGATCACCATGCCAAATAGACTTTGAATACCTTATGAAACTGAAATATTCCTAGTTCATAAACTAGGATAAAAATTATTTTTTAAATAATAATATATCATAATTAAAAAATAAAGGGTCCATATTTATCTTAAATAAATGAGGCATGTTGGTCACAAAAAATGGTGACTATACATGTAAAACAAGATATGGTGTTTAGAACTAATTAATTTTTTGTTTTACCATCAGTGGAAATTAAGTAATCAAAGTAATATTTTTAATATGTTTTCAAATAAAAATTTGAATGTCAGTCCCAACTTGATCGCATAACATATTTTTTATGCTCAAAACTAGATTTTTATATTAAACTATTTGATATACTTGTAAAATATTAGTCATGGATCTGTATGCACCCAATTTTTTCATGATGAAACATTCTTGACATGATAGATCCAATTATGATGTGGTTACCTCTTAATAATGCTCAAACATGAACTCTTTAACATGCTTCCCTCTTTTACTTCCCTCTCTCTCTTCTAGGTCCATAAAAAGGCCATTTTGTTGGCCTTTCTAACTTCCCTTAGTATATTTTTAAAAAAATCTCATTAATGATTGAATTTTCCTATTAGGTGATAGAACCACCCTACTAGGTTATGGAAATAATCTATGACATTACAAAACTACCTCATTAGTGATGGGTTCATCATAATAATTATGTAAACACCATGGTGGTTTTATCCTAATAGGGTAGTTTTATATTAAATAAAGTGTGGTTTTGTAATCTATAGTGGAAGTTTTGTCCCCAAAGGTAGTGGTTATATCACCACCCCTTACAAATAGGTGTAGTTGCATCATCATTATTCTACATTCTAAATTTGTATTTAGTGATTCATTTTTTGACATGGTTTACATGATTGTTATCATGTTTACTAATTTTTCCATCCAAATTTTACTTCCAATTAGGCCCATATCACTCGCTCTTTTATTTCTAATCAATTTGAAATCCTCCTAAGTTCAACTCAGTCAAACTCCTTCATGCAAGCTCCATCACTCTTCTACAAGTAAGCCAATTTTGAATTACTTTTGGATCTAAATTTTTTAATTTGAGATTATGAGTTTTGAATCCTTTATAGCCACAACATGGTACAATTTATTTTGATCTTTGCTTTGATCAATTTCATGATTGATTGCATAGTTGTAGATAGGGAGAGCCATTGTTATTGTAAGTAGGTCTTTGTAAATGGTGTCTTCAGCTAGACATAGTCAGTTTCTCCTTATTTATAGATAAATTTATCCTCTTTTTCTCCGATATTGATAGTCACTTATTCATCCTTTTAATAGGGTTCTTGAAATCTTCACTTGGGTAAAGGAGATAACATATTGAGGACCACATTAAAATAAATCTATTGCTTTCAACTAGTCTACATCATGATAAGGTTGGTGGTTCTTAGCTTAGATTTTATTTGTTTCATTTGGTATATTATATTAAATTATCATTGATTATTATATTATATTAAATATTTATTTGGAAAATAAATCAAGTTATGATAGGAAAAAGATTTCTTCTCTCTCCTATCCTTGCACAAAAATAGTAGTTAGTTTCCTTGTTTTTGGATATTCATTTAAATGAATTATTTCATAACATAATATTGAATTTAAACCTTAGGTGAATTTTATAAATTATATCATACATTTCCATTTATTTGTATAATCAGTTTTTAGTTTTCAAACAAGTAGTTTTATTCTAAAAACAAGCAATTAGTGACTAGAAAAACCCTAGAGAAACCCAGTAGATAAGTGGTACCATTGTGATTATTATTTTCATTAAATATATCAATTAATCATGTTGTTTTAATTCATTTTATCAAAATAATCATAACATAGATCATTTATTTCCATTTCAAATACATCGTTTATAGCTAGTGTGCAACAATGAGAAATATTAAAACTTGTTATTGACTTGTTTGGGTGAAAGAACAATCTAGGAACCTCATAGTATTTGTTATTTAGAGCTTAAATATTATTTTAATCACTTTCATGTTAATAAAATATAACTTAAATTATATCCATTCACATATCAATCAAAAAATATAAAAGCAACTTCATATATCTTACATCTATATTATTTGAATCTCTCTCTCTCTCTCTCTCTCTCTCTCTATATATATATATATATATATAAATATTGGGTCTATTGGATATGGATGTCACACATCAATCCTAATATCCCTCCCATTGAGAACACCATTGATTAATACATATAGTTGGGGCACAAGATATGTTTTCAAACCATTCTTTCCCAAATATTAAATAACTATTATTACATCCTCTATGGTAACAGTCAATACATCAACTCGATTATCACTTTTAATAACTACATCAAAACAAGTTATTTTTTCATCCACTTGGTAAATTCTCAAATATAAAATATCAATACCAATGGGTATACTGTGCATAATCTTCTCAAAGTTATTCAAGATCTGAAAGCTAAGGTTATAAACATTTAAAAAAATGCTTTAAAATAAACTCATCCTATTGATTTACAAGATGTATTACACAATAATATTGCACCTAAGATATATTTTCATCCTTTACCAACTATTTTGGTAGAACCTAAGTTCAGACTTTATGATGTAAAGGTTGATCCTAAAGAACATATTCACTCTTTATATGCAACATGCCTTGACAATAATTATAATGATAATCATTTGACAAAGTTATCATTAGTGTGAATGAGGTTATTTAACAATAAAGATACATTTCTAGGTTTGAACATGGTTGTTTACCTAATTTGTTATAAAATTTGGTTCCATTCACACTTATTAAAGTTAAGTTTATTTAGGATTTTTGACTATTGTCTCATCTCATATGATTGTGACAATTTTCACAATCCTATGCCTATTAAATGAGTGGTATTTTCCATAAATACCCCTTTTGTAAGATCATTTCATAGTTCAATCCCATTGATGCATAATTATATTATGGTTATTTTTTCAATTTAAATTACATTGTATTTACTTGTCTCACATTCGGTGAACCAATGCATTTAATTAATCTAGTGATCATGGTGAACAATCTGATTTGGTATTAAAACTTCACTAGTTTTTATTTATCTAATTTTTCATTTATTGTTAATAATTTGAAATCTTAAATTTATTTGTAAAATACTAAGGGTTTGTTTTCATAATCCATATTTTAAGGTTTAAACATATTCTAGGTGTTTTAAATCTTAAAAACCTTAGGATTTTTTAAAACATGTGGGTTCTATTTTATTTGGATCAACTCTAACTTATTTATACAAGATCATTGAGTTTAATTGTAATGTGTATTCCAAGTTTGAGTATATGGAGAAATCATTTTGAGGAAATATTGCATTGTAAAGGAGGATACATGGGTTTCTATAGCTTTTCCATCATTAAAGATGCATTCAAAGGCCTCTCATTATGTCAAACCACTTTTCCAGAACATTTTTTTCTACCTCCTCACCATTCTCTTTCTAGATAGCTCTTGGTCTCTAATTAGATGTTATATTAAGTATGTCAAAATAATAAAGGACAAGGAGGAATCATGGTTTGATATTAGATTATTAATAATTCACACACTTATAAAACAAGGTCATTACTTCACTTGGATTCATTTTAAGCCTTTGCACTACTTGGTTGTATCCACCTATAATTGTCTGCTAACTATGTAAGTAGATTTTATTTCCATTATTTGAATTAAGAGGATTTGGCTTACCATCTAATCTTCCCACATACATGTCACTCTATTAGGATGAATTCACATAAGTTTTAAAGACTATTTTGAGTGACAAAATTATTAAAGGAATGTGTAGATTGAGCATGAAACATTCACACCCTTCACATCCATAACCACCATTTATTCTCTTTGTATGTAGTCCAAACCACCTAACTCTGTCAAAACCACCATTACTTATCTCCTCACAATAAATTTGTTTTTTTCATAAAACCACCTTTTATTTAACATACTTGTTGTATTTTGTTTCAAAACTACCATTGGTCTTTTGAGAGGGTTGATAGTGTCTTTCAAAGGTAAAGTTTATATTTTTAAACTTAACATCACTTTTTACAATATAAAGATGTATTTACATTTTTTAATGTTTAAAAAAAGTGAGTAGTCATGTTAGCATAAAAAAATTTGATCAAACACTAGGAGGAGGTGGTTAAAGTAATTGTTATTAGTGGAAAACAATGGTGGAGAGTTTTTACTTATTTTTATAAAAAACATTATAAATGGGTGGAAATTTTTTTATTATTTGTTTTAAAAAAATAATATTCTTGGGAGATATTCTAAAGGGAGATTTTATAATAAGGTTATTTATATTACTTGGTCACTTACCTTTGTTATCTTTATTTTCAAAGATGAAGGGTGAGGTCTAGTTTGGTAGAAGGCCAAACCCCCTCACAAGCAGGACAAATTTTCTTCTTCTCCTTCTTGGCCCATTTTATACACTTATTCTGTCCTTACAAACACATTATTGATAAGATCAATGTACCTCTTATATTTTTTCACTTGTATCACGTGTGTTGCTTTATATTAGACATAAAAAACACTAATTACTCATAGAATAATTCTCAACCAAGTCCAATGTCCATCACTCGAGTGTGTTGTGTTACATGAAAACTTTAGGGGGGTCATTGTTGATTGTCTTAGGTGGTTGTTATGGGCTTGATTCTCTCTTTTTAACACATAATTTACATAACATACAAGACACTTTGGTTTTAATTATACACATTTATCTTATATTTGTGGACACATTATCAACTACACCTGATATCCACTCATTGGTCATGTATTTTCACTTGTGTACTAATTACTTTCACTTGTGTGTACTCATTTTTGGATTAGTCTAAATTCCATCACCAGAGAATAAACTTTTATTTGATACATCCTCTACAAATTTCTCATTAACGGATGCATTCTTCACTATCTTACATCCCTCACGTTGAGTGTCAATTATTATTGCAACTTAGGGTTTGCCTTTATGGATTTTGGTATTTTTTCCATATAAATGTTGTGTGGTTAAATTTTAGAGAACTATTTGTCTTGGAAAAATAGGATTATGATTTTTTCCTAGAGTATGATCTAATACCCTATCACTATGGACTCATTCCTATTATAGGCAACAATAAATATGCATAGTTTAATAAAAATGACATGGTCTATGGATTGATATGTATTACTATTTTTGAGGAAGTTTTGCATCAAATTAAATATATTGACTTCCCTTTCATTGCTTGGATCTATATGGATACATTTTTACTCCATATAAGAATGATTATTCCTTGGAAAATCATTCACATATGGATGATACCAATATTTCTCCTACTTCATATGCCCTATCTACATTTGAGGACTCTTGCATTCTACCATTGGTTGTATTAGCCATTAGTGTTCATATTTTGGACACACATATACCTATTTATAATTTATATTTAAATGTCACTTCATAAATATATTATAGTGATTCTTCAAAATAAGACATTTTATATGATGTGTAGTGTAGTCACATGACATGCACTAAGATTCCACCTTCTCTTATTGCTACTATAAAGTATAGAGTTATTTATTTGAGATATTTTAGTGATTATTTGTAGTGGTATTAAATATGTCTTCTATATTCACCTTATTGGGACACTTTTCTACTAAACATATCTTCTTTATTTATAAAGTCTCACATTTTAAATCTAGATAACACCATTGATGTCATTTATTTTCTCTTTGATGACAACTCTAACGGAGTTACATCTTATTCTCTAGATGTAATGAAGGTACTTATAAACCATCCTACTCTCTCCTTATTTTTATGCTTCCTTATTACCATATTCTATAGTTAGGCATATGATTCTTGATCAGACATTAACACATTTGGGCACTAGTTGGGAGACATTTGAGAATTTTATAGAGATATACATATTGATTCCTACCTACATTTCACTTGAGTTAGAATTCAACATTTTAATAGCTTAGGTTTTATTTATTACACAAGGTAGAGACATCATGTATTGTAGAAGGACCTAATAAAACATTTTCCATTAGAAATTATGTGCTTACCTTATCTCACTTCTTTGTGGAGGCACACATCATGTATATTTTGTAGGATATAGGAGAAGTAAAAATAGTTGTAGCTTCTAGTGGGTATTTTTATTCCTTTCTTATTTCTTTAATTTTTTTTGTGTGGGGGCATTTTTTCCTATGGGTTTTATCCTTTTCTCCACTTTATGAGAGTTTATTTATACTTGGGTACCTCATCAATCCTTGTTACTAGGACCCATTTTTTTTTTAATTTATATTCTTCCTAAGTTACACTTAAGGGGGGGTTGGTGTGAACATGATTATTTATGTATGTAGTTCCATTTTTAGGTCTAAATAGGGTTCTTTCCCTAATTAGTTCCATAGTATGGTTTTGTTCACAGTTATTCAAGTTAAGTTTACTTAGTGTTTTTATTATTGTCTCACCTCATATGATTGTAACACTTATCACAATCCTATGCCTAGTAGTTGAGAGGTATTTTCCATAAATACCCCCTTTATAAGCTCATGTGCTAATTAAATCCCACATATGCATAATTATATTATGGTGATTTTGTTTACTTTAAGCTATATTATGCATTTGCTTGTCTCACGTTCTATGAACTAGTGCATTTGATTGATCCAATGATCTCGATAAATACTCCAATAATTGTGTCAAAGAATTATAAAGGGTTATTATTTAATATGGTTGTATGATCTACCAATAAAATTAGTAATATCATTCAATCCTATAGAGGATCAATTTATAGCACATTTCTCAATAAACGTTATTGAAAAGATGTCATATGCACACATTTCCAAGATTAAGAAAGGAACTAATGATCTTATTAATGAATATGTCTTGAGGTATAAGACAATGTTATCCAAATTGACAAATCCAATGGTAGATAAAGAGCTTAAATATATATTTAAGCAAAATTTTCTTATTCGCTTACATGAATTTATTATTTTTAATAAGTTCAAATATTTTGATGAATTATGCCATATTCTTCAAGATAGATAAATGAAACTTATTTCATTGAACAATATTAAGTTTCATATAAAACCAATATATAAGGTAAAACCTACTAAAGATTAAAAAAACACAATTATAAAAATTAATACAATGTCACAATAACTTAATCAACTCATCTTATCCAATGCACCTAAGAAAAAATTTAAATGATTACTAGATTGTCTAGCTTTGCTCATTATGAAGCTAATAGAGTGTCATATAATATCTCTCCCTCATCATATGGACATTGATATAAATCAAACTCTATCAAAAGGATATGGTACAAATTCTTCTTATGTGATTTAACCTTTTTGGGAATAATTGGGGTTTTTATTCCTATTTAGTCAAAATTTTAAGTAAAGTAAATCAGTAAATAATCATGCCATAATTAACTTAATAATTTGTTAATTCTGATTATTGTTTTAAACTTTCAAAAAAAGGCAATTGAATAGAGAGAAACATAACTTAGCTTATAACTATGTTGATTCGACTAAGATAGAGGTTGGAATTCACTATGTAAGACTGATACACTTTGTATTGTGATTGGATAGGAGTGTTAAAACTAGATAGTAGTGGCAATGAAACTATAGTCCACCTCTATCACTTTTGTCATGAGAATCTAAGCTTTCTTAGTTTTATTTATTATGTTTGTGTGACCATGTCTATAAATTTTTAGTATCTAGAATTCTGTAGAGCTCCTTATAGAGTAGATTATTTCTTAAAACCCAATCTTCCATTATGATTTTACTAATTTTGATCAAGAGGGGGGTTAGTGTGTGTAAGATTCACTAGATGTGGATCCACACCCCTTGTGTGGGCATGCTATCTACATACTAATAATCCAAAGAGGGATCAAGCCATATGTAGTTCCCCCACTTGATGCGCTTTGTGAAATTATGTATATGAAGATGCTGAATGCTAAAATGGAAATGCTTGAGATGGATAAGAACTGGTTTAAGGATTTGAATAAGCTTGTAAGTATGTTGGTTGGTTGTATGTATATAATAGAGAAGATTTCTTGAGTAGTCTTTCTTTTATTTCATCTTGCTTAGTGATAATTGCCAACCCTTTCTAAATGATCTTTGAATAGCATTTTATAGGGATCGATTGGTCATGGGTTGAATATGCTCGTGTTAGGCTGATAAGGATAATGATGTAGAACTAAAAGAAATTGACTATTGGGGACAAAAATGGACTTGGATAATAGCATTGAAAGTGGACAAAAGTGGCACTAACACTATATTCCTAGTGTGGTACTATCATCTTGAGTAGATGGGACTTGAGGGGATTGATTTGTCATGTAAAGAGGGCTTTGGCTCAGTTAGGATCAAGTATAGAAGGCTATGAATGAATGGGAATCAATGAAAATATGCCTAGGAGGGTCATGAGAGCAATAAAGATGGACCTATGGGTTGGGTATCATTATTCACAATCAAGTTACCAATTTTGGCATTTTATATGAATACATTTGCCCCCCTTTATTTTAGTGATGTAATAATGTGAAATAATAAGATAAAGGAAAAATAGAAAGTGTACTTTAACTTAACTATAAGGGTGAAGCTCATGAAGTTGTGTGATGTTGGGTGTGCATAGAGAGAGCATGGTATGAAGTGTGAATCTACAAGAAAAACAAAGAGTAGATTAGTTCTTACTAGATATGCTATATTTAAAATAAGAATGTATAAATTTTGGTAAGAGAGAGAGGAAAAGAAAGGAATTAATATACCTCACTACGTATGTAGACTAATACAAAACTTATTGTGATGTTGAGTAATGCTGAGTAATACTAGATGATGTTTCACCAAGAGTAATATCATGAATGGAGCTAAGTGCTCAATTCCCTAAGAGTGGCTCAAGAATGTAAACATTGGCCCATTGGATCCATCATTGCCCACTAAGTGAAGCTAGGTGATCATGTATATGTTGATCAATGTTTGGACTATGTCTCCAATCGTTCTAAATAAGTGGCTCAATAATATAAAGGCTAGCTAGTCTTTTGGATCCATCATTACCCCATGAAGTGAAGCTATGAATTGATAATGATATGAAATATATGTCATGTAAGATGGATCCTAAAGCCCATGAATATACTATAATCTGACAATGTTGGCATGGATAGCTAAATGTATGCTAAAAACTATGCCACTCTTTACCACTCTAAAAGATGGAGATTAGGCTTGTATGAAAGCCAATCTGAAAGTAGTGCACTAATCTTGTATGAAATCCACTCAAGAACTTAGGAACTTGGGAATGTGGAAGTTAGGATTGTATGAAAGCCTTTATAAAATGATGTAAACCACATAAAGATGGAATAAGACACATAAATACTAAGAATGTTTGGGTAATACTAAACTTGAAAATAAAATAAATAAATGTTCCACATACATTGCCCTCAATCACTGGTGTCTAAAACATGGATTTGAATCTAGAAGTTATATTAATTAATGTATCTAAAACTAGAAGTGAGAGCCATCATGACACACATGATTCCCCCTATATTTGGATTATCTGAGTAAAAGTTTACTAAAAATGGCTAATTTTGAATTGGTCTAGTTTTACAAAACTATAGTTGAACCTACTTTTCTACCTACTTATGGAAAGTCTATTTTTTTTAATATTTGCATATGAGTGTTAAATTTGGACACTAGTAGCACTAAAATTGTAGTCTAGGTTGGTCACTATTGTCCAAGCCCAAATTTGATGACTGTTCTAGGATTTTCACTCTCTACCTAGTCTATTATAACTATTTTGATGTCTGGTTATTATTTTGGGTGTTTTGAAAACTAATTTTTCAACCATTATGAAATTTGATCTCTAAGACAAAACCCATATTTATTTCCCCCTCTTCTAAGGGTAAGAATGAAGACCTTGTAATGTCTTCCCTCAGAAGAAAGAGCCCTTTAAGTGTGTTATGGTCCAAAGATACATGATATAGAAATGATAATTAACAAGATATCTCAAGATATAAAATTATTTGTATTGAGATATTGTTATATCAACAAGGGTATGCCTAGATGGATATAAAAATATAATAACATGTGAAATGTACTGAACTAGAAATGAACATCTAGTTAGTTTTTAGTTGTTAGTTGGAGGGATGGAGCATGATGTCCATCATGGCATCTAAGAAAACAAGATAAATGCATGATGTGAATCATGGGTTTACAAACAATGAGAACTAAAAAAGTAACAATCACACAAGGCAAGAATTAAAAATCATACAAGGGTGGCCAAGGGGCCAAGAAAACAAGGGACATGGGCATGCCACTCAAATTAGAAAGTAAGCATAAAAGGCATGTTTAAATGCCACATAAATATACAATTGAAATAAGTAAAGCTGGCATGAAAGACACAATCATATAGAGGAGTATAGATAAAGGACATTGGAAAATTTCCTAATTCACACACATTAATAAAAACAAAGGACATTGGAAAATGTCCTAAGACACATACAGGAGATAAACAAGAACTATGAAATGCAAACAATCTAGTTACATAAAAAAGAAAAGAAAGCATGTAAAGAACTAGAATTAAAATCACATATAACTAATCAAAGTAAGAGGGAAACTATGAAATACGTGTTAGTATAAGACTAAGTATATGATAATAAATACACAAGTGATATATACTAGTGATTTTTGATAGAGTAATCTATATAAGCTAGTAAGTAATGTACATTAACATGATAACTAGAGTGTGTGGTGTAGGAATGGCATAACCTAGATAGTGTAGTCATGTAGAAGATGCCCCTAGTGGGTATACATATTGATGTCTATCTTGATGTAAAATTAGGATGCCCCTTCAATGATTAGAGTGAAGCAATCAAAGATCTAGATGCAACTCTACACACTCAAAATAAATTGATTGAAGCATGGTAATGTAGATAAATGGATAAACAATAACATATAACAAAAAATGTAAGTCTAGCATGATATTAGAAACTTAAAGCATGGATAATGTATATAATTGAAATATTTTTAGTGTTTTTGAGTTATTTGTATGTTTTTATAGTTTGAAAAATTTAAATGTTTTTTGAATTTTTGATATATTTGAGATATGTATAATCAATCACAAGAAGACTATGTATAATACATATTAAGAAATTATGTACAAGTAAATTGAAATAAAGCTATATAAAATCATATGAATAAACCAAATATGTACATGATGACAACAAAGACTAGGCTAGAGGGGTAAAGGGTTCAAGGATGGAGTTCCTTGAGGATAGAGATGGAGTAAGTGAACATGACCATCATCAAATTCCTCAAGTTCATCATCATGATTATAATAATATTTTCTAGAAGTTATGTTTATGGTGTCATCTTGCCAAAGGTGAACTAAAGGTTACTCTAGTGGTGGAGATGCTAATTCTTCTCTAGGATGTTTAGCTCTAGTAGTAATTTGCTTTGGTGGAAGTGGAGAAATTGTTGTTGGTGGTACTGTAATCTAAATATTACCCTAAAACTATAGTTTATCCAATCTATACTATAAATTTGTATGAGTTTGTAGCATGGCTTGTGATCTTATGAAAAAGACAAAATGGGTGATCATCCTACTATGATAATCTACTAATAGATCTGTGTCATACTATAGGTAATGTGATTAATCCATGATCAAGTAACATCCATAACATAATCTTTGGTTGGTGTTATGTGTTTCCTACCTAAATCTAAATGATTAGATTTATATCCATAGAGGTAACCATGTGAATTGTATGTGCCAAATGATCTATTTATGGCCATGAATGTGGAGTATATTCTAAGAGTGTAGTGTGAGATGATATGAGTGATGTAGGATGTCTAATGAGATCTCTAGAGTCATATTGGTACTCTCATAGGCCAATTGGTGTAAAGCTTAACCCACACAAATAGTCATCTATGAGTGTGGGTGTTTTATCATCACCTGAAGAATCCTAGGAATATGTATCAACATCATGTACATATGGTAACACAAAATTTACCATAAGGGGTAACTATGATATGGGGGTCTCATTAACTATAGTAGTAGAAGATAATGGTGTTGTGAGAGTATCTATAATTTATGGAGTGACTATATCTATAGAATCAACTGGTAATACTATAACTCCTATCAGTGAATGTATAACTATAATAGGTGTAAGAATTATGACTAATGGAGTACTTATAATGACTGAAGCAACTGTGATTGGCTAAATATCTAGAGTTGAGGGCATAACTATAAGTGGAAGAGTGAGATAAGTGCTAGTATATCCAACCTCATATGTATGTATCTAATCAAGATAAATGTAATAAGATGGTGGTTGAATTATGATATGAGGTGTCCCATTTGGAAAAATCATCAAAGATGACTCTATAGTTTGACAATATATGAATGGTTAGTTATCTATTGGACATGTGTATAGGTATCCCTCATGGAGAAACTTAACACATCAATGAAGAGTAGAAGGAACTACCCCCATAACATGTATCGAGGGTCATATGAGTAGAAGATTATAATGAAGAGGACATGGCATGACTTGGAACTATGTAGAGAGGGTTTTGGGTCCTAATATGATATCCAAAGCAATGGTACCTAATGTCTATCATGGTATATCATCAAATCCTTGAATTTTCCTATATGATTTATACATGGATTCCATCTCTATTCCCATGGTTTTTAAGAATGTTATATTACATATATTATGTTTAGAAGCACTATCAACTAGAACTCTCTTAACTACACTAGTTTTGACTTTAAATTGTATGAATAGTTGTAAATTTTGATAAATTACTATCTAAAATGGCATGTCATCATGATAAAAAGTGATAAAAAATAATAAGGCTCAAAGTTAATGGGCATATAAGTCTAATTGAGTTCCTGATAGAGAATGTCCCTAAACACATTGGCTTTCTAAAGTAGTTCTAACATGGAAATCTTAGCTAGTGTATTTCTCAATTGATCAACAATATCATATGCCTTGTGTAAATATACCTATGATGATGGTTTGGGCCTCAGATGGGAAAGAATTGAAGGGTGGTGGGGCTCTTGATCAGGTGGAGGCGGCATGATGGCTTATTGAGTAACTACTCTAACCACATTATCTACTATCCATATAGGACTAGTAGTAGTTATGGGAGGAGAGTGAAGATAATTGATAGGTCAAGGTGGTGGAGGGACAAAGAGTGTCAACTAGGCTCTTTGACAATGGGTAGTGACCTAGGGAAGGGTAATATGGACCATGCAAGAATACTTAGATGGAATAGAGGCTCCAAGGTAGGTGATGTAAAAGATGTCTTAACATATTTGATAATAACTTTCTTAACATCATCCCATATAATGAAAAATAAGTACGAAATGTAAATAATTAATCTTTGTACTAACATATGATAGACTTGATCATCTATCTACATGATATGACCCATGATAATCTCCTTATTATTTGTAATAAATGCAAGAAAAAATTATAAATAAGTGAAATCCATTTTTGAAATCTGATTTTAGAATGTAAGGTGATATATCAAAAGTAGTAGGACCTAGTGTATGCAACTAGGGTTTGAAAGATAATTATTTTGAAAATTTACTTTGAAATTTTGAAATTTGAAGTGAATTTTTGAGTTAAATATGCAAGTAAAAAATTATAAATTTATTGGAAAATTTGTGATTTAACAGGACCTAGTGTATGCAACTAGGGTTTTGACAAATAAATATTTTTGAAAATTAATATTGAATTTTTAAATTTGAATGATTTTTTGATTTTGATATGCTAGTTTAAAATTAGGAAATGATTGAAAATTTATTGAAAAAATACTGGGACCTAGTTTGGGCAACTAGGGTTTGAAAGAAAATTATTTTTAAATTACTACAAAATTTTAAAATTTAATGCTAATTTATAATTTTATTATGCTAGTAAAAAATTAGAAAAATATTGGGAAAATAAGTAATAAATTTACCCTAGGTTTTCTAGGATTTTTATGCACAAATGAAGTAAGTCAGGTTCACCATATGACTTAAAAATATTAGGAATATCAGTGTATTAATCCTAGTTTGTTTAAAGGGTTTGAGTAGTAAACTTATTAAATAATTAAGCTACTAATTTTTGTAAATTAATTGAAATTTATAATTTTCTAAAAATAGTAATGAAAGGAAGAAAATCAAACTTAACTGGATACTTATTGATCTGATTTAGATAGAGGCTAGAATTCACTATGCAAGACTGAGACACTATAGCAAACTAAGATTTGAACTTCATTTTGTGATTGGATAGGAGTGATACAATTATATAGTAGTGGTACCATCACTATATTCTACCTTTATCACTATTATCTTGAGGATCTAAGTTTTTTGGGTTTTCTTCACTATGTTTGCGTGACCTTGTCTTTAATGTTTTAGCAATTAGAAGTCTGTAGAGATCCTTGTAGAGAATATTTTTTCTTCAAATCCTATATCCCATTTTTATTTGACCAATTTTAATAAATATGGTGGGTTAGTGTTTGTAATATTAACTAGACATGGATCCACACCCATTGTGTGGATATGTTTCCTACATACCAACACTCCAAAGAGGGATCAAGCCATATGTAGTTCTCCCAGTTGATGTGCTTTGTGAAATTCTATATATGAAGATGTAAAATGATAAATTGGATGTGCTTGAGATGGATAGGAATTTTTTTAAGGATTTGAATAAGCTTATAAGTGTGTTGTTTGGCTATATGTAGAGAATAGGGAAGATTGCTTGAATAGTCTTGCTTGTATTCTAACTTGCTTAGTGATAATTTCCAACCCTTTCCAAATGATCTTTGAATGGGATTTTTTAGGGATTTATAGGTCATGGGTTGAATGTTCCCACCCTAGGCTTACAAGGATAAGGATGGGAAACTAGAAAAAATTGACCATTGGGGCTAGAAATGGACTTGGAAAACAATGCTGAAAGCAAACAAGAGTAGCACCGATGCTATAGTCCTAGTGTGGAATTATTGTCCTAAGTGGATAAGACCTAGGGACATTGATTTATTATTTAAATAGGGGTCTATCTCAATTGGGATCAAGTCTATAATGATATGGATGACTAGGAATAAGTGAAAAGATTCGTATGAGGTTAATAAGAGCAAGCAAGAGAGACCTATGGGTTGGGTGTCATTAGCCACACTCAAGTTACAATTTTTTGCAATTTATATGACTACATTATGACATTAATCAATGTTATATGCATTCTAAAAATATATGTTTCAATTCAAAGAACAATATACAAGACCTTATTGATATAAACCAAATCACCTTTGAGGATTCTCCAAAGAATTAAAGAGGAAAACTTAATGATTATCAAAATAAAAAGATATTAAATAATCCATTAAAAGACCATTCTAAGGAAATACCATAAGTGAAAATGGAATATCATACACATCATGCTCCACCAAATTATGGGCACCCATTAGATAGTATTATTGGTAAAATTACACGTGAGATACATCCTATGATTCAAAGGAATTCCATTTCATTTGATGACAATGAGATTGAGGATGATGACTCAAATACTCATTCCTTATTTATTAAAGAACATATTAATCATCATCTTATAGAAAATGTTAAAGTTGATAATGTTTCTAGTGATAATGTATGTACCATGAAACTACTCACACATTTTTGATATACACAATTTGATTTACTCCCTTTTATAAAGATATTCAAATCATTCATTGGGAAGACACAAAATTTTTTTGGTGAGATAGATTTACCTTTAAAATTTGGTCTAACACATGTGATCACAAAATTATCAATTATACCATATACAATTTTATATGTTATTAGGGTGACCTTAGATTAATAATCTCCATATAATACCCTCTATGGTGCATGGTTGTCTTAAATATAATCATTACAATAAGGTTATTATAGTTTTAGGGATTTAATATGAATATCCATTACAACAAGAATAATTTTTTTATATAAAGCTAATTACATAACCTATTAAGGTTAATAATAAGTGCAAGGATAATAAAAAGTTAATCCCATTTCCTAGGTTACCAATACCTGAGAGACCATTACATCATAGATATGTAGTGGATTTTATGAGGCTTACATTTACACCTCCATGACCTAGCCAATTAATGACAAAAAAGCACTATGTTTTAGAGAGGACATAAAGACATAAAATTACACCTAAGAAATCATAGGGAACTAAATAATGGGTTACATGAACCACTAAAACTTCTCATACTAATTCAAAACCAAAGAGTCCTATGTGGCATACATAGAGTATTGCAGATTCTTTAGATCTAAATTTGGCACATATACATGATCTTTAGTAGCATGAAAATTTTATTATGCCATAATTAGAGTATATATCACCCTATTAAAATACATTATATGGGATAATTGTATATAAATATATTTTTAAACATAAAAAATAAAAAATAAAACAAATAAAAAAAATTGAAATTTTGAAAAAAACCAAATATTTAATAAAAAACAAAAACATTCAAATAATGCAAAAATATTAAAATTTCACATACTAACCTTTGTATATGGTTTTTAATTTATGATAATATATAGCATATAATTTATATAAAAACATATGTTTCATGGGTACTTGAGTGTGAAACAAGCATATATTATATCCATGATACATGAGCATGCAAATGTTGGACCTTTCATCTTATCGCATGGCACACTATGTTGGGGGAATATTGCTTCTATTTGATTATGATTTAAATAGAGTATATTTTTTATTATCATTTTCCATTATAATCTTATATAATAAAATTTACACATGCCTATACTCATGTTACTATCTTACATAATGTATTTGATATGTTATTCTACATGCCATTTTGCTAAAGTATGTATATAGGGACTAATATGATATGTTTATACTAGTTGATTTTATTTAAATTATTTCATCTCTTCATATGGATTACTCAAGTGTACTTATTATTTTATCTAATGTCTTTATTTCATAACATTTTAACATATCCTTGATTATTAGACACATTGCCTCAAGTGTTGTTTTCTTTAGTGTGTGTGTAAAGTTGAACATGTTCTCCCCTTGAGTGTACACCATTTGAACATGCCATTTGTTGATGGTCTCCTTAGACATTGAATTGTATGAAATTGAGTGTTATTATGTGTGTAATTTATTATTTTTTTATTTTGTTACTTTTAAAAATTTCCATGATCTATATCATGCATCTTAGGGATTGATATGTTTGGATATTATGAGCTTAATTGATACATATACTTTAACATGATACTACTATACTATTCTTAAATACATGATTGATATAAATATATGTTTTTAGTATCATTTTTAGACAAGATGAATATCAAATAGAATTTACCCTTTCCTCAAAATGGGGGCACATCAGTGGGGGCATGTCATAGAGACATGATCCCACACAAATAAAATTAATAGAATTGGTATAATTTGATACAACATAGATAATTTAGATATACACTTGGGATATAATATTATATTTTTAACATAGATTTAGGATATATTTTTTTAGATTTGTGACACATATTATACACATAAGTTACATTTTCATAGATACTTCAACTTGAGACACATTTGATGTTCATATGCCATGAAAATGCACCAAATTATAGATATAATATTTGTGTACTAACCTTACCAAGATGCACTATTTGATATTTTATTTATTATAATATTGGATCTTTTGATAAGTGTGATTGAGATTCAATGTTCTCAATGGACCTAGAATTGATTATATTTATAGAGAGCTGATATGGTTGCAGCATTTGACCGAGGTGAGGTTGGATAGATTATGTTTATACTTGAGTTATTCAATTGAGATTCACTACTCTGAATTGAATTGTAAAAACTCACTTTCATACCATATTAGGGGCATGATCACCCTCTAATTCCCATCTTCACATCTCCAAGGTTTAGTTGTGAACCTTTCTCTAACACTTTAGCTAGGTAGCATCATTACCAAAGAAAACTATCAAGGGGAAGCATGGTTTCATCAACACATAGGTTTACCCCTTCCTTGCTCTCTTTTATTTAAGATAATTTCAATTATTAATTCTTATATCATATACACTAATTATATTTGTAACATGTTCTTGGTTGTAGATCATACACATATCATAAATTTAAATATGGCTCAAGTCAAAGCAAGGTGTGTTGTACACACTATAGTAAAAAATTATTTCCTTTAAGTTAGTAGTTTCATCTTTATAAATTAATATATTAAGGGGATGTAGATAATTAAATATAGATTTATATGATAAAATATACTTTTACACTCAAAAAATATTAGTCATGGCTCTACCATTTAGTTATTAACATACCTTATGCCTAAATGGATCACATTCACCATATCACTATGCCTAAATTATTATTTTATTGTTTGAACCTGATATTATGATTACCTAGATCATTTTTATCCCACATTATGCTTAAAAACTAATATATATCCTTCACTATTACTCATATAACTTAAAAAAATCTATATTCATGGACACTTATGTTATGGATTGGACACTAGAGTTGATGCTAATGTCCCTACTCCAATATATGTGTTTATAACCTTAAAAAAATAAATTTTCAAATCCCTTAATATGTACATGTCCACCTATTTATTTAATTTATTCTTTCCATGGGATACATTTCAAAAGGTGTTGTGTGATGATGCAGGAACATCATCACTTCACTTGTGTTATCTAGGATATTTTTTCTTTGATCAAGTGGCTTATGGTCCATAAGCATGTTTATAATTTTTTAATCATGTTTTTATTATTTTTACACCCATTGGAATGTTTTCAAAGTTTTTATGAGTTCTAGAGTAGGTTAAAATTTCAAATTTGCACTTTCTTGCCAATTTTCACTTAAATATTTGAATTTGGCAATCATGGTTTAGGATTTTTATGAATATTTCAAGGGTAATGAAGGTGTAAAATTATTAGGTAATATTAATAAATATATCATGGGCCTATAAAATGTTCCATAGTTCACAAATGTATGGAAAATCAACTTTGGTGTTGGTGCCAATGTGCAATTTGCTTGCAAGTGAACATTAAAAAGTCAAGAGTTAGTTAGAGTAGTTATATTTATTAAAAAAATAGTATTTTTTGTTTTTATAGTGATTTTTAGTGATTTATTAATATATGATAGGGTTATATACCCAAGGAATATAAAATGGAGACTCAAATTTTTTCAAAGAAGGACTGTAACTTTGTTTTCCTATATAAGCAAATGGAATATGACTGTGTTCTCAATGCTCATTAAAGAAAGGCTTCATAAGACTAGTTTCCAAGGTTAATATTATATTTGGTAAGTTTTATAAGTATTATAATAAGTTTACAAAGACTTTTTTATTTATTTTCAATGTCTTTTGTGAAGCATTAATGTTGCAGACCAACATATTCTATTTCTTATGTTGAGAAGATAGTATGTTTTTTGTATACAAAGAGAAAATGAATGGAAGGTTTTAACAATGATTTGATGTTTAATATTGAATAGTTTTAATGTTATTAAAATCACATTATAAAGTTACAATAATTAAATAATTTAAATTGTTTCTTACTATGCTAAACTCTATGCCATTCTAAGTTTACACACACACAGTTAAGTTGAGAGTTGAGATAAATACAAAACAAAGACATGGAGATAGGATTATTTTGATTATTACAAGTATGTGGGAAAAATATATAACCTATAAAACCATGATATTTACTTGAAATATTTTTGGTAATAGAATACCTTAAGATTTTTGTTCTAGGACCTTGTAAACTGTGTCTCACAGATAGTGAGCACATGAACCTAAGTCATTGGTTGATCAAAGGATTCAAGAAGAAAGAATAATGATTTTAAAAAGTGTATATTGGTTCCACAAATAAATAATAGATAAATAAAATTTTTCACTATAGTTTGAAACTATTTTAGAAGATCAAAACTCAAATTTCATTACTCTCAGGTGACTATGGCCAGTCATAACCCTAAATAAGGGTTGGGAAGAAAAATGCATTTATAAGAAGATTACACCAGTAAAAATTGACAAATATTTATAGTTTGATAGTGTGAGATGTTTAATAATATATTATTAAAGTTATTATTTTATTCCATACGTATATGTATATTTACATAGGATTGAGTGTGGCTAGGGGTGAAGAAGGCCTAATTAGGCCTACACAGAGACCTAAAAGAGACTAGGAAAGTGTCTTCCAAGTGGATTTGGGTGTTTAAACTTCATATAAAGTGAAAAGATATATAAGGTGTCTATAATTAAGTATAGTTTCTCATAATCCATCTGTATAGGACTGTATAGAAGGAAAAGTCCTTAAAAAGGCTACTAACACTGCCTGTTGAAAGAAAAGAAGTTGAAAAGGCTAAGAAAAAAAGTGATGAGGGGTTGGTTAATGGAATGAGGGTTTTGAGGATAATACAATGAGTACAGTAAAGGTGATAATAAAAATAATATATTTCAATAAAACCTTGAATCATTGAATGTGCAAGTTAACATAAGAACCTTATGAGAGTTGACATCAAGAATAAGACAAGATTGTGAGATTGTTTGAATATTCCTCTAAATAATTTGGTATAATATATTAGGATATATTAGGAAGGTAGGAAGAATACATGGTACATATATGATGATGAAAAATAACAACTCAAAGGAGGTTATAAGTAGTGGATGCATTTTTAGTTTGTAGGCAAGGTTACAAGACATGGAGCTGGCTCAGGGAAGAGAGATGAAAAAAGGTGATGTTAGTGAGGGAGAGTATGAGATTACTAATGAATAAGTAGTATAGGAAGGAGATGAAGGTATATTTGAGGAGAGGCTCATTACAAAAATCCTTGGAGTGACTTCAAATCTTAAGATGGAGGTGCTCATGTATGACATAAGCCTCAATGTAGAATAATTGGTTGATTGGATTACAATAATGGATAAATAATTTGATTATGAAGATGTGAATGATACAAAGAAAATGAATTTTTTTTAACAAGGTTGGAGATTAATGCATCTTTGTGGTGGGATGGCATACAAAAAGAGAGAAGAATAAGGACAAAAGATAAGATAAGGTCATGGGATACAATGGCGGCCAGGATGAAATTCAAATTCATGCTTAAATACTATTAGACCCACTTTTTTATGAGGTTTAAAAATTTGAGATAAAAGGATATGATGTTGAAAGTGTACATAGAGGAATTCTACAAGTTAACCATTTGAGCATGATAGATAGAGTAGGATACAGAGAAAGTTTCTTGGTATATAAATGGCTTGAAGTTTATCATTAACGATGAGATAAGCATATTGTCACCTATAATAGTTGAGGAAGCCTATAAATATGAATTAAGGAATTAATAAAAGTTTGAAATAATGCAAATTCAAATTCACAGAAGTAGAGGTGACAGAAGCTATAGGGGTAGAGCCAATAAGAGGGAAGAGGATAACCAAGTTATAAAACTTAATGGAAAGGTCAAAGAAAATAGTTTGGTAGTATTTTAGAGATTTTAAATCAATATATTAGAGGTCATTGTGTATATAGGGGTGAAAGATAATATGGTAGAGGAAGAGGTAAAAATTAGTTTATAGTTAAATGCTTCAAGTGCAACAAATTTGTAGGGAATAGATCATATGAGTGTCTTCAAGATATTCAAATAGTTATCTCTTAGAGTGAGAGTATAAAACAAGTGGTTTATCAACAAGAGGAGAGTGTAGGTGCATTGGAAAACTATGTGGAAGAACCTAAAACAAGGGAGATCTTGCTAATGAAGAGAGCCCTTTTGAAGAACAACCATGAAGATAGAGAACCACCAAAAAGTAAAATGTCATTCAAGACCATGTGCAAGAGCAAAGGTAAGTGTTTAAAAGTCATTTGATACTGTTAGTATGGATAATATTGTGTTTTATTTGATGGTGTTTAAAATAGGCTTATAAATTCACAAGTATCCAAGTTATTATAAAGTATTTTGGATTCAAACTAATCACCAAGTCCTAGTGAATAAATAATGTTATGTAGATTTAAAGATAGCTGGATATAAGGATAGAATATTGTGTGATGTGATTTCCATTTGTGTGTGACACATCATTCTTTGGAGACCATGGTAATATGATATGAGGGTTTTGAATGATTGAAGAGCTAACACCAACACCATTGAGAAGGATGGATGCAAGCACACACTAAACCCATTGAAAGACAACAAAACATGGAAGGACACACCATGTAGTGTGATGATATTTAGAGAGAAGGAATACTTTCCAAAAGAATTCATTTGTATAAATGAGGACAAGAATATGATATTTGAAAACAAGATCCAAGGTCAAAACCATTAGTACAAGTTGTTAAGGCAATGAGACAAAAAGGTGTAATAGATAAAAATCACTTAGAGGTGTTGAATGAAAAAAAAAAGAGATGTTATAGTTACACTAGTATGTTGAGCTATTCTAAAATTACCAATTGGAAAAGATATTTTCATATTCATCCCATCACTTTCATTTAATATAAAGAAACACGTATCTAGAGGACTTTCTTGAGATGTTTTGCATGTTGAGAGAGTTGGCTATGGAAAGATAAGTCAATAATCAAGTAAAGAGTGAATAAAAAAACAAGGGGATAAATATGTTTAAAATGTTAAGGGTATTATAGGAGAGAATATGGAACCATCACAAACAATCCAATAAGTAGCAGATCCAAGCTTAGAAAGGACAAACATACAAGAGTAAGAGTGTGGTTTTAGATAAGATAAGTAGGAGATTGTTTTGATTGACTTGTGTGTTCCATGTGTAGGTTTGTTATAGGATAATAAATATATGTTGAACATGGTCAGGTTGGAGAAAATTTTTCATGAAGATAGACTCAAAGGAGAAAGCAAGCTAACATTAGTCTAATCACAAGGAGGTCTATATGTCACTCATAGACCTTGGGATCTAAGAGGGTGTGACATTAAATATATGGAGAGAAAAATAGAGAGAAATTATGAGTAGAATAAAAATAATATATTATTTTAACTTTTAGGAAAAGTTAATTTTGCACCTCAATAGTATGATGTAGGAGCATCATCACTTTACTTGTCTTGTCTAGGCTATTTTTACTTTGATCAAGTTTTTATGGTCTATAACCATGTGTATAATGTTTTAATGGTGTTTAAATTATTTTTATACATTTTTTAATATTTTTCAAGTGTTTATTAGTGATAGAGTAGATTAGAATTTCAAATTGGCACTTTCTTACCAGTTTTCACAATTCAAATTTTTGAATTTTACAAACATGGTTTAGGAGTTTTATCAATATTATATGGGTCATGAAGGTGTCAAATGATTATGGTACATTAATAAATACACCATGTGTTTATACCATGGTTCATAGCTCACAAATGTATGAAAAATAAACTTTGGTGTTGGTGTCAATGTGAAATTTACTTGCAAATGATCATTGAAAGGTCAAGAGTTAGTTAGAGTAGTTACACTCAATACAAAATTGGAATGTTTTTAGTTTTATAGTTATTTTTCATGATGTATACATAGAGGAAAGGTTTATATACCCAAGGAATAGAAAATGGAGACTCTCAAATTTTTTAAAAGGAGTGTAATTCTACTTTCCTATGTAAACAAATGGAATATGACTATGTTTTAAATGGTAATTGAAGAAATACTTCACAAGACTAGTTTCCAATGTTCATATTATATTTGGTAAGTTTTATAAGTGTCATAATAATGTTCTAAATAATTTTTTATTTTTTTCCATGTCTTTTTTGAATAATTAATGTTATAGACCAATGTATTTTATTTTTTGTGTTGAGAAGATAGTGTGTGTTCTATATACAAAGAGAAAATTGAATGGAAGATTTTAAAAATGATTTGATGGTTGGTATGACAATTTAAATCTTATTAAAATGACATTTTCAATTTCCACTCACTCAATAATGTATGTTGTTGCTTACTATGCTAAACCCTGTCACATTTTGAGTTTACCCACACACAATTAAGTTGAGAACTTGAGACAAATATGAAACAAAGGCATGGAGATAATATTATTTTGATTAGAATAGGTATGTGGGAACCATATAGAGCTTTTCAAACCTTTATGGTCACTTTAAATTGTTTTGGGAATAAAAGACCTCAAGATTATTGTTCTAGGATCTTGTAGATTGTGTCTGGACACATAGTGAGCACAAGAACCTAAGTGATTAGTGGATCAAAGGCTTAAAATGGAAAGAATAGTGATTTTAAAACATGCATAGGGGTTCAAAAAACCAATAAAATTCATCATAATAGTTTTAAATTTTCCTAGAAGATCAAAACTCAAATTTCATTACTCTTGGGTGATTATAGCCAATCATACCCCTGAACTAAGGTTTGGGAAGAAAAATGCATTTATAAGAAGATTCCATAAATAAAAATTAACAAATATTTTTAATTTGATAGTGTGAGATGTTTATGAATATATTATGAATTTTTTATTTGATTATATATGGATACATACAGTTGCATAGGTTTGAGTGTGGCTAGGGGTGAAGAAGGCCTAATTAGGCCTACATAGAGACCTAAAGTAGACTATAAAAGTGTCTTCCAAGTGGATTTGGGTGTTGAAACTTCATATATAAGTGAAAATAGATATATTGTGTCTATAATTGTCCATATTTTATCAAAAATATATACATATAAGATTGTAAATAAGGAAAATACCTTTAAAAAGGCTATTAGGATTTAATATTGAAAGGAAATAAGATGCAAAGGCTAAAGAAAGAAGTGATGAGGGTTTTATGAATGGAATTAGGGGTATAGGGAGACTAAAATGAGTATGTTGATAGTGATAAGAAACATAACATAGTTTAATGAAACCTTGAATCATTAAATGTGCAAGTGAACATAAGAACCTTATGAGAGTTGACATCAAGGAAAAGATAAAAGTGTGAGATTATTTGAGTATTCCTACACATCATTTGGTATCATATCTTAGGATATATTAGGAATTTAGGAAGGATACATGGTAGGTAGAATATGAATATCAATAGTATCTTGAAGGATCTTGTAAGTAGTGGATGCATTGGTAGCTGAGGTAAGGAACTTGCAGGCAAGGTTGCAAGCCATGGAGTTGGCTTGAGGAAGAGAGATTAAAAAAGGTGATTTTGTGAGGGAGAGAATGATATTATTAATGAATAATAAATATAGGAAGGAGATGAAGGTAGAGTTAAAGAAAGTTTCAATAGATTAATCCTTGGAATGACTTTGAAACCCAAGATGGAGGTGCCCATGTATGAGGGAAGCCTCAATGTGGAAGAGTTAGTTGATTGGATTACAAAAAAGGATAAATAATTTGATTATCAAAGTGTCAATGATACAAAGAAAATTATTTTTTTTAACAAGGGTAAAGGGTCATGCATCATTGTGGTGGGATGGCATATAAAAGAGAGAAGGGGAAAAGATAAGGTCATGGGATATAATGGTGGCCAAGATGAAAGGAAAATTCATGCCTAAAGAATATTAGACCCACTTGTTTAAGAGGATAAAATTTATAAGACAAAATGATATGATGGTGAAAGAGTACATTGAAGAATTTTAAAAGTTAACCATTCGTTCAAGACACATAGAGGAGGATATAGAAAAAGTTACTTGTTATATGAATGACTTGAAGTTTGTCATTCAAGATGAGATAATAATATTATCACATGTAATATTTGAGGAGGAATATCAAGATGAATTGATGGTATAGTATAATTTTTAAATAAATCAAAGTCAACTAAATAGAAGTAGAGGTGGTACAAGATATAGAAGTAGAGCCAACAAGAAAGAATAGGATAACCAAGTAATAGAAGTCAATGTCAAGGTCAAATAAAATAAGTTAGTATAAGTTTAGAGAGTTATAATCAATCTAGTAGAGGTGGTTATGGATATAATGGTGGAAGATCATATGGTAGATGAAGAGGTAATAATTGGTTTATAGGAAAATGCTTCAAGTGAAACAAATTTGTAGGGCATAGATCATATGAGTGTCCTAAAGATATTTGAATAGGTAGTTCTTAAAATGAGAGTATAAACCGAGTGATTTATATATAATAGGAGAGTGTAGGTGCATTTACAAAATATGTGGAATAAGCTAAAATAGGGGAGAGCTTACTGATGAAAAGAATCCTTTTAAAGAACAACCATGAGGAAAGAGAACCACCACAAAGGAAAATGTCATTCAAGACCATGTGCAAGAGCAAATATAAGTGTTTCAAAGTCATATTTTATCATGTTAGTATGTAAAATATTGTTTTTTATGTTATGGTGTCTAAACTAGGCTTAGAATGTCACAAGCATCTAAGTTATTATAAAGTCTCTTGGATTCAAGCTACTCACCAAGTTCTATTGAATGAACTATGTTATGTAGATTTAAAGATAGGTGGATATAAGGATAGAATCTTGAGTGATGTTATTTCTACTTATGTGTGCCACATAATTCTTGGGAGACCATGATAATATGTTAGGATTTCATTTCATGATGGAAGAGCCAACACCTATAACATTGATAAGGATGGATACAAGCACACAATAAACCCATTGAAAGACAATCAAACATGGAAGGAGACACTAGGTAGTGTGATGATGTTTTGAGAGAAGGAATAATTTCCCAAATAATCTATTTTTAGAAAGGAGGACAAGAACATTATATTTGAAAGTAAGATCCAAGGTGAAAACCATCAATACAAGTTGTCAAGGTAATAAGAAAAGAAGGTGTAGTAGATAAAAAACACTCAGAGGTGTTGAATACAAACAAAAAAGAGTTGTTATAGTCATACAAATAGGATGAATTTTTCTCAAATGACCAATTAAATAAGATGTTTGCATATTTATCCCATCACTTTTCCTTAATACGAAGCACAAACTATCTCAAAGACTTTCTTGAAAATGTTGGCATATTGAAATAGTTAGATATGGAAAAATAAGTCAATAATCAAGTAAAGAGTGAATAGTAGAAAGAGGAGGATACTGAGGTTGAAATTTTTTAGGTTATTATAGTAAAGAATATGGAACCATCACAAGTAATCGAATAGGTAGTAGATCTAAGCTTAGCAAAGGCAAGCATGCAAGAGTGAGAGTGTGGTTTCAAATAAGACAAGTAAGAGATTATCTTGATTGATTTGTGTGTTTTATGTGTAGGTTGGTTAAAATAGAATAACCAGGTGTTGTTGATGGATAGGTTGGACATCAATTTTCAAGAAGATAAACTCAAAGGAAAAAAGCAAGCTAGTATTAGTCCAAGTAGACAGAAGTCTATATGTCACTCATAGATCTTGGGATCCAGGAGGGTGTGACATTGAATATATGGAGTGAACTAGAGAGATAAATTATGAGTAGAATCATAACATAAGCTTAGTTTAACTTTTATAGAATTTTATTTTTTGCACCTCAATATTATGATGCAAGAGCATCATCACTTCACTTGTGTTATCTAGTCTATTTTTGCTTTGATCAAGTGTTTTATGGTATATAATCATGTTTAGAATGTTTTAAGGGAGTTAAGAGTTTTTTTATACACCTTTTAATGTTTTACAAGTGTTTAGGAGGGCTAAAGTAGGTTATAATTTCAAATTGACACTTTCCTACCAATTATCACAATTCAAATTTTTGAATTTCACAAACATGGTTTAAGATTTTTATGAATATTACAAGGGTCATGAAGGTGTAAAATGATTATGGAACATTATTAAATATACCATATTTCTATACCATAGGCCATATCTCAAAAATGTATGTAAAATCAACTTTGGTGTTGGTGTCGATGTGCAATTTAGTCATAAATGATCGTTGGAAGGTCAAGAGTTAGTTAAAGTAGTTATAGTTAATACAAAATTGGTAAGTTTTTAGTTTTATAGTTAATTTTTATGATTTATTCATATATGAGAGGATTAAAAACCCAAATTATAGAAAATGGAGACTCTCAAAGTTTTTAAAAGAAGGTCTGTAACTCTATTTTCTTGTATAAATAAATGGAATATGATTGTGTTTTGAATGCTCATTGAACAATGACTTCATAAGACTAGTTTCCAAGTTTTATATTATATTTAATAAGTTTTATAAGTGTCATAATAAGGTTATAAATAATTTTTTATTTGATTTCAATGTCTTTTATGAAGCATTAATGTTGCAGACCAACGTATTTTATTTCATGTGTTGAGAAGATAGTGTGTGTTCTATATACGAAGAGAAAATTGAATGGAATATTTTAATAATGCTTTGATGGTTGGTATGACATAGTTTAAATTTTATTAAAATTACATTTTAGATTTCCACTCATTAAATAATGTATGTTGTTTCTTATTATGATAAACCTTGTGACATTATGAGTTTACCCATGCCCAATTAAGTTGAGAACCTGAGACAAATACAAAATAAATGCATGGAGATAAGATTATTTTGATTATAATAGGTATGTTGGAAACATATAGAGAATATAAAACCTTTATAGTGACTTTGAATTATTTTGGGAACAAAATACCTCAATATTGTTGTTATAGGACCTTGTATACTATGTCTACACACACATAGAGGATAAGAACCTAAGTGATTGGTGGATGAAAGGCTTCAAGAGGAAAGACTAATTATTTTAAAACATTCATAGGGATTAAAAACACTAGTAACATTCATGACAATAGTTTTACATTATCTTGGAAGATCAAAACTCAAATTTCATTACTCTTGGGTGAATGTAGCCAATCATAACCCTAAACTAGGGTTTGGGAAGAAAAATGCATTTATAATAAGATTTAACCAATGTAAATTTCCAAATATTTCTAGTTCTATAGTGTGAGATGTTTACTAATATATTATGAATTTTTTTATTTGATTCTATATGGATACAAAAATTTGTATAGGATTGAGTGTGTCTAGGGGTGAAGAAGGCCTAATTAGGCCTACATAGAGACCTAAAAGAGACTATAAAAGTGTATTCTTAAGGTATTTGGGTTTTTAAACTTCATAGATAAGTGAAAAAGGATAGATAATGTCTTTACTTTACATATTTTATCAAAATCCATCTATACAAGACCGTAAAGAAGGAAAATTCCTTAAAAAAGGATACTATGACTGACTATTGGAAGGAAAGAAGTTGAAAAGGCTAAGGTAAGAAGTGATGAGGGGTTAGTGAATGGAATGAGGGGTATAAAGAAACTAAAATTATTATGGTGAAAGTGAAAATAAACATAAAATATTTAAATGAAACCTTGATTCATTAAATGTGTAAGTGAACATGAGAACCTTTTGAGAGTTGACATCAAGAACAAGACACGAGTGTGAGATTGTTTGAGTATTCCTCTACATAATATAAATATAATTTAAATAACATGAATCAATCATCTATATATCACCATTAAATATTAAACCACACTACTTAAAATTAATTGCATAACTAAGATACTCTAACCTATTCTTTCTTATTTCCAAATCAGCCATAAGATTAGTCTTATTTCAGGTTTGAATCATCAATATAATAATCCATGAATATTATTTACCAAGTTACAATTTATATCACTACATGAACTTACATATATCATATTTCAAAATTGTTCACATATAAGCCCACGTAAGGGAGAGATATACATCAGTATGTGGACCTATTTAGAGTAAATGGATATGTAGGTAACATTCATTGATATAAGGGTACTTGAGGTTATCTGAACTTCACTTGAGCCCACTAACCCATACTTTCTCAAAGTGGAATGACCTAATTAGATGATCTAGGATTTTTATCAAAATGTTTATATCAAGAATTTGTGTGCATGCTCTAAATTGAGAATATCATAGGTGAAAATAAATCATAATAGGAACATGTATAATTTTTAGAAACTATTCAATATTATATACTAGACATTAGTTGAATAATTAGGACACTAGCCTCTATAGGGTGACACAAGTTTCCAGGTAGATAGAAAAAAATATATCTAAACTCTAATGATGGGATAAAAATCTTTAGATAGTCCACTTCTAAACTTAAACTACTTAGATCTAAATATGAATCACTGTATAATTTGAGTAAAATTTATCTTTGTATTAATATTATCGATCTAAGTATAGTTTATCTTTTGCATTACTAAAATAAAAATATTGAATATTGTACTTTCCATATTTGGCATATGCTTAGATTTAGTGTATCTCATTATAATATCAATATAATCTATATTCATTTAATTTACCTAGTTTTTAGAGTAGCTTACTCCTTATCTACTTAGGCTACTCTCTTTCATGTTAATATGTATTTCAAAAAAGGGTTAAACACATACCAGGTATCCACATTTCAAAAGAGTCAATAACGTGATAATTATTTATTTACCTTTTCATGAGGAGTTTTAGCAGATCACAAGAGTAAACACTTGATAATAAATATATGGTGGTTATTATATATATAATATTTAATAGGGTACGGCTTGGGGGAGAAGGATAGGTATTGATTTGATGCTAGCTAGGTTTTTATATCCCTAACATAGTTACCTTGGCTCCACTCTAGGAATTTATCTATTGTTAGCTATTCATCCATAGCCCTGGTGAAGATTTATCAAATCACCCTTGTAGGAGAAAATTTTAAAATTTTATTTTAATATTAAATATTCTTATTTTTATTATTATTTTTGTTTTTTATCAAGGGGGTTGGTAACTAATATTATCAAGTAAAAGGATATTCATAATAGTTTAGTTACAAGTGGTCTCTATTTTTCTTTCTCATATTCCTCAAGGAATTTTTTGTTATGATCATGTGTAGTTGTGATTATTTAACCACATGAATTTTTTTTCTAATATTCATATGAAAAATATAAAATATGTCTTCATTTTTATAGTTAATGTAAATCAAAATTAAACATGACACTAATTTATATTTCTAAGTCTATCATTTTTGTTAAATTCTAAACACATTCATAGTGATCCCACTTTCAACCAATTGAATGTGATAAAAAACTATATGAATTTGGTTGAGGCAATTCAAACATTGATCATTAGGGAGTGATCAATCTCTATTACGTGGATGTATAGAATGAAGTTATAAATTTTGTTTTATTATGTATTAAGTGAAACTTATTAAATTAATAACTATGAAATGTAAACTAATCTATTAAAAGAAAACCAAACTAATACATGTAAAAATGAATATACCAAACATAAATATAATGAAGAGAAAACTAATTTTTAGGAGAAAAAAATAAATCAAAATATTCTAATCCATCACTAATCTTAACTAAAACTCATAGTCACCTAAGAAGTTTTTAGGATGGAACATCTAAGAACTAGTGGTTCAAATATAATCCATTCACTAGTAGAATATTTTAGTATCTGTGTAAACCTCTTAATATGAAATCATTACTTTCAAAGATTTCAAAAATATATTAAGGATGATTCCATAGTTGTGATGTCTTGTCATGTTTTCCTTTCCTTTCAAGGGTCTTGTCCCATAGTAAGGCTAGATCTAAGATTATGAATGTGTTGATATTCACCTTATTATCAAACAATATCATGAAAATGTCTTGGTGCTTGATAAAATTCAAAAAATCCTCATATTGAGTGTCATCCTTTTGAATAATGTTAATTATAGACACATAAATTAAAAATTAAACTAAAATAGTGCATTTATTCCCACTTCCTTAACACACTTAGCTCATCAATTATTCTAGGGTCCCTTGATAATTTTCCTTCACTTTCTACATAAGGACTCATTCCTTCAAGTAATCCAGATCACTTTAAAATTTCTCTATCTAAAATAATCAGTAGTTTAAGCTCATTATTAAGTTAACCCTAGACCTTTAGTTTAGTATTTTATCCCTTTAAAATAATAGTGCACACCACTATTATCCATTTTTACTAGTAGTGTCCTACTACCAATTTATGAATATTTTAGGAAATTTGAATTTTTTGAAGGGTTCATCCTTCAATTTTATAAATCCCCATATGAAATAATTCCCAAAATACCACTATAAAGTCACATTTCAAACCATTTTTCACACAAGAGGCTTCTAAAATGAAAATTACCTCAATTTTAGTTAAAAATACCTATATATCCCAATTATGGTTAAATACAACCCTAGTATCCATGTGTTATATCCTAAATAAACCTAAAATGTCACAAGTCATGGTTGAATCATTTAATCACATCATAATTTTACTAAAATCTTTATTTTTCACTAGTTTCACACACACCATTGTAGCATGGAAGAGCTACATGGAGTTTTATCCCTCTTCATATTATTTTTATGTAGGAATTACTCAACATAGGAGATGTTGAGGTCAAACACAACTTCACCCACTAACCCATTTTTATTATATTATTGCATTCATCTTCCTACATCATTTAACTAGGGTTTCAAGTAATGAAAGAATTACATAGTGGTACCCATAGTAGAATGTCCCTATCAAAACTACTTAGTATCCTAAGCTCATTCTTAGACTAATCCAAAAATTTAGCTAATTAGTTTTTATACATAGGGAAATAACACCCTATTGGGATAATAGTGTACCCCACTATTGTCCACTTCTTCCAATAGTGTCCTCCTACTAATTAACAACTATTTTACAAATTTTATAAGTTTTGAAAGGGTTGTATCTTAAGTTTAGCAAGCCAAATTTAAAGGAATATACAAAATACCACTATAAATCCACATTTCAAACCATTTTTCACACAAGAAGGTTCCACATTGAAAATAAATAGAATTTTAATTAAATAATAGAGCAAATCCCATATTTATCCCAATTTTTATTACATACAACACTAATATCCTTGAACTAAAGTTTAAATAAAACTCCAAAGTCAAAATTCATGGTGAAACACTTAATCACACTAGCATCCAACATTTTTCACCAGTTTCACACACACCACCATAGCATGGGAAAAAACCATGGAGTTTGATCCCTCTTTAAAGTATTGATATGTATTCAACAATCAACATGGAGGGTGTTGAGTTCAATAAAAAAATTCAATTGATAACCCCTTTTAATTCCATGATTGTATTAGTATTTCTATGTCATTGAGATAGGATTTCAAGTAAAGAAAGAGTTACATAATGGCACCCACAGTAAATCACAAGTGTATACAAAGGAAAGTGAAGTTGATATAAAAATCAATATATTGGAGAAGATAAACCACATTTACCCTTACACTATTTAGTATATTTAGATAATTGGGTTTATGACCAAGATGGATCTGTTAAACCTAACCAAGGGGTCCCTTACCATAATAATATCACCAGAGAGGGTTCTAAATCCTCTAGTTAAGTAACGCCATGACATAAACATAAATAAGTCCTATGTTTCCTATATTCATAAAGTAAATATAAAATTAAAGTACTATTTAATCTAGTTATCACTAAAGCTTATGGAAAAAAATGTGGGTAATAAACATAAAATTAAACATGCATAGAAAATCTCTACTCTAGTCAATGTAAAGTAAATTTAATACATGGGAGAGAGAAAAATATAAGATAATAGATATGAATATATCTAATTTAAAAAAGATGAGTATGTGTTAGGAATACTTACCTTTGAATATGAACCCATCAAGCATCAATATCTCCCTTGTCCAAGGTGTTTCACAAGAGTTTGTTATGATATGTAAGGATAATAATGATAGGTCATATATAAGATACATAACTTCTATATACATCTAAAATACCTATCCACAAGATAAGATTCATATATCCAAGTGTAGTCTTGAAACCTTAATAAATGCTCCTCCAGTAGAATGGTGGATAGACAGATGCATAGATATGATGTTCTTTTTATTTTTATCTCTCTTAGATATGGCAAAAATGATGTGTATATATAGTTGAATCTAATCCTAAACTCTTTCAAAATTTTATCCAATACTTTTATCCTAATCGACCTTGTATTGTTAATTAATAAAAGTAAGCTACATCTTGGACTAGGTTAACCAAGGCTAACAGAGTCTCATAACATGCTAATACATTTTATGTACATGGTTGGCCTAGGCTATCATTATTTGGTAAATGTCAAAAAGAGTTTTCAGATTTTATAAGGGTTGTTTAAGTTTATTAATTTCTTGGATGAGTGTGTAAGAGAGGTTTCAAATCTTAGATAATTTTATAGGACAATTTTGTGTTTATTGGAAGTGGTGGTGTAGGGGACAATAATCTTGTAAATCACCAATGGTCTACCCACCCCTTTCCTAGTGTACCTTTTAAGGAATTCACATAGAGAGATTAAGACTCAATAGATTCCTAAAAGAGAGAAATCATGAGTAGTTGATAAAGTTTGAAAATATTATGTGTATACATATGCCCCATTCGAAGCTCATCATGTGTCACATAGGTATAATATGGGATGGTGCTTCAAGAAAAGAAGATAATAACACATAATGTTAAAGCTAAATAAATTTTATTAAGAAGTGAATAAGATAAATGAAAGGATAAAATTACAACATTCATACCTTTACTTACCTTAGTGTTTTATAAAAAGAAATAAATGAGATAAATTTGAAGGTGTCTAATGTAGAGGAACATTAGGTGAATCTATAAAAATTAGTGAAAAAATGAAATTTAAAAAAAATATACATGTGATATGTTAAAAGATTTTCTACAACATCAAGATTTTATAACATCTTACAATTCAAAAAAATAACTATTAGATAAAAAGTCATGGTCAAAAGTTAGAATTTGATTGTAAATATTTGATAGGTAAAATATTTTTAATAGTAACTATAAATAGGGTGAAAATTAATTCATTTGTTATTTTACTACTTTGAGAAAATATTAATTTGAGAGACCTAATTTGAGCCTAGAGAGAAACCATGCTGAGGATATGACATTTACAACATGGAGGATGACTAACAAATACAACAGGGATAACTATGGTAAATGAAGAATTAATTTTAAAAAAATTGAGAAATTTTAATTGAAATTAAGTTAAATAGAGAAACTATATGTTAGGCAAATTTTAGACACCGAAAATGACCCTAAGAATTTTTCAAGTAGATTAGGGGTAGAATGGGCTATTAGGTAGGAAAAGATTAGACCAATAAATGCCTATGTAATTTATGGTAAATGATTAAAAAAATCCACCATAGACTAAGAATAGTTTTGGACCTATCAACTCAGTTTACAAGGTGAGAGAAATCTAGGGGGTAACTATGTAGTAGTGGGATGATGTAGTATCATTGTAAATGGCTTGTACTTCTGATTGATGGGATGTTAGTGAGATGTGATACATCAGATTTAGAGGATGAGAGATAATACCTAGCCCAATGGGAGACATGATCAGATAAGACAAATCATATTCTGCATGTTAACTTATTTGATGTTTATATAACAACCATTATGGATATAAAGAAGGCTATGATAGGGCTTGTGATAGCATGAGTGTTGCATCACAAGTTAGGTGGAAAGATATCACTATATGTGATATCCTTGTGTTAGTCAATATTGGATCAAGGTACCTTTTATGATCTTCGTTCTATTATTTTGGTCTTGCTCATGAATGATATATATGGGATGTTAACCCAAGGGAAGAAGATGATAAGCCCCATCATTTTTCTATGTACATGGATCTATGAGAGATTTTTTTATGTATCATCAAGCTAGGTTTCCAGATGTCATCAATGATAGGTTACCTCATGTTATTAGGTGGAGGCAAGACCATGTAAAATGTGACTTGTACCATGTTCTAACTTTGTATACTATCATATGAAGGCAGATAGTGTGGCCACCTTACACTCATATTGCTACCATATGGTTATCTTGGTTGAATCTTGATATAAGTTTAACATGTGTGTGGATCATGGGCCACTATAATTTGTGGGTGGAGCCTCATTTAGTAGATCATGTACCCAAATAGTTAAGACTACCATATCCATCACCCTTTCTAGTAGTTCCTACTTATTAGGCATAACATGGTAGAGAGATCAAAGGGAGAGGAGGCACATGCAAACCAATCGAGATACCTATGATTAGGCCTTAATGAGTGAAACCATGAGATGGATAGGTATGGTAGTATGAGGTATAAATGCCTAGAGTAGATGATTACATAGATGTGGATGTAGAATATGTTGGAGTAAAATAGGTACCATAGTAAAAGCAATAATGGTCACCATGAGCTCATTAGAGATGGAGACACCATTGATGAGAGGAGACATAGGCACTAGTAGTAATACAAGGGGGTCTTATAATGGATACAAGACATATTTGGTATATATAAAGGCCACTAAAGAGGAGATCATGATGATATTAGGTGGTGACTCTTGGTTCTACACTTGTGCAAAGGCAACCAATAAAAGAGGTGCTCAGTGGGTGAGTAGATGGGGAGATTATGGTTGGTGATACTAACACTAGTGACAAATATTTTGATTTAGTTTAAGTTTTTGATATAAAACACTAGTTGCATCCTTGGTTATGATATATATATATATATATATATATATATGATTTGACACAAACACACACACACACACACACACACACACACACACACACACACACACACACACACACACACACACACACACACACACACACACACACACGATATATAATGTATATTTGGTTTCTAGTTTTGTATATAATATTTCTAAGGAGATCATATGGGGACCCCTAATTATGGATGTGAACCATGATATTTTTTATGAGGTGTTATCACATTATGACCCTACCACTTTGGTTGATCCTATGATACCATCTACCCCAGCTCATACTAGCTAGTTTAGACTATTGGGAGAGGTTGTGTGACAACTACAAGAATGAGTTGATGGTTTGCATCCACTTTTAGGGGTAAGATATGGATAGGCTCTAGTATGGTAGGATTTAGCATTGGATTTATGCAAATGGTGACTACTATATATCTAGGACAAGTATAGGCATAGGTGGTCAATCTAAAGGGTCAAGTTATTATCTTGAGATCTTGGAATGCCTCTTTATAGTGCACCATTTAAATCAGTTAGTCACAAGAATCCTCATGTAGTATGGTTAGGCCACATCATAGGCATGATGGAGCACAACCTTATATCTATAGTGATTGTATTTTTTACTTGTATAAAACTCATGGTTTATACCCACACACATATGTACATATAAAAACATATGTACATATAAACACACACACACACACACACACACACACACACACACACACACACACACACACACACACACACACACACACACACACATGTATATATTATCTGTTTGTGTGTGTGTTTGTGGGTGTGGACATTTCATTGATCTATGATGTATTTTATTTTTATGTGGATGTATGTATGGATACATTTACTTTATAGCACATATATTTTTCTTTTGTTTTATATGTTATGGGAAATATGTCATGTATGTTTTCTTTTCTAGCATTATGTGGTACACATGCATGGTTAAAAATAAATGCAAAAATGATTTGGATAATTATAAATAATAATAATAAATAATGTAATACACATTATATCATGATGGGAAATGTGTAAAAATAAAAGATCAATAAGTATAACAAACCAAAATGGTAAAAAGGGTAAAAACTGTTTTCGAACTATGTGAAAATATTTTCAACAAATTAAAACAAAATAAAAGTCATACTATATGACGTTGGGAAGTATGAAAATTTGTAATAAAATGGAAAACACATGAAAACCAATGGTATAATAATAATAATAATAATAATAATAATAATAATAATAATAATAACAACAACAACAACAACAACAACAACAATAGTAATAGTAATAATAATAATAATAATAATAATAATAAACTCAATCAATCATACTAAATCAATATGGGAAGTATGAAAAGAAAAACAAAGTATAAGTGTAAATAAAATTAATCCTATTAAATCATGATGGGAAGTCTGAGAAATTTAATAAAATGGTTGTAAACATATATGAAATTAGAAAATAATAAGATAAAAGTGAGTGATTATGAAGTAAGCATAAAACATACTTAATCAAGATGAGAAGTATGTCAATGACATGTAAATCATAATCTAATAAAAATTATCTCAAATTTAAAGCATGTAATTTTATTTTGACTTGGTTATAGTATTAATTTGGTATTGTAATATTTTGTGAGGAGGTCTTTGGTCCTATCCATGGTATTACACTATAACTCACAAAGGGAACACCAATGAGGTTGAAACAACTATGAGAATAATTTAAAAGGTGTTTTTCATGTGGTAAATTTTTAGGAGATCCTAGTCTTATCCATGGTCTTACACTACAAATCACAAGGGTAACACCAATGACGTAAATGATAATAATGGTAAAAATAAGGATTTTTTTTATTATGTTAATCTATGAGGAGATCCTAGTCATGTCCATGGTCTTACATTGTAACTCACAAAAATAAATCATAGGAGGAATGATCAATTAATAAAATAATATTTCTCAAGGGGAAATATTAAGATTGTTATAATAAAATAAGGAATTAAAAATCATCACATAGGTGTCGATGATAAAACCTTAGTAAACATGAGGCATACTAGGTACAAAGGAAATACACTAAGAGTCTAGTGACCATCAAAATACAAAGGATACCTACTCAAAATAAGTAAAAAGCTATATAGGAAAATAGGTGATATACTAGGATAAACTCATGATGGTTATATGAAAAAGAAAAGTAAAATGGACCTACCTTCCCATAACATGTTCCCCATTCCTCAAGACCTATTATAGAGTCATTAGTATACTATGAAGATAGGTACATGTGTGACAAAGTAGGTAACACTTAATTTTTTTTGTTATCCTATCCTAATCTACTTGCCTACTATACCCCAATGGACCTTGGCTCTATTATGAGGCCAATTGTTAAGTTTGAGATTTGATTAGAAATAGGATATATGTTATGAATCACATAGTTTGGTGTGATTGGGATTTTAAATTTATATGTTACATTTTAAATCATTGCCTTTTGTTTAAATGATACAAATTTGACTTTTTTATGTCTTTTGTGATTCCTAATCCATATGGATTTACAATAACCAACATGATTGATAAAATTTATATACACAAATGAGATTTAGACTTTGGCTTAAAGGAGGCTAGGTAACCAAAGATATTACTGACTAAACAACTTAGGCTTACCTTTGAACCAATATGTAATCTCAAATTTTAACTATATATATGCTTAATATGTGAAATTATAATAAGGGAAGAAAGGGGATCCAAAAAGATCAGTATATAGTAATAGTACAATGTGAAGTCTTATTTGCTTAACTGGTCATATGGTATAGATTGACTTAATTGATCTTCTTTTATAACATTTGTTCTTTCATGTGATTTCCATTTTATTACATTTTTTTCATACTTTCCAACATGATTTAGTGTGATTTTACTTGTTTTAATTTGGTGCTAATATTTTTCACAGTTTAAAAAACATTTTACCCTCTTCTTTACCACTTTTTTGATTTATTATACTTAATCATATTTTGTTATTACATATTTCCCATCACGATATAGTGTGTAGTGCATTTGTTTTTGATTAATTATACTTTTTCCAAATATTTTTATTAGTTTTGTTTTAACCATGCATGGGTAATACATAATGCCACAAAAGAAAAAACCACACATATATTTCTTATGGCATATGCAACAAAAATAAATACATGTGCTAAAAATAAATAGATCTATGCATCCATAATCACAACCAAAATACAACCCATAAGATCAACATCCAACTATCACAATCAATATCTCTATATATCTATGTTTTATTAAAAAAAAGTAAAAAATACAAAAAGACATTTCTCCAAATCTATGGATGGGATTTATCATGTATATCTCATGGACTATCCACACTACCCATAGATGCCTTAGACTATCCCCTCTAAATAGTACACTATAAAGAGGCTATCTGAGATGTCAAATGAACTACATGTCCCTATAGGTTGGTCACCTGGGCCTATACCTATCCCAATTTAATAGTGGTTTCCATATACATAACTCTCTTTAGAGCTAAGTCTTGTTATGCCTATGCCTCTTTTAACCCCATCCCTGCTAGTGGTTGTATCCCATCTCTTCATATTCATAGCTACCTCATAACCTCCCCTACTAGTTTGAACCAGCCTACTTAAACTAGGGAATATGGTACCACAATATCATCTAGTGTAGTAGGGTTTCATGTTGTTAGCACCCTATCTAAAATATCATGGTGCACTCCCATCACTAGGGATCCCCATCTGACCCCCTCCTCATCTTTAAGATTTGAAAAATTTAAACTAGATAGATATCATATTAGATATACATATCAAAATCTATCTATCTACAATCATATATAAATATTATTCTATATCAAAGATTAAAATTGATAACATTTATTACCTATCTCAGTGTCACCAATCATCATCTCCTTGTCTACTCATCTATTGAGCATGATCTCTCCATCAACTCATCTCTTGAGCACCTTATCTATAAGATTCCTCCCAATCAAATCAAACCCCAAAGTCACCAATCATGCATGGTAGGAATTCCCCTAGAACAATATTTTATAGGTAGGAGGCATGGTAGGAATCTCCCTATACCTTTCAATATAGGAACTCATATGTCAATTCATTGTGATGCCTCAAATCTTGTATTTTGGAATGTTCTTGATGCTTTGCCATTCAATCTTACAAACACTCAAAGAAATCAATTATTGATAAGGCCTCATTGGAGAAATCATCCACTCAAGTGTGGAAATCCAAGTAATTCAAATATACACATGCAAACTACCCTATAATTTGATCATAATTTAATTTCCCACCTATCTCTACAACACTATCAAACTTTGCCTAAAAATGACTTGTAACAAATTACCAAATTGCATTCTCAAGCATTAGTACTTCTCAACCATAAAAATCCATCTCTTAAGCCTATTAATATAGTTAAAACTTGTTCTAAATTGAATCTCATATATTTTCCTTCACATGTACTTGAAGGAAAAATGTCCTTACCTCTCAATCATAAGAGATAAGAGATAAGTCCCTTAGCCTCACCAACTATCACCAAGATAGTTAAAGAAAGTCAAGATTGAAGTTGATGATGAAGATAATGTCAATCTGATAAAGTTTCCTACTATAATGATGAGTTATATAGAGTATATAACTAATAAGGGATACTCATTTTTTGTGATGTTATTTGATTCTAATGAGGATTAAAATGTTGATTGATCTTTATTTTTGCTATTTTGATACTTTCAAATACTTTATATGCTATAATACTGATTAAAACATCGTTCTAGTATTTTAAAGTTGTTTAAAACATTTTAAAGTATATATATTTTTGGTGTGAAACATACAAACTTATGGATAATGCATATGGTTTAATGTTAGATGTATTTCATCTTCATTAAAATTACATCCATTATTTTAAATATATTAACATGAAATGTTTATTTTAGATGATGGTGATGTCTAAGGTCCTACACCCATTTAGAGTCTATCCCCTTTGGTCTATTAATATTTTATTTTGATCTTAAGACTTATTTTAAAGTCTTAAATAAATTTAACTTATAACAAAAATTTAATTGAATTTATTAAAGTCTATTAAGACTCAACTAATAACTAACTAAAGATAGTTATAACTTATCCCAAAACCATATATTGAGGAAAAGATTATAAATAATATTGAAGCGACATATGATATGGAGAAACATTACATAATTATTCTTGAAGACTCTGATTTACTTTAAAGTTCATCATTATACTATTTTTTATGCAACATCTCTAAAATAGAACAAATTTTTTAGATAGATCAAGGATGCATTCTATGATGGTCAAGTAATATAATTAATTAACTTAGGTATATCTAGGTTTCATGTTTAGTTTATAAATCAATTATCTAAATGTTCTTACATTTAATATCTGATGATGATTTCAAAATTGTAGTCAGATGAGCAAAATCAAAACTACTTGCCCTGAATACTGATGAATAGTTCATTGTATGTGACTTGTTGTCAATCCATTCAATTTGTATGGGCTGTTATATCAAGGATTTTTATACTAAAAACATTGTTTCTCAATAAAATTGAGTTTAACTTTGCTAAGAAGAATTTCTCCTAAGACTCCTGATCTATTTATTTTTGCATTGATTTATTTTGTTTTGTTTTATTTATTGATTAGTTTAGGTAACTAGTTTAATTTAGATTAATTAGTTATTCTTACTAGGTTTGAGTTTTTAAATAATATAAATTATTGTGTTTTCTTACTTATTTAATCTTTTTCTAAATAATTAGATCTTATTTGATAGTTTAGATATTATAGTTTTAAAACCTTAAGATTTATTTTCTAAAGTTATTTGTTTATTTTCATAAATTAGTTTAGGTTTAATTTAAATATTAGAATAGAGTTAGTTTTCTATTATAGTTTATCTTCAAAATAGATTAAATAAAGTTTTATTAGATTATTAAGTCATTTCTTTAGTTTATTTTTAGATTAGATTTATTTTTAAGTATTAGATTTAGAATAGTATTTAATTTTTGATTTTGTTGTTTCTTTCTTAGATTTAGTTTTTTGTGTGATTATTTTATTTTTATCTCATTTTTCTTTCTTTGAATTAATTGAAATATATTATTTTTATTATTATTTTTTAGGTCTTTTGTTTCATTTGTTTAAACCTTTTCTGAGTGAAATGTGAAAATTCCAAAGCATATGATAAAATAGAAATATTTATAAGAAAAATATTTCCTTCAAGAAATTATCTTGTTCATAGGTCTTCTCTATCTAATAGGTTAGAATATATGTTCACATTTATTTCCTTCATCTGATTTAAAGAGAATATTTGATTTCTAATTTTATAATGAATTATTGATCAATATTTGACATGCTTGTTATTTTCTAGAATATAAAAAACCCCTTTGTACATATTTTAGATCTTTTATGACATTTTAAACCTTAACTATTAGACTTGTACAATTCCACCTTAACCTTCATAATAGGAAAAAGGGATGATTCATTGACATGATAAATTTAATTGTTAATAAATTTGGTGACTTCATTGGGGACCCTTTTTATAAATCTTTTTTTCTTGTTTGTTTTATTTTAAGTTGCCTATGACCATTGTAGGTCCACATCCAGTCATTCAACCCTTATTGAAATTGTTAAGGATTAGGTTGACATCACTTCTAGTTTGACTTGTTTTGCTTGGTATAATAAGTCTTATGATTTAAATCATATAATTGAAGTAATTAACAAAACAATTAAAAGAATCATAAATTATTGACATTGACATGAATTTTACATGTGAAACCCAAAATCATATTCAAGAAAATAATCATAGAATTATACTTGAGATTGAAGAGATTTTACGAGCTAATCCTTGACCTAGAATTCATTTTCTTTGAGATTCAATTCATCTTAAAGATTTTATTTCTCCTATTGATCATAATATAAATCAACTTTATCAAGTGATTAAAGAATTAAAACTTAAAATGGAGGAAGAGAAAGCACAATAATAAAGGGTTCAAGATTTGATTCTAGGTCTTAAAAATTATATAAATCAAATAAGAGTAACTGATGATTAAAATGATTCATATGAAGATGTTGCTCATCCCCTAGCCAACCCTTGAATTCATGGAAATCTAATCAATATTAGTGCTCATCCAAGTAAGTTACATTCATTAAAATGAATCAACATACCTAAGTTTTCCATAAGTCCTGGTGATGCATAGGAATATCATGTAGATTCTTTCAAATTAGTTTGTGCTCCCCTTGGTATTATTAATAAAAAAAGTTTCTTTTAGATTTTTCTCACAAAATTTGGAAGGTAAAGCATATCAATAATTTATTAGTCTTCCAACAAGTGTCATCAGTACTTGAAAAGATATTAAAGATTGTTTAAAGTTGTGTTTCGATAAACCAAAAAAGATTTATACTTAGTCCATGAACTCGTTAATATTTTAATTGATCCAGATGAAACCATTTATGAGTTTATAAGTAGATTTACTAGATTTCACTAAAAAAATCCACCTAATGTTAGATCATTTAATTTTTTTTAATATTATATTTTTGTAAAGATTTACCGTGAAAGTATAATATGACTATAAAGGATAAGGATATTATGGATTATGATGAAACTATAACTTTCTATATAGAATATGAAAATAAATTAAAATGAGCTAGTTTTAATGATATACATATAACATGTGTAAATTCATATAATACAATTTTTTAAAAATACATTCATAATGTTATTAATAAATTGGTCACTATAAAGAGAAAATTAAAAAATAAGCCATCTTCATCATGTAAGTCATCATTTTCTTAGGAAAATAAAATGGAAGAAAAGTTATTTATTACATTGTCTATGAACTAGATCATGATCCAAATATGTGTATAGCTATTCAAAAATTCAAAAGATATATTCAAGGAAATGAAAGTATCTCAATTGATATGGTTGATAATATAAACATGTGTGGGATTAGTGAATCTTTGAATGACATCAAAAACCTAAATGCTTATGTTGTTAATACTAAACACAAATATTATTCTGATTCCAATATAATTAAAAACAATCAAAATTATTTTCAAAATCAAGATAATATTAAAAAGACATAGAATAATACATCAGATAATGCTTCATTTATTTATAAACATAATGATCTTTTATTAATAGGTTTTAATAATCCTCAATATACTCCTTATAATCCTAAAAATTACACACATATAGATCATCTAGATATAGGGGATTATAATATCATTGATGATTTATTCACTATAAAAGTAGGATTTTCATTATTATAGGTTTCTAGTTTGTCAGGATAACTTGAAAAAATTAACAAGGCTATTAAACATCCAAATTATAGAGATGTATTAGAATTTTAAGAGGAAAAGGAAAATAATGAACACAATCAGTCAATAGTTTTTGCTCAAATATATGATCCTCCTAAAAATTACATACCACCATTTTATATATCTATTAAAATTGTTGATAAAGTCATACATAATTTCATTTTAGATATAGGTGCATAAAAAAATATTATTCCAAAATTTATTACTTATCAATTAGGTATCTCTTATGAAATGAATAATAAGAAGCTCATAGCTTTTGATTTGCACCAAACAAAAAGATGTGGTATGTTTTGAGAACTTATGATTAAAGTTACACAAGATGAAAGGATCAGATGTATGACTAACATTAAAATTTAGGATATCCCTATCAATTATGCAATGCTTTTGGGTAGAGATTGGTCTAAATAAATTAGGGAATTTATTAGAAAAGAAAATACTTGGGTTCCAATTGGGAATGGAATTAGTTTTATTTGAAGACAAGACTAGTTTATTAATATTATTGATTATATACCTCATATTGTTACTTACGTTGAAACATGAACTGGTACATATGAGTTACTTGCCCTTGATGAACCCAAACAACAATTTTTTTAAGAGTGATTTATTGATCTTATATTTTGATGGTGCTTGTTCACATGCTGGTAGTGGTGCAAGAATTTGTCTCATTTCTCTTATAGGTATATTTTTTTTGTTATTCTTATAAATTGTCTTTTGATACTAATAATATATCAAACTTTGAAGCCTTATGTCTTGATTTAGAAAAGGATATAGAATTAAATGTTAAACACTTAAATATTTTTGGTCATTTAGAATTAATTATCAAACAGGTAAGGAAAATTTATAAAACAAACCAAACTCATCTTCATGGATATACTAAAAAAATTAGTACTTAAATTTTTTTAAGATTTTAGTATCACTCATATACTTAGGGGATTTGATATATGAATTGATAAAATTGCTATTTATGCTTCTAAACCTACCATGAGTGACATAGAACATGCTATTGAGTTTTAATTTTTAGAGAATTTTAGACCTAAAATTCTTGACTTAAATGAAAATTGGCCTATTTTTTATTATGATGAACATATTTATGCTTTTATTAAAGGCAATTATTTTTATAATGATGATTATGTTCTTAACTATGAAGACTATTTGTAGCTAAATACTAATATGTTACTAGCTAGTTTGGTAAGTTTAGAATCCATGTTTACTCAAAATGACCACCCTAAAATATCATGTATAAAATACTATTCTAGGATAATTATTGGAGAGACTATCACCATAAATCTTGGAACTAAAGAAGAACCAAGGGTTGTTTATTTGGTAATTCGATGTACACCTAATGAGAAGGTAAACTTTATGAAACTTTTAAAGGAATTTATTGATGTTTTTTACCTAGTCCTATAAATATTTAAAAGGGTACGAAAATAATTATGTAAGATATGAAATTGTTATTAATCCTAGTATTAAACCCATTAGGTAGAAAATATGAATGATAAGTCCTTTGCTATAAGACACCATCAACAAAGAGTGATAAAATGCTTGATGGTGGTGTCATTTTTCCTATAACATATTCTAAATGGGTAGATATTATAGTACATATGCATAAAAATAATGGATATATTAAATTTTGTATAGACTTTAGAGATCTAAATAAGTCTAGTGTAAAGAATAATTTTCCTCTTCAAGTATTGATCAAATTCTATAAAAAATTACAAGATCTAAAGTTATGTTTTTGCTTGGATTTTCTAGTTATAATCAAATATTGATCAATCCAGATGATAGACACAAGATAAAATTAACAAATTGAAGAGGAGATTTTGATTTTAATAGAATGCCTTTCAGTTTCATAAATGTAGGTTCAACATTTCAAAGAATTATGCATGTGGATTTTGATGATTTAATCAACATTGTCATGCAAGTCTACTTACATGACCTTATAATCCATTCTAAAAATATAAAGAAACATATAAATTATTTACATTAAGTATTTAAAAGATGTAGAAGATATGGTATTTCCCTTAATTCTAAGAAATATGTTTTTAGTTTACTGAAGGTAGGTTATTAGGACATGTTATTTCTAAAGATGCTATTTCAATTGATCTTGAATGTGTTAAAGCAATCAAAGAATTATAGCCACCTAAAGCTAAGTATGGTCTTAGATATTTGGTAATCTAAATTCCATGTGTAATTTTATATCGAGTTTTGCTAATAAGTCAAATACTTTGCAAAGTTTTTTAAAGAAAAACTAGTCATATGTGTGGGATACAAGAGTTGATTTTGATTTTAATAATATGAAAAATTCCATTGAAAATATAGTTGTACTTGTTGAACCTTATTTGTCTAAACCTTTGATTCTTTATGTTAATACAATAGATAAAGCCATAGGTGTTGTGATAACACAACAAGATAAAAATAATGATGAAAAACCCATTGGATATATGAGTTAGATTTTGAAAGACACAAAAACTAGGTAGCCCCTTATCAAGATTTTTTTAATCTCTAATTTCTTCATTAATTGATTTTTTTCATCTCTTGATGGGAAATAAAGTTATTGTAAGATCCAATGTACCTATTTTATCCTATCTTTTAAAACAACCCACTATTTAAGGAATGTTAGAAAAGTGAATTTTTAGAATCTAAGAGTTTGAACTTGAATTTGAAATATCTAAAACTATTAAAAGGAATGAATTAGAAAAACATTTGGATAAAAATGTTTATTATAGTATTAATGTTTTGATTTTATCTATTGATGATTATTAAAATTCAAAACCTCATTTTTTAGTCTATGAAGGTTACTAATTTTTCAAAAACTTTTAAGTTTAGACTTGAAATAAAATATTGGGACAATTTGATAGGTGAGGATGATTGGTATGATTATATTATATATTAATTTTAAAATTAGGCTTGCCTTAATAATTTGGATAAAAGACAATGGAGGTCATTGATAGTGCAGATTTAAAATTTTGTTTGTTAGAAAACTTTTTATTTTATAGAAATCATGATGGCATATTTTTAAGGTGTCTTACTCATGATAAAAAGCCAAAAATTTGTTAGGGTATGTCATGAAGATAGTTGGGGTGGTCATTATGCTATAAAAATGATCTCTTATAAGAATTTACGTGCATGTTATTATTGGCCTACATTGTTTCAAAATGCTTATAAGTTCGTATGATATTTCATGCCTTGTCAATTATTTATTGGTATAGATAGATTACCAGTAATGTCTTTTAATCTTATAATTCTTAAAAAAAAATTTGCTAAATGAGGTATTAATTTTATATTAGTTATTTATCCTCATTCTTATATTGGCCATAAATATATCCTAACTGTGACCAATTATTTTATAAAATGGATTTAAGAAAAATATTTAACAATTTTAGTTACATCTAAAGTTATTTTATTTCTTGAAAATATTATTTTTAAAAATTTTGTGTGTCTTATGAGATTATTTTAGATAATGGTCTTCAATTTATTTCATATAAATATTTATAATTTCTATGAAGCTATTCTATTATTTCTAGTCATTATTTTAAGTATTACCCTCAAGGGAATGGATAAATTGAGTCTACAAATAAAAATATGATTTTGATTAAGAAAATAATTTGTGAGAAAAATAAATTGGCATCTTAAGATATTTGAGGCATTATGGGATAATCAAACCATAGTTAAAGTAGCTAAAAAATATTCTCCTTTCATGTTGACTTATGGTTTTAAAGTTACATTACCAATACAATTGTAAATCTCATCTTCTCATACTAATTCTATCAAAAGACACAAATTTAATTGAATAAAGACTTAATGATTTAATATCATTAGGTGAAAGTAATAATACTACTTTACAAAAGCTAAAAGAAGATAAAATAAATACGAAGAATTTTTGTGACAGAAAGTTTATATTAAAACATTTAAGGTTGGTGATCTTATTATTTATTAGGATAAAACCCATGAATATTTAGGTAAGCATCATAAGTTTGATTCACTTTGGTTGGGACTATATGCAATGAAAAATGCATCAAATCTATAAATCAATCCTATCTCAGAGAAGATATATCCTACTTACACTTCTAATTGGAGATACATGAGATAATCAGGGTCATGACTAATATGGATCTTCTAGACCTAATTAGGGGATCCCTTACCACAATAATATCAATATGAGGGTTCTAAAGCCTTTAGTCAAGAAAAACTATGCAATAAACCTAACTAGGTCCTATGTTTTCATAGTCACTAAACTAATAACAAGTAAAGTGAAAATCTAATCTAGGAATATCAAAGTTTATGGAATAAAGTGAGGGTAATAAATAATAAAAGAAAGAATGCATAGACATATATTCATGTAAATATATAGAGAATCCCAATGCATGGAAGGGAAGTACAAATACATATACATACTCTTACAAAGGAGGAACAAAGTTAGGAATACTTACCTTTGAAGATGAACCAATCAAGCCTCAATCTCTCCCTTAGCCAAGGTGCTTCACAAGAGGTTATTATAGTATGTAAGGATGACAAGGATAAATCATCTCTAGGATACACAACCTATCAATGCATCTAAAAGACTTATCCACAAGACAAGATATGTATCTCCAAAGAAAGTATGAAGCATTAAGCTTATTCTTCAAGTAAAATGGTGGATAAGTAGATGCATAATATATCTTAAATATTATTCTCTTATTTTAAAAATGGAAAAATGATTATGTTTATATAGGTCGATTTAACCCTAGACTCTTCTGAAATTTTTAGCCAATAAGGTTGACCTACTCGACCTAATATCATAATTGACTAAAATTCACTAGGTCACAGACTAGGTCAGCCAAGGGCTGACCTAGACCCTAAATAAGCTTTGTAAATAATAATACAAGGTTGACACAATAAACATTATCATGTAAACTATCAAAAAAGGGTTTAGGTTAGGAAAAGGGATAATGAAAGTTGTAACATACTAGAGGAGTGTGAAAAAGAGGATTCCAAGCTGAGGGGGAATGGTTTTTAGGAGATAATTGTGTAGATAGCAAGTGGAAAAAGGGACAACAATCTTGAAAAACACTAAGAGTATGCCCACCACTTTACTGATGTACCCCTTAGGGCATGTACTCAAGAATATTGAGACTCTATAGGCTCTTACAAGATAAAGATAATTAGTAATTGATAAAAATTTGAAAATATGATGTGTATACATATGCCCTATGTGGATCTCATCACATGTCATTTAGGTACACCATGGGGTGGTGCTTTGGGAAAAGAATATGATGACACATAATGTTAATGCTAATTAAAATGTATTAAGGGGAAAATAAGATAAATGAAAGGAAATAACTTAAAAATACATACCTTTACTTACCTTAGTATTATATATAAAGAAGGAAATGTGATAAATGTTAAGGCATCTAATGTGAATAACATTAGGAGAACCTATAGAGATTAGCAAAAAAGAAAGAAGAAAAAAATCAACATAGGCATATAATAGTTAGAAATATTCTTCATGATGTCAAGATTTCATAACTATTTACACTTCAAAAATGAGTTAGTAGAAACAAAAATATGGTCAAAATAAGGAATATGATGGTAAATATTTGAAGGGTAAATAATTTTAAATAGTAAATCCAAATAGGGTGAAAAAGAATTCATTTGCTATTATTTGTTATTCTAAGAAAAATAGAGCTCTGAGAGAGCTAATGAGATCCTAAAAAACTAATATGGTGGGGAGATGATAACTAAGATGGGGAGGATGCATAGTAGCCATAACAATTGCAACATAGGTAAATAACTATAAAAAAATATTTATTTTAAATTGAATGTTTTATAGAAATTTGATGATTAAGCAAAATATAAAGACTAGAATGAACCCTAGGAAAGTTTTAGGGACACTTGGGGTCAAACAAGATACTACGTAAGAAGGGGTTAAATCAATAAATTCCCAAGGCATTTATGACAATTGGTTAAAAAGTTATGACAATGAAAAACAAGGTTGATTGAGTAGACTTAGTTTGTAGAAGATAAGAAATTGAGTGGGCCAACTTAGTAGGGCATGGCTGACTTAGTTATTTAAGGAAATGGGTCAACATAGTACTATATGGATGAGTTAGTATGTTTTCTAAGTGGCCAATATAATACTACTAAAGGAAAAAGAAGGCCAACATAGTTTATCAAGTCCAAGGTGGCTGACTTAGTATTGTATGGCTGACTTAATTGGTTTCTAAGTGGTAAATATAATACTAAAATGAAATAAGGGGGTTGATTTAGTAATGTTAATCCAAAATTTTAACATGATTTTGGATCATGAGCCACTACACCTAGTAGGTAGAGCTGCATCTAATGGTACACTTACCAGGGTAGTTTAAACTCCCTTAACTAGTATCTCCTATATTAGTGCCTGCATTTGGGGATCAATATGAGAGAGAGCTGAGGGGGTGAGGAGGAAGAGGAAAAATAATAAAAATAATAGAGATAAAATTATGGCATGTGATACCATGGATTGGTCGAGCATGATAGCTGACATCTAAAGAGGGCACAAGCATGGATGCAAGGTACCATAGGTACAATAACTGACAGCACAACAAGAAGAGTGGTGACCATCTCGATCACACCATTGATAGAGATGTCAGTAGTGATATATATCATAAAGGGTGGTCATCTAGGATGACCCATCAATCAACTCAGGGTATATTAGGTCTATAGAGGCACCATTGAGGATATGCCCAATATGTGTATGATTGGTGACTCTAGGGTTTGATATGATTGGGAAACATCCTATAGATGAAGTGTTTAAGGGATGAGCTGATGGAGAGATCATGATCAATATATGAGTTGATGAGGAAATGGTGATTGTTGACACTGGAATAGGTAATAAATGTTATAATTTTTAATTTTTGATATAGTTTACTATTTGTATATGATTGTAGATAGATAGATTTTGATATGGATATGTGATATGATATTTATATTGTTTGAATTTTTTAAATATTTTAGATGAGGAGGTCATATAGGGATCCAAGTGATGGGAGTGCACCATGATATTCTATATTTGGTGATGGCACCATGCAACCCCATAGGTTAGGCAGGCTGGTTCAAACTATTAGGGGAGGCTACGATGAAACTACATATATGTAGAGATGGGCTACAACCACTAGCAGGGATGGGATCAAGAGAGGCATAGTCATGGTATGAATTGTCTCAAGAGAGAGTTATGTATATGGAAACCACTATTTAGTTGGGATAGGTACAGGCCCATGTGGCCAACCTATAGGGTTATGTAGTGGATTTGATATCTAGGATAACCTCTTTATAGTTTACTATTTAAGGGGGATAGTCAAAGGCATTTATGGGTAGCATGGATAGGCCATGAGATAGATATGATAGAGCCCATCCATAGAGTTGGGATAATGTATTTTTTATTTTTACTAGTTTGTGTAAAACATAGATATATAGATATATCAATTTTGGTAGTTGGATGTTGATCTTATGGGTTGTATTTTGGTTGTGGTTATGGATGCATGGATCTATCTATTTCTAACACATTTATTTTTATTTTATTGTATATGATATAATAAATATGTGTGATGTTTTCTTTTCTAGCATTATGTAGTACACATGCATGGTTAAAAAGAAACCAGCAAAAAGATTTGGGAAAAGTATAATTAATCAAAAACAAATGCAATACACACTATATCATGATGGGAAATGTGTAATAACAAAATATAATTAAGTATAATCAATCAAAAAAGTGGTAAAGAATAGAGAAAAATATTTTGTAAACCATGAAAAATATTATTACCAAATTAAAACAAGTAAAATCACACTAAATCACATTGGGAAGTATGAAAAAAATGTAATAAAATAGAAAGCACGTGAAAGAACAAATGGTATAAAAGAAAAAAAATTAAGTCAATAAATAATACTAAATCACATTGGGAATTATAAAAGAGAAATAAAATTGGCAAAGATGATTTTAAATTAATAACACTAATTCAAGTTGGGAAGTATGAACAAATTAAGAAAAAAGGTTGTATTCTTACATGCAATTAAAAAATAAGAAGATAAAAGTGAAAGATTAATAAATTAAGCATAAAAAATACTAAATAAATATGGAATGTTTATACACATAATATTTTGAACTTTTATTACTTATTGATACTTTGTATCTTGCAAGAACCCATGCATTCTCAATCTCTCTGAGTGCACACCTTAAGGGGTACATCAAGAAAGGGGTGGGAAAACCATTGGTTCTTCACAAGATTGGTTTTCATTTTACCACTTTTTATCTACACATTTGTCTCCTAAAAAAATTATCCCTAAGCTTTTTAGTTTCTATGTCACACTCCTTAGTCAGTTCCTACCTTTTGTCCACCTTTTCCTAACTTAACCACCTTTTGATTATTCACTGTACTAGGTTGGTGGGTTGACCCTGTATAGTTTTGGGTAAATTTTATTTATGGTTTGGGTCAGTGCTTGGCCAACCTAGCCTGTAACCTAGTGAATTATTATCTATAACTATGATAGGTTGATTGGGTTGACCCTATTAGCCAAAACTTTTAGAATGGCTTAAGGTTAAATATTCCTATTTATACAAGATGATTTCTCCATTGTTTAGAGAAAAGAAGAATAAGTAAAAGCTATTGTGCATTTTCTTATCAACCATTGTACTTGAGGATCAAGCTTAAGGTTTCATAATTTCTTTGGAGATATGGATCTTATCTTGTGGATAAATCATTTGGATGCATTAACATGTTGTGTAGCCTAGATTTAATTTATCCTTGTCATCATTACATACCACAACAACCTCTTGTAAATTACCTTGGCCAAGGGAGAGATTGAGTCTCTATAGATTCATCTTCAAAGGTAACTATTCTTAACTTTGTTCCTCCTTTATAAGACTCGATAGATATGCATTTGTACTTCTCTTCTGTGTATTAGGATTACATATACATTGGTATAAGTATATCTCTCTTATGCATGTTTAATTTTATTATTTCTAACCCCCACTTTATGCCATAAGATTTGGTGAGAACTAGATTAGACTTTATTTTTAATTAGTTTAGTAAATATAAAACATAGGACCTAGATATGGTTATTGAGTGATTGTGCTTGACTGGAGGCTTTGGAACCCTCCTTAGTATTGTGTATTATGATAATAGATCCCCTAATTGGATCTAGTAGATCCCCATATTAATCATGTTCTTGATTATCAAATGTATCCCTAATCAAAAGTGTATGGTATACTCTATCTTCTTTGAGTTAACATTTATTTATAGACATGATGTATTTATGATTTAATATATTTTGGTGAACCCAATGTGAATCTAATCCTAGTAGGTTTTATCTCACTTTTTTTATTATTTTATCATTTTATTTCTCTACATTTGTGATAATAAGTCAATAGTGTCGATATAGTTCTAACTTCTATGTACAATTTTATCACACAGTCATATCCATACGAATCTATCCTATTTGTGCAAGTTTTTCATCAGGTACAATCTACTAGGTTGACTCTATTGACACAATACACTTTCAGACTTCTAAATGATCTACCAATTCAACCTTATTTACATAGTACACTTATAAACTTCCAAAAAAATACTAGGTCAACCCTATCGACACATTATATTTTACAGGTTTTAGCAAATAAGGAACTATAAAACTAGGTCCACCCAGTCATCTCAGTTGGAAAAATTTACAAGTATAAATCAAGGTACTTAAAAAACAATCTCATTTTCCTTTGTATCCTCATACCCACCAAGGTTTCTTTCATTCTTTATCATTTGTATAATTCACTATAATTCTATTTTTCATAGTTTGTAGACTTTAAAACTACCCCTATATAATAAACTAGGTCCATTCTATTGACCTAGTTCTGTATTCTATCTTCTAACTAGAAAACAAGGTTGACATTGTTGATGTAGTTAATTTTTAGACCCTTTTTTTAATAGTATAGTAGTGAAAATATTGACTTTGTTATGTAATCTCTTCATACACTATCATCTGAACTAATATTGTACTATGTTTTAAAGCTAGAATTAACACTTATATGCTAGTAATTAGCTCACACTTTCATTTCTAGTTGATTACATGATTAGAATAGATAATATATTATAATTAGGTGGTTTTTAAATATACCATTTAGTTTCACTATTTTTCTCTTTTTTCACACACCACTAAATCACAAAATCTAAAAACTCATCTAAATAATTGTCTACCCAAGGCTTGGATTTCATCACCAAGGGGGAAGCTGACTTGGTTATATAGATAAGTATAAACATGTGGTTAATGGTATATAATAGATAATAACTTGACACCATTATCACTATAGTGTGTGAAGTGAAGGGGTAGGACCCAATACTAAGGTAGTACCATTGCCAACATAGATCCCTTTTAGCCTAAACATCTTGAAACCATCAATACATTTATTTATAGTTCCTTTCTTACATCCAAATCCCCATCACATTTAAAATTATACTCTAATACTCTAACAACATTTAGTTTGACCACTTAATTATCATTTACTTTCTAAGTTGATTGCTTGCTCTTTACTCAATTATATGTTGTATTGTAAAAACTTGCATTGGCCAACATTGGTGCAAGGTTTCATGCTATGTGTATTAATTGGATCATCCTCATTGATCCTATTGATTGTGTGTTTCCTTTCACTTCTTTCTTTCAAAATTACTTGAAAATATTTTCCTATTTTAGTATATAGTTGTTCTGCTCAACATAGTCTCTTACAAACTATTTAGTTTCCATGCCCACAGTACTAGGTTGACCCTATTAACACAATACATTTTTCTACTTCCCAAGATACATAGCTACGCTAACCCTATTGAATCTATATATTTTTTTATATGTTTGTTTCCAAGGTTATAGAATGAGGTTGATTAGATGACTCTATATTCCTATTTCCTTAATTTTTAGACCATGTTTTCTATCCTATGTCAACCCAATCAACTTTGTACTATTATCTACCTCTTCTTATTTATTTTATTTTTCATCACTTTTGCTTTATCTAAATCTTCTCCTTCATCATGAAGTTCATATTTGAATACAACACTAAGTTAAATTCAATTGATATAATGAGTCTTACCAACCCTTATAGGGTCTCTCCTAACCATATTAGGGATCCTCTCTTAGATGAGAGTAATGTTCATATAGTCACTCACACAATGAATTATGGGACCCTTGCTCATTCCTCTTTGCTTTGTATTCATCTCTTCTCAGTTAAAGATCAACCTGAATTATAGTATACACCTAAAATGCTCTTCTTTATCTCTAACTTTATTCAACATCAAAGAAAGGAGCCTTCTACCATTTACCATCACGTGAGTAGTGATCAAGTGGAGTAGCCTTATTCACCTTCTCTCACATCCTCACATGTATTTGGGGATACTGGTTTCTTTAATTCTCAACCTATTCCCTCTATTTTTACCCCTTATCATACCATGACTTCTTATTTGACTTCTTATACCTCCATGCCTAGTATCTCCACTAACATGGTAGGTTCTACATCTAGTGGACCTCTCCAAAGATCTACTTTACTCAAATATTCTACTAGTTCATCACTTACTATCCATGGTAATCATGCTTCTAGTGATTCATCTTCTCATCCCTTCAATAGTCCATATTTTGCCACATAAGCAAATTTTGATAGTATTACCTCACATTATAATAACTCTTCTCAATATCTTACCAACACTAATAGTGGTACCCAAGCTACTAATACCAATTGTAATGCTTCAAAAAATGCTAACAATACAACTCAAACCCACCAAATTTTATCAGAAATGCTTAATCAAATGAATAATTTTCAAGTTAATAATACAAATCAAATGTTATGAATTCAAAACCACATTATCCATCTTCAAACCCACCTTCAATAGATGTCATGGGGCATACACAATCAAAATGTTCCCCCACCTCCTCTTTGGGATTCCCATGGTATTCTTATCCCTCAACCTCATATTGTCAAAAATATAATTAAACATCTTCAAAATAAGCTTCTTACTCTCAAATTTCCAATATCAATATAGGAGGTATCACCCCTACCATTTATTATAATGGGTCAACTGATCCTACTCTTCATCTAATTTTTTTTGTAGATCTATATAAAGATTGGTTCAAATTAAATACTTTTATAGTTACCAAGTTATTAGTCAAAAAACTCATAGGTGATGCTTTAGATTGGTACAACCTTCTTAAAAATCATTCTATTAATAGTTTGGAATATTTAATAAATGTTTTATTCCAAGATTTCCAAATTAGTGATCTTTCCAAGAATACCTTGGCCCATTTTATCAGTTGTAAGCAACTTGAGAACAAAAATTATCAAGATTTTATTAAAATGTGGAAAACATTGTGAAGCAAATGTGAAAATAATATGGCTAATGATAACCTTATCCATCTCTTTACCAATTCTCTTTTCCCAAGTTGCAATATCAGGTCCACACTCTCTGTCCATGTACCTTAGAGGAGACCATTTCCCAAAATAAATGTTTAGATTTACTTATGCATCAATTCAAGCCATCCTAACCTTCTACATGTACTCATATCTTACTCAATAATAAGAATCATCATGTTACTAATGATGGTGTCATGGACTCTTATGACACCATTTAGACTATTCAAGCTATTATTCCTAACTAATCTCTAGAACTAGTTCCCCCTTCTCAACAATTCAACAATATTTATTTATCTTCACCTAATAAAATAAATGTTCACAAACCTTTATCCTCAGTTGAATTATTAAAACATCTACCTAGGCCTCTTATAGGAGAACTCGATACCACTCGTCCTATGAAATATTGGTATTATCCCAATAAATTTTGTTGATTTCATACTAGTTTGGGTCATTCTCATGAGACATATAGGCATATTCATAATTTGGCCATGAATTTTCTTCTTGGTCCTAATTTTGACCATGATTTTATCATTCAAAAATTCCAACAAGCTTATGACATTGATTTTAAATCCCATGAAACTAATACTAAATCTTAAGCTTTAAATCAAGCTAATACTCATTTAACTATCTATAAAGACCCTCTTCAAAATCACCAAGATAACTAAGATAAACCCACCCTTTCCACTAGTAATATCAAAAGTATTATTGATCCAACTCTAGAAGAGAATGTGTTTAATATGACTAGTATGTTAAGGGTGGTTGTTTTCATTGTTCCTCAATCTATCTACACACCTCCATTGTCTCACACCTTTCATGTTATCCAAGATTCTTCTCAAACTCACTTAAATGAGTTAGGAAAAGATGATCTTATAAATTTTTATAAACCAATTATAAATTATCCCTTGGATATCACTTCCCATTCTATTTTTACCATCCCTCCATCTTCTTTACCTAACACCAATGATACTTAACCTTCTATCAACACATCTTCTAGCACTTCTCAAAACCAATGCACACTAATGGATTCATCATCTAAACATAGTTTATAACCTTGTTATAAAAATTATACCACTTATCAACATAAATTCCAATGTATTTTACATCCTCCTTCGAATGACCTCCTTCAACACTATACACCTCTTTCTAACAATATTATTATTGGTTATGGTGAGTGGGATCCCATCATAGAACTCACTAATCTCCCATCCTAAATTATATTTATTGAGCTTATAAGGACCTCTCTAAATCATATAAACCATCTCATGTATCTTTTATTTGAAATGAACATCCCTCATCCTCCCCTAGTAGGATGTGAAGAATCCTTATTTAGATCTAGAGAAAGCATATTGTAATGATGTGAAGAGATGTCCATACATGTTCATGAAACAATGGAAACTTCTCTTTCCTTTAAGTTTCCCATTGCTCCTATGATTCTTGATGAGATTGTGATTCATATGGATGATACTCATTTATTCATTAGTGTCTAAATTAGTGATATCTAATTCAAGTGTGCCTTGATTGATGAGGGTTCTAGAACTTGTGTTGTCTCTCTCAATTTTATCAAAACCATTGAATATTCTAAATGAAATCTCAAATCCATATGCAACACATGCCAAAGATATGATATAATGCAAATTCCTCCTATACTTTTTGTGTGGATTCCCATTCCCATACCACCTATCACTACTTATGTGAAGGATGTGATATTTAACTTTCCTATATCTTACAACATTTTACTTGGTAGATTATGGACTCATCATATGTGAGTAGTTTCTTCTTTTTCCTACCAATGCATTAATTTCCCACATAATGGATCTATATATAGCATTCAAAGTGACACTATCCCTTAGAATTTCAAAAAATTCTAGGACCGTGGTGTCTTCAAGATTCCTACTCTTGAACCTTTTCCTAGTGTTCTATTTTATGAGTCTCAATAATTTAACTTTCCCATCAATTCCACTTAAGTTTATAATGGTCATCATAAACTCATTGCGAACATTTCAACTAACCTCCTAGATTCTAATGATGATGAGCCTAAAGAGATCAATATCAAGATTAAAAAATTCTAATCTCGTACCTCATCTCATCTCTCAGCTTCCCACTTCTTTGAAACCTCATTCATATAGACCACCTTGTGATGACATCCCCATTATCTTTAATAAGACTCGACATTCCATTTATCATACCTCATAAGATAACAATATCATCCATACCTAAATCATTAATCTTTATACACTTGATTACAATGATGGTTATACCTTAGATGATCAATTCTTAGGTGGTCTTATTTAGGCCTGTGGTGTTAAGATTATCCATTATCATTCCTCTTTGCTTTATATTTTAGTGTATCTTCCCATATGCCATCATACATAGTTCCTAATTTTAGCATTTTTCCTCTTTATTTTAGGGTGTAGATGATACAAACGCCTCTAGTTTATAAATAATCTCATAGGAGTATGCTTATGGATTGTGTTATGATTGGGCCTTATTGCTTTTCTAGGTACCATGACCCCTATAGCCTACTTATCCCTAAGATTCATGAAATTCTTCTTTGGCCTTATATATACCCCAATCCTCCCTCATTAGAGCTTTCTTTGGTTCCCATTCTTGTACCCTCTTTAGTTGAGTATATTCTTACTTTTAATCCCATCACTCTTTTTATTGAGCCTAATCCATTCCATTCACCACCACCATCTTCTCTTGGTGATAGTTTTCTTCCTTTACCATAGATGGCTCTATTTAATAATAAATGGGATAATGAGCTTTCTTCAACTCCTTCCACTTTTGTTACACATCCCCCTATGAGTACCTCTACAAAGCCTATTCACAAGTGTATTTTTTCTTCTATAGCATATATAACCATTTATACATGAATTATTGCAAACTATGATAATATACTAACACTTTACATCTCTCTACCCCTTAGTCCTTAGATAAGGCCATACCTCCAATAAAGGTATTACCTGGGTATATTTCTAAGTATGGAGAGGTGTATTATCTTTAGCACCATTGTGTCACCCATCACACTGATCATTGTTGCATCTTTTATCACCACCTTAAAGATCATATTTTAACTATTCATGCACATTTTATCATTCATCCCATAATTCATTCCAATAATATGGTTCCCCCTTATTCTCTCATGGTTTCACCTCATATGGTTCCATCCTCTCCTATGGTCCCTTCTTCACTTCCTATTTCTCTACCCATGAATCCTTCACATGTGGACCTTCCCTCACTTATGGATCCTTCTCCACTTGTGAGTTCCTCACATATGGATCATTCCCTCTAGTGCTCCCTTCATCTCTTATAGATTCCATTCATCTGCATTCTTTTGAGAATCCCTTGCCTAATAGCCCTTCTCAGCATGTTCAATCTATAATTCATAATTTTTATATTGAGGAGATTAGATGTGAAGTATTTTCTAAATTTTCATTGAAGAAGGTGAGACTTATCAAATGTTCTAGATAATGTGTGTGGGAAAATTTATTAGTACTTATGAAAACATGCATGGTATTCTTACATTTTAATTTGTTTTGGATGTGTGTTCCAAATTTATCTTTACCTATTTGTTATATCATTTGACATTGCATCAAATTATTATTTATCTTACATGGTGAATTTTATTTTGCACTTCAAATTGAGTATAATGTCATATATGTTTGCTTATAGATATCTTATTTATCATTACTTTCTTTTTATTATTGAAACTTATTTATTATAAACTCCCTTATTCTCTTTTCAAGAGTTTTTACTTTCTTATCTCTATATAAACATAAATAATTATCACTATGACTTGGTTATACAAACCTTGTTCCCTTTAGTCCTTCCTTCTTTACCATGTGATTAGTTATCAAATAATTAATATCATTATAGTATCCTTTCATTGGTCCACTTTAGATCTCTTTGATTTAATTTAATTCCTTTTTTCAAACTAATAATATACATAGTTGACACTTGAGATAACATGTTGGTTCATTATTAAGTGTTCTAGCTAGTCTTGTCTTTGGTCACTTAGCTTCTTTTAGCCTAAGCATATAGATCATTTGTGTCTATCAATATATTTATCATGATTGGTCATTCCAATTTTTTATAGAGGAATAATCTTAAAAATCCTTAAAAACATTCAAAATCCAAATCACATAACAAAAGGCAATGATCCAAAAGGTAAAAACATTTAAAATTCTTAAAATTCAAATCACACTAAAAGACATGATTAAAATCACATCTCCTTCTTATAGTCAAAGATCAAACTCAATATTTGGATTCATAATGGAGTTGAGGTCCATTAGGGTGAAATGGGTTAGTATATTATAAAATTATAATAATTTTTTTTTTTAGTGTTACCTACTTTCTCATAGAAGTGCCTAATCTTCATAGTAGACCGATGGCTCTATAAGGGGTCCTAAGGAATGGGGAACATGTTGTGGGAAGTTAGGTTAATTTTAATTTTATTGTAACAATATAACTTAATTATTTTATATTCTTATCATTCTTATTTTGCTACATATCTCTATGTTTATAGTGAATAGGTTTCTTTTACACATTGATGGTCACTAGTCACTTAGTGTCCTCTCATGTCCTTAATATGCCTCATGTCTCCTAATATCTTATCATAAGATGACTAAGTTATGATTTTTACATACCATTTTTCATTCCCTACAATCCTAATATTTCACCTTAAGAAATATTTATTTGTTCATTGATCACTTCCCTAGGGATTCTATTTGCAAGTTGCATTGTAAGACCATGGGTAAGACCTAACCTTCCTCACAAATTACCATAATTTCACATTCCTATTACCAAAATTCATTATTATCAGCTTTTCACATTTATTCCACCTTATTTTTTTCCCTTTGTGAGTTGTAGTCTAAGACCATGGATAGGACTTGGCCTTCTTCACAAAATTTTCTAATAATACAAGTCAATAGAAATTACATGTGCCAAATATGAGATAAGATGTGATTAATCATGAAGTTACACATAATTATCATTATTACCATCTTTATTTAGTATATTTTATGCTTACCTAGTTACTCTTTCACTTTTATCTTCTTATTTTCCAATTGCATGTAAGTATCCAACCATTTCTTTAATTTTTCATACTTCCCCGCTTGAATTAGTGTAATTAATTTAAGACCAATTTTCATAATTTTGTTTTCCTTTTTATACTTTACAACATGATTTATTCACTTAATTGGTTTGTTTTTATATCATTTTTTTCTTTCACATGCTTTTCCATTTTATTACATTATTTTCATACTTCCCAATGTGATTTAGTGTGACCTTGTTTTAATTTGGTGCCAATTTTTCTCTTGGTTTAAAAAATAAATTTTTATCATATTTTTTACAACCATTTGGTTCTTTATAATTAGTCATTTTATTGTTATTACATATTTCCCAACATGAAATAGTGTGTAGTACATTTTTGATTGATTATATTTTACCAAGTTTTTTTGCCCTTTTTTTTAACCATGCATGTGTCCTACATAATGCTAGAAAAGAAACCACAACTCATATATTTACTATATAATATAGAATAATAGATAAATACATGTTCTACAAATAAATATATCCAACAATCCACAACCACAACCATAATACAAACACATAAAATCAACTTCCAATTACCAAAATGAGATATCTATATATATCATGTGTTTTGATATAAAGTAAAATAATATAAATCATCCCAACTCTATGTTTGGGCTCTATCATGTCTATCTAATGGCCTAGACATGCTACCCATAGATGCCTTAGATAGTCCCATATGAATATTACACTATAAAGAGGTTTTCCATTATCTTAGTCATATCACCTATCCTTATAGGTTGGCTACTTGGGCCTATACCTACACTAGTTTAGCATATGTGTGTGACAAATGGGTTATGGTATCCATATCCAAGGCTCTATCCTAAGCTAAGGCCTACCATGTCTTTTCCTCCACCATTCCCACCCCTACTAGTGGTTGTGGCTCCTCTTTGCATGCTCACACTCACCTCATAGCCTCTCCTTCTAGTATGAACCATCTCCCTAGGGAAGACAATATCACAAGATCATCTTATATTTCCAAGTCATATGGAGTCAGTGCCTCGTCAAAGATATCATGGAGTGATACCATCACTTGAGATCCCCATGTAGTCTCTTTATATACAAGATCTATAAAATTCAAACCAAATAGATATCAAATCAAGGATTTATCTCAAAAAACTATCTATCTATAATCTATCTCAAATAACTTAAGCAAATTTCAAACCATATGTTATTACCTCTTTGTGTGTTACCTACTACCATATTGTCATTTTCACAATCACCAATCATGGTTTTCCCATTAGTGTATCCTTTGAGTGCCTTATTTATAGGTCATCACCCAAGTACAAATCCTGGGGTGACTAGTCATGCCCATATCAAGATAGACTTGAGTGGTACCTCTATTTCCCAACTCTATCCTAGCCTACCTAGTAGGTCATCTAAGATGACTACTATCATTTCTCTCTCCCACTACTGAAATATTTGTCAATGATACAACTAATATGTCCATCACTCTTCCTAATGTGGTGTTAGAATTAGTACCTTTGACACTCCTACATCCACATCCATCTCCTAGCTATCTGATGTTTGTCATGCTTGACCAGTCCATGATCTCTCATGTCATGGTCTGATCATTGGCCTAGTAACTAGTGGCCTCAATCCTCCTCCCCCCATTAGTTATCTCATATGCTTAGCCTAAAATGAAATAATCACTATAAAATACACTAGATGAGGGATTTACATCTATCTTGGTACATGCACCACTAAATTTGACTCTATCCACTAGGTATAATGGCCTATAATTTATATCTATGCCAATGTTAGTGCCACTATCTCTTGACTCAGCCATACCATAACAATGTGACCACATATATTTTAAATTATGTATTCCCACCTAGTTATTTATATTTTTATCACAAGGGGAATGTACCATGCTACCTAATCCTTCCACTAACTCTGTACCTAAGAAAATTGATCATTGACCACATGGGGCAATCCAGCTAGATGATGAATTAAAAACCTCTCATATATCCATGAATTCAGTAAGATAATAGGCCCCATGATATTATACCCTTTGGATGACATCCAATATATTTTATGTATAAGTTGGATGCTAATGACATAACCTAAATCATACAATCCCTAATGCTTCAATATATTCTGAAATAAGGCTATCATCTATAGTGGTACCTTACCCTCTAACTTGTGACACATCTACCATGTTATCATAAGTCCTATAACTAACTTATAGATATATATAATCTAAGATATATAAATGTCAAATATGCTAACTCTCAGCCCAAGATACATCCTCTCTAAGCCTATTACCAACATGGCTAAAGCTCTCCTCTCCTCCTATCCATCTAGTTTCCAATAATCATAGGCATACTTCCTATCAGTAGTCTAAGTATATCATGGATTTATTCTAGGGTAATACCCACCTTAATGGTATCCCCATCCACCTACCACATGAATTTGTTATTCAACCATTCCCAATCTCCCAAGAACATGAATATCAAATCCAAACTCAATGAGACTCTGCACATATCTACAATCCCTCCTAAACTTAATATAACTAATCTTATTCAATCCTCAATTATCAATCACTCCAAGAGATTTGAGAGCCATGTTACATCCACCAAGTTCCAAAATATTATATTCCCTTATAACCATCAAACAACAAAAGATGTGTTATATCCTCTATGTCATTTATAATCAAAATTCATTCTTTTCAAATTTTAATAAAAATAAGCCTAATTTTCTTTAATCTGTCCATTTTTAACCAATTAGACCTATTTTTAGCATACTCAACCATTTTGGGTCCTTCCATCACTCTTTTTATCATCTTTCATGCATTTTCATACTATTTTTGTCACGTATTCAAACACTAGGTCGACCAAATTTTCTTCATTTTCACTAGGTTGTCTTAACAAACTATGTCGATCCTTTACTTTTTCCCCTTGATACCAAGTCATCATAGTGTATTTTTCTACTAAGTTGATAGTTATATAATAGGTGGCATAACATTAAAAAAAAACTAAGTTGGTATGCACCTATTAAGTCCATAACATGCATTTCATAAATTTTTAGTCTACTAGGATAACTGGGTCAACCTAGTTGGTTTTGCCTGCCAACCCCTTTCATTACATGTAATAAATGTCTTTCAATAGTTATTACTAAGATCCCTTTCAACCCATTTCAAATTTTGGTTTCTACTACCCTTATCAAAAAATTTGGGTTCATTTTTGTTCTTATAATTGATCTAAATTACAAATTTCTTTAAAGCACATAAATTCAATAAAATATTCAAAACCAAGTTTTAGATTCTCAGTTGCCTACTTGTGTTGCACACCTTGCTACTACTAGGAGTCTTTCTCATCTTGGCTATCATCTCCTCACCATCCTATCTCTATTTTATTTTGTTTTGTCTCTCATAACTCTTTTCTCTCACCCATAAGTCAAAAATAAAAAAATGACTTCCCTTTCACCTATTTAAACTTACTTTTCATAATTTCTTACCTTTCAAGTATTTTCCATCAGATTCTTTATTTTGCTCATATCTTTGTTTCTACTAACCCATTTTTCAAACCATAAAATATTCTATAATAATGACATTGTATAGAAGCTTTTCCTCTACTATATACCTATATTCCAAAAAAATTGATTTTTGACTATTTTGTGCATCAATCTCTATAGGTTTGCCTAATGTTCTTCACATTTGCATGCCTTCATTTCTCTTGTAGTCTCTTTATTTATCTAAATCACTAAGGTAAGTAAACATATGTTTTTTGCAATTATGACCTTTTATTTATCTTATTTACTCCTTACTACACTTTACTTAGAATCAACATTATGTGTTATCATGTTTTTTTCCTGAAGCACTATCCTATGTTGAAATCACATGACATATGATGAGATTCAAGTGGGGCATATGTATACAAATAATATTTTAAAATTTTTATCACTTACTGACACTTTGTATCTTTCAAGAACCCATTTATTCTCAATCTCTTTGAGTTCATTCCTTAAGGGGTGTACAAGGAAAGGGGTGAGTAGACCATTGGTGTATTTCATGATTGTTATCCCTTTTACCACTTTTTATCTACAAATTTGTCTACTAAAAAACTTATCCCTAAGATTGTTCTTCTCTATTACACACTCCTCAGTCATTTCCTACCTTTTGTCCCCCTTTTAATAACTTTAACCACCTTTTGAATTTTCACTATACTAGGTTGATTGGGTTGACCCTGTATAGTTTTGAGTAAAATTCGTTGAGGGTCTAGGTCAGTGCTTGGCCAATCTATCCCATGACTTAGTGAATTCTTGTCCATAATTTTGCTAGGTAAATTGGGTTGAGCCAATTGGCCACAAATTTTAGAAGGGATTAGGTTTAAATCTACCTATATATACAATATAATTTTGCCATTATTTAGAGAAGAAAAAGATAAATAAGAGATATTATGCATTTGTGTATAAACCATTATACTTAAGGAAGCTTAAGGTTTCATAATCTATTTTGAGATATAGATCTTGTCTTTTGGATAATTATTTTGGATGCATTGATAAGTTGTGTAACATAGAGATGATTTATCCTTGTCATATTTACATACAAAAAAAACCTCTTACAAAGCACCTTGACCAAGGGAGAGATTGAGGATTAGCAGGGTCATATTCAAAGGTAAGTATTCATAACTTTGTTCCTCCATTATAAGAATAAATATATATGCATTTGTACTTATCTTCCATGAATTGGGATTATGTATACATTTATTTTAGTATATATATATATATATATATCTTATGCATTTTTAATTTTATTATTTCTAACCTCCACTTTATGCCAAAAGCTTTGATGACCACTAGATTAGACTTTACATTACTTGTTATTAGATTAGTGAATATAAAACATATGACCTAGTTAGGGTTATTACATTATTATGATTTACTTGAGGCTTTATAATCCTCCCTAGTATTGTATATTATGATAAGAGATCCTCTAATTGGGTTTATCATATCCCCATATCGATCATGTTTGTGATTATCTAATGTATCCCCAATCAAAAGTGTATGGTATGATCTATCTTATTTGAGTTAGGATTGATTTATAGGCATGATGAATTTCTATTTTTTTAATGAAGGATAGGTCCTATCCATTGTCTTATACTTAAAATCATAAATGGAATACCAATGAGGTGGAAATAATCTTAAAATATGGTAAAAGTGGATGTTCAGAATGGTAATGTGAAAATTTTGATAGTTTGTGAGGAAGGTCAAGTCTTATCCATGGTCATACATTGTAACTCACAAATGGAATCCCTAGCGGGAGTGATAAGTGAAAAAAGAAATATTTCTCAAGGGGAAATATTGGTATTATAGGGAATGAAAATAAAATGTAATAATCATAAATTAGGCATCTTGTAAGAAGACCCTAGGAGACATGAGGCACACTAAAGACATGAGAAGACACTAAGTGACTAGTGACTATCAATATACAGAGGATACCTATTCATTATAGGTATAAATCTATGTAGGAAAATAAGTGTGGTACTAAGATAAACTCATGCTGGAGGTTTAAAAAAAATTAAAATAGACCTACCTTCTCATAATGTGTTCCTCATTCCTTCAGGCTCCTTGTATAGTTGTTGATCTACTACAAATATTAGGTACTTGCATGAGATAATAGGAATCACTAAAATATTTTTTTATTCTTCTTTTTTCATCTAATATCATAGCACACCCCAATGGACCTCATCTCTATCATGAGGCTATATTTGGAGTTTGATCTTAAATTATAAAAAGGAGTTGTGATTATAATAACATCTTTCAGTGTGATTTGACTTTAGAAACATTTGAATGTTGCCTTTTAGATCATTATTTTTTGTTAAATAATTTGGATTTTGAATAGTTTATGGATTTTATGATTCCTCATCCATATGGATTTAGAATGACTAATAATGAGAGATAGAGTGATCCACATGAATGAGCTTTAGTCTTAGGCTAAAGGGAAGCTAAGTATCCAACAATATGATTGACTAGAACACTTAGGCTTAACTATGAACCAACATGTTATCTCAAGTATCAACCATGTGTATGTTTAGTTTGTGAAAGGGAAGAAAGAGGAAGAAATGTAGATCTAAAGTGTACTAGTAAAAGGAGATTATAATGAGATAAATTATTCACTAACTGATCACATGGTAAATGAGAAATTTCTAGAGGAATCAATGTTTGTATAACCAAGTCACAATAACAATTATCTGCATTTATAAAGATAAGATAGAAACCAATAATGAAAAAGAGTAAGGGAATCATATAAAAGGAATTAAATAAGAAAAATTATGTAATTATATAAAATAATACATAAGAGAACATAATGATTTTATAAGTAACATGTAATGCAAAAAAAAAGTCACTGTGTAAGATAGATAATAATTTGACACAATGTTAAGTGATATAAAATAGATAAATGTAAATTTGGAGCACATGTCCAATCCAAATGAATAAATAAATGTAAGAAAACCATGATTGTGTTCATAACTATTTATATATTTATCAACACACATTATCCATAACATTTAATAAGTCTCTATGAAGTTAAATACAAACTGTAGCTAAAGTATCATCGATCTTTAAGGAAAGTTTAGAAAATACTTTGCATCAAATTTCCTCGATATAAAATTTAGGAGTTCCTAAAGGATCATTATGATGAGGATTTTCATGTAGGTGATGTTAAGGAGAATTCATGGGATTGTATTAAATGGGAGATGAGGTGGTCATGATGGGGAAGGTGCCATTGGTGAAAGAGTCACCAGTGAAGAGGGATCCATGGGTGAGGGAAGGTACATAGGTGAGGTACTCACAAGTCAATATGGAACCATAATAGGTAGAACCATGGGGGAATAAGGGGTAACCTTATTATAAAGGTGACTTATGAGAGGAAGGGTAAAAAATATGGGAATGGTTAAGAGGTGATACTTGAGATGTTTTAGATTAAGGTAAAAACAGGTTTTGAAGGGACCCCAAAACCTTGAACAAAAGGAGAAAGATAAAATAGAAACGTCCACATGCAAGCCAAAAGCCTACTTCACCAAAGTAACAAAACCAAGATACAAAGACCAAAAGCTAACAACAAACATCCAAAGATAGCCCCTAGGTTTTATAGAGACTTGGAAACTCCATAGTAAAAGTTCAAAAAACTAGGTACCAAGACCAGAAAACACAACCAACTAGCAAAACCAACTAAAAGAAATAGGAACTATTCTTCTAGTTCCAATATCATCTTCACTACTTCCTTACCTTTCGCAACAATGTCCTGGATGGCAGCAATCACCTACGTAGATCCCTCTTGCATTGCTTTCTTTCTTGAGCTTTGTCTAGTTCTCTTGCTAGGCCCCTCCAAAGTTTTGATTTCCTCATTTGCTCTTTTTCCAATGTTTACAGCAGCAGCACAAATACTAGAGGTTACCTCCTCCATCTTTATTCTGCTTTCCTTTATGAGTTCCCTTAGGTTGTTCTCATACTCTTTAAGTTTTATGGGAATATGCCTCATCTACTTTTCCATGTTATTGATTTTGTTCCAAACTGCCTCCAGTTTACCCTCCATTATTTCCATTTTCCTTTTGATTTCCATTATCTCCTTATACATCCATAAATCAAATTAAAGGGTAGCATCAGCTTTACAATTGGCCAATCTTGTAGGTTCATCATTCTACCTTTTGTTGCTCCAATCTTTTATGTTCTTTTTAGGACTGCTTCCAACTTCTTCAATATAATCCTCCATTTCCATTCATTTCTATTCCTTTATTTCAGTAGGGCTTACATTTTTGTTACTTACTTCCTTTACTTGAGCTCCCATTTCCAATATTTCGTTAGCAACCTAAACTAGATTTTCCTTTTCATTAATCAGATCACAGTCCATAGCAGGATCATCTAGATATTTATCCATTTCCTCAAACACTTGATGGTTTTTCTCAGACTCATGGTTGCTATTTTTAGACTTTTCCTCTATAGTGACTCCTTCTTTCTCATTCTTTTCTTGCACTTCTTCTTCCTCACTGGAACTTGATTGCCCACTTTCTGTTCCTCCTTCTTCCTCCATACTCTCCTCCCTAATGTTTTCAAAACTTTCCCACTCTGTTTCCTCATCAGCAGTCTGGTTATTGACACTTGGGAGTTTGAATTTAGCTTTTTCATTCCCTTTTACTATTTCTTTCTTATTACTCCTTAGGTCCTTGTATTTTACTGAATAAGGATTCTTTACAATGGCCTTATTCTTACAATTCCCTTCAATTATAAGAAATAACCCCTCATGCAGGATGGGATGAGATTCATTTTTCCTATGAGTGAACAGACTTTGGAGCAAGGAAAAATACAGATAAAAAGGAAAGGAGATTCTTACCTTGTGTCTGAAGTGATTGAGGAATACAAAGTGAAATTTTTGGACTCTTTTGCTTCTTCCATCAAGTATGAAGTACTTGTGGATGTAGCATAATATGTCCCTCTAGATGCCCTTAATCTGCTCCAATTCAAAAAAATCTCCACTTTTTTCCAGTTGTTGCTCCTCAGCATCTGTTTTAGGGAATTTACAAAAAGCCTCATTGGAAATGCTTGTCTGCTTTGAAAATTTTATTCCCTCCATTGGAAGTCCTGTCACCTCCGCTATGAATTCCTTAGTGAGATTCATCATAATGCCATACAAGGTAACCCTATCATCAGTCCAATTTTTGAAAAAAGTCATTATGATATGGGGTTTTGAGCCATGAAGCCATTCCATGTAACTCACAACCTTTCCTCTCTATAGTATCTTCCAGACATCTTTTGTTTTCCACTCTTTGCAATATTTGGGTTCTTGCTTCCTTGGTTCTCCTTTATTATTATGATCCATACGTATCTCCTTTAATGCCTGATCCCTATTAGCTAAACAATAAACCTGACTATTACCAATTTGGACCAAAACTCACCTATATTTTGGCACATTTTGAATCCTCCTCATGTACTCTAGTACATTTTTGTTTAATGAGTGTTTATCTTCCTCCATGGATCCACTCCCCCAAATCATTAGTTTCTTATTCCAATTTGATCTCTCCCTCCTTAGCATGAATTGCATCATGATGAATGAGTGCTCTAAGATCCACGTTCTTATTTAATATCTCCTGCCAGCTCACCTTGTGTCCTACTCTAACTGCATAATTTTATATCCAATCAACAACTCTGTTTGCTTCACAGTAGGTATGGGTAATAGTGACTTTCTCAAATTTTTTAATTAAAGTTTTCATTTCCATCACCATAGCCTCTATTGACCATGAGACATAATTTTTACTATTTAAGATATTTATGATATTCAAGGATTCCCCTTCCAACCATAATTTAGAATATCCTGATTCAACAACTAGCTTAATGGTTTGGAGGGCAGCACAAGCTTCAACAATATGGTAGTTGAACTTACCAATGGGAATTGTAATAGCATTGATTACGTTTCCCATATGGTTTCTCAAGACTCCTCCACATCTTGCATTCCCTAGGTTCCCTTTAGTGGCTCCATCAAAGTTCCCTCTGATCCACCCATGAGGGGGGACATTCCAAGTTACACCAAGTTTAGGATTTTCATTTTTTACATTAGACTTTTCTATTCTTAAAGGATTATCAATTTAAAAGGTAGGATTAGGATCCCTTTACAATAGCTAAAATCCTTGAATGCTCTATTGGTTCTTTCTCATCCTCTTACCTAGGTCTCCCTCTAGGGATGAAAGTCCTTAAAGCCTTTTGGGAAGATCTCATTAATAAATTCAGTAAGAAACTTGCGGGATGGAAAGGAAATTTTCTTAGTCAGGTAGGGAAGCTAACCCTTCTCAAAGCAAGTCTTCAAAGCATACCTACTTATGCTTTAAGTCTTTTTAGAATTCCAACCAAATATGCAGAAGCAATTGAAAAAATCCAGAGAAACTTTCTTTGGATAGGTACCAAGGAAAAAAGGTGAATGTTGTTAATTGCCTAGGAAAACATCTGTAAACCTTTTAGGGAAGGAGGATTAGGAATAAGGAAAATAAGAAGTATGAATACAGATCTCTTAGCAAAATAGAGATGGAGGGTTTTTCATGAAAACAAAGAATGGATCAATATATGGAAGTAAAAGTATTTTTTAATGCAAAATCCCTCTCTGAGTTCTTTTCTTACCCTGACGTAACCCGTCCATCTTCTATATGGGGGGCTGTTCAGGGTACTAAACAAATCTTAGAAAAAGGAAGCTCCTAGAAAGTAGGTAATGGAAAGAAGGTGATTTTTTTGGAGGATTCTTGGTTAAAATAAATCCCTTAGATAGAAGAATTCAAAGACAGAGAAGTAATTGACCATTGTAAGCAAAGATATGGAATAATGGTTAATCAATACTGGCAGAACAATTCATGGGTGAACCTTAATGATATTGATCAAGATTTAAATAATATTAAAATATCCCTCAATGCTATTTCCCTCTATCCTAATCATGAAGATAAGATTGTTTGGCATGACGAGCCTAGCGGATAATTTAAAGTTTCTACCATCTTTACTTCAAAGGGAAATGGTAACCAACCTCTATGGACACAGGCCTAAATCAAGGGACTCATCCCTCAAATCAAAATCTTCTTCTGGACCCTTCTCCAAAACAAAATCTTGACTCTTGATAACTTACAGAAAAGAAGAATAAACATAGTGAACAGGTGTATTATTTGCAAAAAAGGTTTTGAAGATAGAGATCACTTGTTTATGTACTTTTCCTTTACGCAGCTAGTTTGGAAAGAAATCCTCAATCTTTGGGGTATTGCTTGGATTCAACATAAAAGTGTGGATCTATCTTTTAAAAGTTGGTACTGTCCCTCTAAGAATCCTGATGTTCTTTTTTTATGGAAACTAACTCTTCCCCATATTTGGTGGGGAATATGGAAAGAAAGAAATAACCATATTTTAGAAGTAAAGAACTTCCAGGATGGGTAGTGGAAAAGAACATCATTAGAGCTATCAAGGAGAATTTTTCATTGCAAAGGTGATACTTGAGATGTTACTAAAGTATATGACATCAACTAGTGTGATGTGTACCCCATTGGTGCCATAGACAATATACCTCTCCATATTTGGGTAACACTTTTGATGGATGTATATCCTTGTCTATGGGTTAAGGAGTGGTGGGATGAAAGGTGTCAATATATTAACACAACTTATGATAATGCATAGATGAATGATTATCTATGTCATGGAATCAACATATACACTTGTGAGTAAACCTGGTAGGTGTACTCATAGGAGGGGTGGAATAGAATCTAAGGAAGATTAGTATAATGAATAGTCTCTAGTCTAGTGATTATCAATTTTGTGGATATTACAATAAGGTTGATCACCCTATTTGGTGGGAAAAGGAGAAAGTTATGATAAAGGGAGTAAACAATAACCAAGAGAAGGTGGGGTGGTGGAGAGACTAGACAAGGCTTGACTAAAGGAGAAATGGGATTAGAAATAGGAAGATACTCATCTAGAGTGGAAATGGGAATATGATCTAAACTAGGCTCTACTAAGGGAGGGCTAGGATTCATATAAGGTTAAAGGATAGTCACAAGCATCTTAGGGATAATTCATCTAGAGGGGTATTAGTATCTAGAAAAATGATAAGTATTAGTCATATCAAGATCCATAAGCATACTCCTATGAGTTTATTTAAAAACTAGAGGTGTGTGTACCATATATACCCTATGATTAAAGGAAAAATGATAAAATTAGGAATGATATAATATGAGATTCTAGAACATATACCAAAAGACTAAATAAAAGAGGAACGATAATGAATAATCTCATCATCTCAAGCTTGAATAAGATGTCCCAAGAATGGATCATTTAAGGTATAGCCATCATCATAATTAGGTGTATGAAGATCAATGGCATAGGTGGGGATGACCTGGTCATTTGAGGTAGTGTGATGAATGGAATGTTGAGTTTTAGTTAAGATAACATGTATATCATCATAACGTGGTTGACAGGAATGAGGTTTTAAAGAAGGGGGAAGCTGAGAGATGAGATGAGGTGAGAGATCTGAGGTTTTAATTTGGAGATTGATCTCCTAAGGTTCATCATCATCAAAATCTAATAGGTTAGGGTGGAATATTATTGATGATTTTAGGGTGGCCATTATAACCTTAGGTGGAATTGACAAGAAATTTAAACTATTGAGATTCATGAAATGGAATTCTTAGCAAGGGTTTAAGGGTAAGAATCTTGAATACACCATGGTCTTGGAATTCTTCAAAATTCTAAAGATAAGTTTCACCCTAAATCCTATATATGGCTCCATTGTGAGGAAATTTGACATATTTTCAAACATAAAAGGAAACTATTCTCGTACAATGAGTTTGTGGCCTACCAATCAAAATGTTATAGGATAAAATAAAGTTAAATATCATCACCTTAACTTGAATAATGATAGGTGGGATGGTAATGGGGAGATACACACAACCTAAAGGATACATTTACCTTTGGTCATAGCCTTGACATGTGTTTCATGTGGATTAAATATTAAATTAGATAACACAAAATATTTGAGCTAACTAAGGGTTATGGATATGATTAGGATCAATGAAATCAACCACCCTTTGCATATTAGTCATATTGACCACATTATCTTTAGCATTTGGGTCAAGATGACTATCAACATTATTGGTTGAAGGGGTAGGTTTATTTTGGTTGTCTTGGTGATTTGGAAGAGAATATTTATAGATGGACAAATGAGCATTAACCTAGTTTAAATTTTGATATTTATTCTATGATTCATGGGATTTGAAGGAAATGTCATAGGCTTGTTGATTTTTACAAATGATAGAATCATGGTCAAAATTAAGACCAAGAAGGAGATCCATATCAAAATTATGAGTTTGCCTATAAGTTTCATGGGAATGACCCTAATTAGCATGAAACCAACAAAATTTATTGGGATCATACCAAGATTTCATGGGTTGAGTGGGATCAATTTCTCATGGAAGAGGCATTGGTAGAATTTTTTATAAATATGTTAAGGATAAATGTTTATGAACATTGATGTTATTTGTTAAAGGTAAATGAGGATTAGTGGTGTGGTTGGGAGAGGAATTTTATTGTAGAGTGTGAATGGGAACAATATCTTGAATAGTATGAATGGTATCATAAGATTTAGTGACACCATCATTTGTAACATGATGGTTATTATTATTTATTAACATGTGAGTACCCATAGAAGGTTTGGATGGATTGAATCAATGCATAAATAAATATTGACACTTGGCTTGGTCAATCACCTCTTCTAAAGTACGTGGAGACAGAATCTAGACCCTATATTACAACTTGGGAAAAATAGAATTGGTAAATAGATTAAAGAGATTATCATATGCCATATTATGTTCACATTTTTTAGACAAGCTATTCCATAGTTTTATAAAATATTATAAAATTTTAGTTTCAAGTTACTTACAATTGCTAAAATGGGCCAAGGTATTCTCAAAGAGATCACTAGTTTGGAATTTTTGGATTAGAGCATTGAATAAAGATTCCAAAATAGTGATGGAATGATATTTGAGTTAGTTGTACCAATCTAAAGCATAAATTTTGAGAGTATTTTATAATATCTTGGTAGAGGTAAAGGTATTTAATTTGACCCAATCTTTATATAGATTTCCATCTGTTTTTAAGTTAAGAGTATGATTAGTTGACCTTTTATAACTAATGGTAAGGGTGATACCTCCTATATCAATATTAGAAAATTGGGATGTAAGAGGATAATTTTGAAGATGCTTGATTATTTATTTAATAAGGGGAGGTTGAGGTATAATATTGCCATGGGAATCTTGAAGAGGAAGCAAGGGAACATTTTGATTATGCATGCCCCATGACATATATTGAGGGTGGTTTTGAAGATGGATAAGATGATTTTGCATTTGTTTTATTTGGATTGCATTATTAGCTTGAAATTGATTCATTTTATTAATATGTTTTAATAAGATTTGATGTGTTTGAGTTGTATTATTGGCATTATTTAGAGCATTAGAATTGGTAGTAGTGGCTTGAGTACCACTATGGGTGTTAGTATTAGCTTGAGAAGAATTTTTGGTGAGGAACTAGTGGTATAGTTTGCTTATGTGGAAAAAATATGTACTAGTAGAAGGATAAGAATAAAAAACACTAGAGGCATGATTATCATGGGTATAAAATTATGCACTAGTGGAAGAATTCATGAGAGTAGGTCTTGGAAGAGGCCCACGAGATATAGAACCTACCATGTTAATAAAGATACTAGGCATGGAGGTGGAATAAATTAAAGAGGAAGATGTCATGGTATGAAAAGGAGTCAAAATAAAGGGAAGAGGATATTAAGCAAAGAATCTAGTATCTCCAAATCCATGTGAGAACATGGTAGAAGGTGAGTGGGGTTCCTCGACTTGAACACTTATCATGAGATGGTAAATAGTATAAGGATCATTTACTTGATGTTGAGGAAATTCATTAATGAAGAAGATCATTTATAGGGTATATTATAATTTAAGTTAATATTTAAATGAGAAGAGAGGATTATTAATAAAAGAGGAATGAGGAGTCTCATAGTTTGTGGTGTGAGTGGCTACATACACATTACTTGCATCTAGGGTAGGAACCACAAGATTCTTATGGGAGAGCGTATTAGGATTGGTAAGACTCATCACATATTTTAAATTTAACTCAATTTTATGTTAAAATAGAAGTTCATGATAAAGGAAAGATATTAGTGAAGGTAAATTTGATGTAAATTAAAACATAGGAAGGATATAGATAAGAGTGCAGAGTCAACTAGGTTGACCTAGTACTATAAATAGGAGGTAAAAGAGTATAAAGTTGACCAAGTCAACTTAGTACAATAGACAAGAAAACATACAATATGATAAGGATACATATTTGACTAGGTTGACTTAGTACTATACCCTAATAGGCTGAAATGAGTATTAGGTCAACCAAGTTGACTCAGTACTATAGTCATGAAAAATATTGTCTATAAGAGACTGTGTCGATCAAAATAGTATTATACTAAAAATAGGGAAATATTTTGTAAATTTAATTGAATCCAAAAGTGAAATAGATAACATAAAAATTTGGATCAATCAGAGTGATCCAATTATCACACATCATAAAACCTTGCACCAATGCTAGCTAATGCAAGTTTTTACAATACAACATATAATGAGTAATGAGCAAGTAATCAACTAGAATGTACATACTAAATAAATGGTAATCATAAGTGTTGTTAGATTATTATAAAGTGTTATTTTAAGTGTGATTTAGAAGTTGGCTAAAAATAGGGAACTATAAAGCAATCTATGGATGATTTTATGATGTTTAAACTGAAAGGTATCTATGTTGGTAATGGTATTGGCTTGGTATTGGGTATTACCCCCTCACTTCATAATCTCATAGTGATAAGGGTATCAGGTGCTTATCCAATATATATCATTAACCATGTGTTTAGACATGGCCAAAAAATGAAGTTGGCTTCCCCCTTGGTGATGAAATCCAAGTAGGTAAGCCTTATATAGACAAATGTTTAAATTAATTTTGGAATTATGTGATTTGATAGTGTGTGAAAAAAGAGAAAAATAGTGCAACTAAAAGGTATTTTGAAAAAAAACCTAATTATAATATGTGAGATACTCTAAGCATGAAAATAAATAAAAATAAAAGTGTGAATTAATTACTAGCATATAGTTGATAATTCCCAAATTAAAAATGATACATAGTTGATTTAGATGACACTATATGCAAAAATTACATAATAGAGTCAACAGGGTGACTACTATACTATAGAATCAAGAGTCCTTAAGAACTAAATCAACTAGGTCAACTTAGTCTTTTAGCTAAAAAATAGATTATAGAACTAAGTTGATCAGGTCAACCTAGTTTACTATAAGGTTGTAGTTTTAAAGACTACAAACCTGCATAATATAGAACTATAATGAAGTATTGAGTTGAAAGAGAGAGAAAGAAAGGAACCATGATGGGTTGAAAGATGTTGACAACTTTAATTTTTTTTAATTAACTTGAATTATACTTAAAAATTGTACCAATCATGTGGACTGGGTCGACCTAGTTTTGTGAAAACCCTATTTGCTGAAGCCTATTAAGATGACTGAGTTGACTTAGTCAACATAGTTTTTTATTTGTAAGTTGTATGGAAGACTAAATAAACCTATTAAACATAGTATATTATATGTAATTTGATAATATTACTATGTTAACATGATCAATCTATTAACCTATATCTAATGAAGACCTATATATAAATAACAAAGTCATTTTGATGTGACTGTGTGTTAAAAATACACACAAAAATTAGAACTATACCAACCTATTGACCTACTATCACAAATATAAAAAAATAATATAAATGAAAGGAAATAAGTAAAAATTCCAAGGGTTAGATTCACATTGGGTTCACCAAAATTTATGTAATGAGATATGCATTAGATTTATCAATCAATCCTAGCTCGAAGAAGATAGATCCTACTTAAACTTCAAATTAAGGATACACTAGATAATTAGGGTCATGACCAATATGGATCTACTATACCTAATCAAGGGATATATTACCATATTAATATCAGTAATAAGGGTTTTAAATCTTCTAGTCAATCAAAACTATGCAATAACCCTAACTAGGTCCTATGTTTTCATATTCACTAAACTAATAACAAGTAAAACAAAAATATAATCTAGTGCTCACCAAATCTTGTCGCACAAAGTTGGGGTAATAAACACTAAAATTAAACATACATAGATTACATATACTCATGTCAATGTTTATGGAATATAGTACATGGTAGAGAATTAAAAATACATATTTATCTACTCTTACAAAGGAGGAACATAATTAGGAATACTTATCTTTAAAGATGAACTGATTGAGCCTCAATCTCTACGTTGGCCAAGGTGATTCACAAGAGGTTTTTGTGGTATGTAAGGATGATAAGGATAAATAATCTCTTAGATATTAAACCTATCAATGTATCTAAAATAATTACTTCTCTACAAGATAAGATCTATATCTCCAAAGAAAGTATGAAACCCTAAGCTTGATCCTTAATTAGAATGGTGGATAAGTAGATGTATAATATAGATTAATTCTTACTCTATTATTTTATAAATGAATAAATTATTGTTTTTATATAGGTGGATTTAACCCTAAACCCTTCCAAAATCTTTGGTTGATAATGTTGACTTGGTCGACCTAGTATTGTAATTGACAAATACTCACTAGGTCACAAACTAGGTCAGCTAGGGGATTGACCTAATATTGTAATTAACAAAAAATCACTAGGTCATAGACTAGGTTGTCCAAGGGCTGACCTAGACCCTAAATAATGTTTGTCAATAAGAATACAAGACATGGTCATGTAAACTATCAAAATGGGGCTTAGGTTAGCAAAAGGGCTAATAAAGGTGGTAAAAGATTAGAGGAGTGTGCAAAAGAGGAGGCCAAGATTAGGGGGATAATTTTTAAATGATAAGTGTGTAGATACAAAGTATAAAAAGGGAAAACAATATTTTGAATCACTAATGGTCTACCCACCCCTTTCTCAATACACCACTTAGGGTGTTTACTCAAATAGATTGAGACTTGACGCATTCTTGCAAGATAAATAGCGTTAGTGATTGATAAAAGTTTGAACATATTATGTGTATATATGGACTATACAAGATTATTTCTATACTTGGGAAAAATGCTTTTAATTTACAAGATATGGAAGTAAATTGGTTGCCTTATTCAGTTAATGAACATCATTTGAAATTGTTTCAATATCTCTTTTATATTATTTATTTATTTTGGTTTTTTTTTTTTTTTCTTTTTGGCTTGTGTTTATTTTTTATTGTTGTTTTGTTTTGAATGGATCAATTTCAGTTCAATCATCAAAGGTATTAATTATAATGAAGGAAAATTATACAGATACTGCTATATTTCTATAAGTATATAATAATGGTAAGATGTTTAAATGACAAAAAAAATTATTTATAAATTAGCTTACGCTAGTTATTAATGTGTTTTAAAGCATTACTTAGTTTTAGAATTTGTGTTTAAGGATTTTACATTTGATTATATATCCAACTCAAAATTCCCTATGTAATCTATCCTTTTTTTCATGCCACACTAGCCAAACACTTCATCCCTTAAAATAATTTTATTATTAAAGGGGATCACGTATAGTTGCCTGAGAAATGATTAATCGAGATCACACTCTCAGGTGTTTTGTTCTGAAAATAGGTAGATTTTTATTTGTATACCTCATTTCATTTTTTAAATTAGAAAGAAAGATCAATAAAGTTGTGCCTATTTTTGACACCCCCTCTTTTGTTTTCTAAAACCAAGTGTTTTAAGTGATTTTATCATATTGATGACTTATGTTATGACATCTAAAACTATTGGTTTAGGGGTGTTAGTTCATTACTTCATTTGAATATTTAGTATTATGTTGAATATTTATTATGCTTACTACATTTAATGAGATTTTTATGTTTCATTATAAGTTATTTTAAAATCATTAATGGATTCCATAAAAACATTCAGTATGTATATAATTGGTAGGTTACAGTTTGTTTGACCCTATGAATACAATGATTAGTGGTCATAATTTTCAAAGGAATTCATGATTTGACGCACATATATATCAATAGAATGTTAATTTCACTCATGATGTCATATGCTGAATTATTTATGTTAATAATTATTTATACTAGATAATGTTTTAAGGGTATTCTCATTTATTAAATCAAATTTATAATTATGAATTGGTTGATTAAAATTTAATTATGTAATATTTGGTTTAAATTTAAATTATTTAAACCTAAGTGTTTTGAACCTAAAGACCTAAAGGTCAAATTTTAGAGGACCTAAGTGGTAATGGTAATAAAGTCTAAGGTAGTGTAACAAAATCTATTGGTGACTTAAGTGATTAATTTACTTGAAGTTCAAAGTAATGGATTGAAACCATGCTAGCTAGTAGTTTTGTGGATTTAATGCTTGGAGATATTTTGATTATATTGGGGATTGGTTTTAAACCTATAAATTTTATATAATTTAAGCTATAGTTATAGGCATCACTTGAACAAATTTATCAACAATTTTGGTGTTAACATTTGTTATGATTAAATTAGTTGAGTTTCCAAAAGAGTTAGATAAAGTTGGCAATAAGGTAATTATAGTTTAACAGCCAATGTAATGGAAACACATAATCCCAAATAGTTATTATGCATTCATAATTATATAAAATGTCATTTTACACTATTATCTATCATTTTAGATAGGATTACTATGGAAACCACAATCTGGAAGCAAGGAGAAAATTTGGGAACTTGCAAACTGGTTAAGGATTTTCAAACTTATTACATTCAGTATATGTCTTTGCATGTTACATATTATTTTATGAATGTATAAAGGTGTATATAAGGTATTTTTAGTGAATTTGGTTGTTTGATCATGTAGTGTTTGGTTATATGGAAAATAGCATAGACTTTGTCTACATATTGTTTTTGTGTTTAGTTGGTTATAAGGGAAATAATGTAGACTTTGCTTGCATATTTTTTTCTATTTGAATATAGTTTGATGCATGTAATGTTTTTTTTTAAAAATTATATGAGGTTACATAGCATATAAATGAGTTATAGTTTTGTGGGGTTGTTTGACATTTGATAAAAATGTGGGTTTTGTTTGGTGACTAGTAAATATGGATATTTGATAGATGTTGCATATAAGTTCTTGTTTTCATATTAGTATTGAGTTTTGGATATATATGGAAATTTTTGTTTAGTTTGGTTGGTTTTGGTAAGTATATATGTAAAATGGGTGTTTCATGTTAATTTTTTGTTTCAAAAAGTGTTAGGTTTTCAGATTTGACTTTGGTTTCTTTGTGTACAAATATGAATATGGCTTAAATGTTATGAAGGAAAGCACACATAAACTTTTATGTGATTGTTTGTATTTTATTACATGAAATATTTGATAAGGTAAATATAATTGTTTCAAATAAGGATTAATTTCTAATATGAAAATCTACTTTGCTAAAAATATATGGGTTTCCATACTATAAAAAAATTCTCATTTGAGGAAATCTATTAATTTAGCCTGATTATATTGTTATAAAATGCATATGTAGAGTTTATGTTATTTACTTTGATAAAATAATACTTTTATTTTGATTTGATATTCATAGTTAATTACAAGACCAAAAAAAACATGAATATCTATAACATAGCATTTGGTAGTGTTTGTTAGATTTTAGTTTCTAAATAGAAAATAAATTGGTTTTTGTGTATAATTTATTTTATTTTGATTCATAAGGGAAAATGTTTGTGATTTTATCAAACTAATGTTGATTTATTGATTTTCAAATTTCAATCTTTTTATTAAAATTTATGTACCTTCAGATATAACTTCATATGGAATTCACATATATTAGGGAATAATTTCCAGTAAGTAATCAGGGTTTTGATTTATTTCATATGTTAGAATTATTAAATATTCCAAAAGATGTTATGTTGGATGACTTCTCATTCTAATAACCCATGGTAATATTTTGAGGAATGATCATATTTGGGATAGGGAAGATTCATCTTCTCATAGTTTTGCTCTTAGAGGACAATATTTTAGAGGTAGGATGCCTAGTAAGAATTTCCCTAGACCTATCAATAGAGAAACTCATATATCAATTAATTGTGATGCCTCATATCTTGATATTTTTTATTTTTCTTTATAATTTTCCATTAAATCCTAAAAACACTCAATGACACAAAGGATTGAGAAGGCCTCATTGGGTAAATCATCTTCCCATGCATGTAAATTTAAGTGAATCAACTCAAACATGTAAATTACCCTAAATTTTGAATATAATTCAATTTCCCCCCATTCTCCATAGCACCATCAACCTTTTCCTAAAAATGACTTAGAAAAAATTTATGAATTGCATTTTTTATCCTTATTACCTCTCAATTGTAGAATTCCATCTCTTGAGACTATTAATCTAGTTTAAGCTTGCTCTAAGTTGAATCTCTAATATTTTCATTCACATTTATTTGAATGAGATATTTCATTACCTCTGAATTGTAAAAGATAAGAGATAAACCCCTCAACCTCACCAAATATCACTAGGATGGCTAAGAAATTCAAGCTAGAAGTTGATGATTAAGACAATGAAGATGGTGTGAAGTTGATAAGGTTTTTTGATACCATAATGAATTATACAAAGTATCTAAATGGTAAGGGATATAACTTGATCGAGATGTTATTTAATTATAATGAGGAGTAAAATGTTGAGTGATCTTTACTTTTACTATTTTTATACTTTCATATATTTTATATGCTATAATATTTGTTAAAACTTTAATCTAGTATTTGATAGTAGTTTAAAAAAATTATACAATATATATATATTTTGTGTGGAACATACGAACTTATGGATATTGCATATGGTTTAATTTTATATGTATTTAATCTTCATTTAAGTTTCATATATTTTTAAAAATCTTTTGACATGAAATACTTATTTTAGATGATTGTGACATCTAAGGTCACCCACTCATTTAGAGTCTATCCCCATAGGTCTATTAATATTTTATTTTGATCTTCAGACTTATATTAAAGTCTTAAATAAAGTTAATTTATAACTTAAGTTTAATTAAATTTATGAAAGTCAATTAAGAATAAACTAATAACTAACTAAAGTTAATTATAACGTATCCCTCAACCATATCTTAAGGAAAGGATTATAAACAAGATCAAAGTGACATATAAGAAGGATGTACATTACATAGGTATTATTGAAGACTCTTATTTTCTTTAGAGTTCATCATTATATTGTTTTTTGTGAAACATCTTTGAGATAAAAAAAAATTTGTAGATAGATCAAGGACACATTATCTAATGGTTAAGTAATATTCTTAATTAGTACAGGTATATATAGGTATCATGTTTAGTTTATAAACTGATTATTTGAAATATTTTAAGTTTAATATATTATGATGATTGTATATTTGTAGTCATATGAGCACAATCCAAACTATTGGCCCAACTACTGATGAATACTTCAATTCATGCAACATGTTGTTGATCGATTAAATTTTTATGGGTTGTTATATCAAGTATTTTTTTTTACTGAAAACACTATTTTTCAATAAAATTTAATTTACCTTTTCTAAGATGAGTCTTTCCTAAGACTCATAATCTATTTATTTATTTTTAATTTATATATTTAGTTTATTTTGTTTTGTTTGTTGATTAGTTTATATAATTAGTTTAATTTAGATTAATTAGTTAGTCTTATTAGGTTTTAGTTTTTTAGCTAGTTTAAATTATTGTGTTTTCCTAATTCTTTAATATTTTTCTCAATAATTAAATCTTATTTGATAGTTTAGATATTATAGTTTTAAAACATTAAGATTAATTGTCTAAAGTCATTTATGTATTTTCTTAAATTAGATTATGCTTAATTTAAATATTATAATAGAGTTAGTTTTCTATTATACTTTCTTTTCACATTAGATTAAATCATTTTTTATTAGATTATTAAATAATTTATTTTATTTATTTTCATATATATATATATATATATATATTAAATTTATATTAGTATTTAATTTTTGATTTAGTTGTTGATTTTTTATTTCTTACATTTAGTGTCTTGTGTGACTATGGTAATTATTATCTCATTTTCTTCTTTGGCATTCATTGAAATATATTTTTCTTATCATTTAGGTCTTTTTATTTCTTTTCTTTTGATATTTTTTGAGTGGAATGTGAAAATTCCAAAGCATTTGATAAAACATAAATATTTATAAGGAACATAAATATTTCCTTCAAGGGATTTTATAGTTCATAGGCATTCTTTGTCAGATAGGTTAGATTATATGTTCATATCTTTTTCCTTTGTCTGACTAAAAGAAAATATTTTATTTCTAAATTTATAATGAAGTATTGATCATTATTTGGCATACTTATTAGTTTTCAAAATATTTAAAACCGATTTGCATATTTTGTAGATACTCTATGACCTTTTAGTCTTTAACTACTAGATTGGTATGATTCCACCTTAAACTTTGTGATAGGTGAGAGGAATGATTCATTGACGTGACAAATTTAATCATCAACAAACTACATGAATCATTTCAACAAGAATGATTATAAGAATAAAAATGTGTAAAGAGGGTAACTCCAGTTCTATTTGTAAGACATATTTGAAGCCATAAATTAGAGAGAATGTATTTTCCCCAGTGGCAATGTAAATAGTGGTATAATAGGCCTAAAGTGTAAGGTAAAGCTAAAGATTCCAATGCAAATGAGAATTTCTAATAGTTTTTTGAAATATTTGTTTTCGGATTTTGTTGGTGGATTCTACCTAGACATTTCACTAAAGGTGATAAGGTGTGAGAAATTTATACATAATACTTAATTTCATGCAAATCGAGTTCATGTCTTAGTTTTTAAAATTCTAACCATTTTAAGATATGATGGTATGAGGAATCCTAAAATTACATGTGATCTAATTAAGGATGAATTTAGAGATAGTAATGCTAGTAAAATTAATAAGTGGAATAAATTATACTAACTTGGTATAATAATTGGTGGTGTTAATAATGAAGACATGGCCATATTGAGATTGAGGTAACTTGGTAATGAAATATAATCCACACATATAGAATAATCAAGGAGATTAAAGAGTATGAAGCTCATCCAAATAAAAATAAATAATGCCGTCATAAATATGACAAGGATTTAACTTATTCAAAAAATTGATGTCATCTTTATTAAGAGTAGTCTAATAGTGTCCCATATGTATTAATTTGTGGGTTGTATCATGTATGCTACAATGTCCATCACAAACTCTCCCATGTGATTATTAAATAAGAGAATTAAATTAATCTTGAGTAACATAATAGAATAGCATGCCTCTGACATTATTATATTAAATAATATCATGTCTAATACTGAATTTAAATTCTTACTTTTAGATTTTCTTATTTTCATATGAAATATCCTCATGAGGATAACTATGATGTTTGATAAATTGTATGTTGTATTTATAGCATGAGTTTTGTCTAGTAGTGACAACTTCGATGTGGAAAATAATAGAACCATATTTAGGTGATAATGTATATGGAGACTTCACCATTTGGATGATTAATTATGAGTCATGAAATAACTAATGAGGGTGAAAAAGGGAAGATAAATAATCAAGAGAGTCAGCTATAGAGTTTTACTCTCATGAAATTGCCTCAATGGTGAAATATGTAAACTCTTTATAAAGATTGCTAGTAACATGATGATATACTACAAGTTTTTCAATTTTACATTGATAATATCAATGAAATTGGTGATATAATCTATGAATCACCTAAATAATGTAAGTAGGAAATATATAAATTGATGGATACTTTTTCCAAGGATGAGAGATTCATATTCATCCATGTTAATAGTAAAACTTGAAAGTCAACAAAAAATCTGAAGGAATTATTTTTCAAGGGTGTTTGTTATCCTTTCATGATTTGGATTACTTTCCCTCAGTTAGGTCTGAGGGAGGAGTCAAGGAGTTTTAAATAAAATTCAAGGTATTTTAAATAAAACTTAGAGTATAAATCATGATTAGGTCTAAATCCCCTTATTATGTTAGTTTATCCGCCATCCTTTGTTGATCCATTTTTCAATCTTGATTAGGATTATGAGCACCTCATAACCCTAGCCTTTTTGGCTATAAGGGTAAAATGCCTAACTAGGTTTATAGAGATTCATCCCTATTTATTAATTAATTAATTTTTGAAATCAATTTTTTATTAAAAATTAGTTTGATCTGTGATAGAGCCCTTCGACCCCTTTTAATGGTTATTTTCTCAAATATTTTGCCTTGGAGGTCCATTTTCATTGTCATCAGTGGCATTGGAAAATTAGTTTAACCATTTTCATGATGTAGTATGTTTTGTATGAAGAAATCTCAATTTATAATTCTATTAATTTTGTGGCTTAATTATTTAATAATTTTTTTATTTTTTAAATTTATCTTATTTTATTCAAGAAATGTAATTGTAAATTATTTGTCTTTTGCATAATTAGAGAAGGAAAGGGGACACCTACTCAGGAAGAATATTATAACTTGAAGATAAAACATGATACTAAAATTTAGTAGAGCAATAGTGCATCAAAGAGGAAATTATCTTGGATATTTTCATATTATATTATTCCAATGATCCTTCATACTAGAATTTAAGTTTTAGGAGTATTACATATAATCATGGAATTCATTACCTTGAGATGATAATATTGCAAAATTAATATGTACCTTTAATATTGATCAATATATTTAATATTTTCATTTACATCATTAGTGGAAGGCTTGTATTCATCTATACCAAGTGCCTATATAAGAATGACAATAAGAATAGAATAAGTTTTTGGAGGATTTCTAGTAAAAATTAGATAAATTAGATTTTTAATTAGTTTTATTTTTATTTTATCCTCCTCTAAACTTGAGATATGATGTTATGCTACCAAAAAATTTAATTAAATTGGTTGTGATGAATTTTGATAAATGTTTTCTATGTGATATCTATCAAAATGAAAGGTTTTGAAGATTGAAGTTCCTTATTTGCATGTGTATACAAAGGTTTTTTTCTTATTTTTTCATAGCTAAAATATCCTTATACTTATACATCATATATTTTTTATGGTTGAATGTATACCATTCAAGTTGATTATTAGGTTCATGGGGTTTGATTAATCATTCAAATTAGATTTATCTGCATCATAAAACATGCTCTTTTTTGCCTTTTTTCCCTTATCTTTTGATTTTTTTGAATATGTTAAAGTAAGATTACAATATATCTAAAATTATAATTTGTGTTTACAAGTTTTATCTTGATTTTAAAATATTTAATAATTTTTTATTAGATGGGTTAAATGCTTTTGAATTTAAAGCTATAAAATGGACAAGTGAGGGTTTTGATTACTAGACCCACAACTAAAGAGAGGGTTTTAAATGATAGAACCATAACCAATAGGGTTTTAAGGATCCCAAAACATTTACAAAGCATAAAAAGAGGGTTTTAAGGGTCCCACAACCATAACAAACAAAACTAGAGGGTTTGAAGTATCCCATAACCTTGGTAATTCAAACAACAAGAGTGTTTTAAGGATCTCACAACCATAACACCTAGAGGGTTTCAAGGTTTCCATAACCTTAGTACTAAAAAATAGGTTACTTGTAAACAAAACACAAATAATGAATTCACTTTAATAGAACTTCCTTGAAACTTCCATTGCATAACAAAATCCCACCAAGAGTAGAATGTCTTTTAATAGTATTCTACCTCTTAGGAACCTCCACATATCCTCTACACAAATGAAGAACAACAAATTGGATTTCCCTCCCACTAATCCAAATAACAACTAAATCACAATAAGGAACTATCTAGCTCATCCTCATTAATCTAGTCATATCTTGATACAAAATATGGATTTTTATCCAAACATAATCAATACATAAATTTTAGGACAAACCCTTGAAATTGGAAGAGACAAGGGTGAAATCCTCTATCATCCACTTTAATAAGAAAATTTTTCGTGTGGTTTCCTCTATCCACCATAATTGAAACTGATTAAAAGCTTAGGTTAATAACCAAAAAAACTATGCAAGCCTTACAAAAGCTAGCCCAAAAGAACCATGCATTCTCTATTCAAGTGAGCATAAGGTGTTCAATTAAGCTATCTACTAGACACCCCATTTTATAGAATCTATAAAGCATATGGTATACTTGAATATAGTCCCCCATAAATCTGGGCTTTACCAAAGTCTTTACACATCCTCTGTATAACATGAGTGTAATAAGTGAGAGTACATACCTAATTAACCATACCATAGCCCACAAAGAGGGCTAAAAAATATTAGACCAGACTCCATATAACCTTCTAAGGATTTCTCTATCATCCCCATTAACCTTAAATCCTAAAACTATCTAGATAAGGGTTTAAAAAAGGCTTATATAGGAACTCAAACACAAAAACCAATCTAAAATAATGTATGTGCTCACATAGAACCCCAAAATAGGTGAAAAACCTCTATTGTCCTCACCTATTTTGAGAACAATGATTTTGGTGGGGCATCCTCTATCTACCACCATTAAATTCTACTTGAAGAAATAGATACCATCACTCTCAAAATGTGGTTGAAGATTCTAAACATCAACCAAGAAGCAGGAAGAGGACCCCAACCTCATAAATTAAGGAATTATGTTAGTCCTTTATCTTCTCAGGCACATTTTTGAGCCCATAAATTTGCCTCACATCTTTAGTAAATCTTATACTATAGTTTTTAAGGATAGACATTGCTTAAAATCTATCATTATAGCATTTAGGGTATGAAAACCATGTAATTTACTTCTACCCCACCTAGAAAGCCATTCAAAATTATGAGGGATGGCCTTCCTGATATAGAAGAATCCCAATCCTCTCAAATTTGAACCATTTTTGTCTCCATGATCCTCCTACTATCCTTTTTTCTTGTAGTCTATTATAAAATCCCTCCTACTTATCTACTAAGTGTAATGAAACTAACTAAGGAAATCATTGTTTGATAATATCCTCATCATATCCTCTAGATATAGGTTAGAGCCATCCCCATGGTTCTGACCTGAGTTTTCTTACCCATGGAATGAATATAAAATCCTTCCTCCACTCTTCTCTACCATGATAATGTTACCAGATCTAGGTCAAGGTCATCCTCATCTTCTTCCTCTTGGTTTTGATCTAAGTTTTCCTACTCATGGGCCAAATCTAAAATCCTTCCTTTGATCCAACAATTCTTAGAGTTAATATAATGTTTTATAATATTTTATATTAATATTTATGAAATGTTTTATTTATGTATGTAATGAATACCTATTTAATTAGCTAGTTTTTCTATGTTAAATATAAACCTATTGATTTTTATTCAATTTAATTACATTTATTATCCCTTATTATGTATTTTAACCCAACATTGACAAATCAACAAGCTTTCATTATATCTCACTTTGTTTAAGATTATATTTATTCTTGTATGACACTTAAAATGAATCATTTTCACATCAACCGACTAATTTATCTAATAATCTAAGACCTATCATTATATACCTTGGGTATATATCATCTCCTTTCAAGAGAGGGTGGGTGGATTTACACCTTGCCTAAGTTGGTGTGCCAAAAATACCATAAAAAATAAGGTCATCCACATTTGCCATCTCATTATGCCTAAATGATTATCTTTTAGTATAATCAATATAATTTTGATGACCCAAGTATCTTTTAATCTACATAAATATTAAAACCTGATAAACATCCTTCACTATTAGTTTCATATCCATACATGTTTTCTAGCCTTTTGGATAATACAAATCATAGAGGGACACTAATATTGACAAGTGTATAGATCCTTATCTAGTGTCAAGTTTCCAGAAGTCATCCAAATAAAAAATGTTTTAAAACATACGGGTTAACTTATTTTACCCTACCTTGAGATATATTAAAAATTTATGGTATAAATATGAGTGTAATCCTTGTAATTATTCATCTATCAAATACTAAGAATATACCTACTAAAGCTAAATCAATCAACCACACAAACACTATATTTTACCCTATCCATTTCTATTTTCATATCACACATAGGAGTAGTCATATTACATGTTTGAATCATTCAAAGAGTAGTCCATGAGTGATATTTGTCATATTACAAGCTAGATCACTGCATGTATCTTCATATAGTATATTATACCCTTATGCACATACTTTCCAACACATGTGGGATAACTAAATAAGTCTAATGTCCTGTTTAGAGTATTTAATATGTAGGAAATTCCCATTGACATAGGTTTCTTTGGTGTAGCTCAAAAATATGATCCCACTAACCCAATTGTTAACAAAACTCATTTTAAGGATGAATAAAGGTGAATATCTACGGTTTGATCAATAAACTAAGAGTGACTTCCTATATCCTATATCTAAATACACAAGTAAAAATGTGTTAAAAAACCTAGAACGTTGAATTTTATCTCATCCAAGTCTATTTATTATATCTTAGAGGACACTTACATCACAATACTAGTGTTGATGGTAGTGTTGAAATCTAATAGTAGTGTCTATGGCCATAAAAGTGTAATTTCTAGTATCTAATGACTAATCCAAAATACTGATCCTACATACTTTACACCATTTTCCAATCAAAATTTCCCTAAACACATTAAAATAGTTAAGTACCATTATTTATTATTTATTGTAGTATCTTTTAATAGTTATGTCAGTAATTTGGCTTGTCAAGACCAAATACCAACCCCTGTAATTGAATTTTTTTGTTGGCCATCATAGTGTCCCTAACTATACAGTGAAGAGTGAGTTTTTTTAGCATCATGTTCATATAGAGTTTTAAGTGGTTCTATGATCTAAAAGTGCTCTAATGAAGATGACAAAAAGAGGATAGTTGACAACTTGTCATGAAATTTTATAGCATAATTAAGTATATGAAAGGTATGAAATGAGATATAAAATTTGAAAATGTGATAAAAATGCATAAAAGGTCTATTTGAAACCTTTTAGGAGGATATAATATGCTCTTATGACATTTAATGGCAATTTTCCCTTGGAAAAAAATGATTATATTGCCTAAAAGACAAATTGTATTCTTTAAATCTAAAATATGGTGTCGAAATGACATTAAATTATTTTAAATACCTTTGAAGACATTCATATATATTACTTTACATTAGTAATAAAGTTTCATTCTTTGAAAAGGCCATTTAGTGTAATTTTAAAGCTTGATGAAGACCTCCAAGATCTCACATATGCCAATTTTTTGCCACATAAAGGTGTAAAAATATTATTTTTTGTTATTAAGAAATATTTTAATTGTGTTATCCTCTTCATGCCCAAAAATTGGTGGTTCATGACTTAAGCATGAATAAAAAGCAAAAGCAAGCCATTTTCAATGTATGTTTCATGCAAAATACAGAATTGGATGGCTTTTCCATATAGCTAAGGCCAAGAATAGAAAGAAGAGTGTATAGAAGGCATAAAAATGTGATTTAAATGAGATAAGATTCAAAACAAGCCCAAACTAGTTCTCATTACTCATCTTGTTTGTTTATACATAAGGAGAGCCCTTTAGGTTTTCAGGTGGTATGGCTATGAAAGAGAAAATATAGGTCTAAAATTTTTCCCAATGAAATTAATCTCAAAGAGATTATAGATGTGGATTTTTTTTTTCAAATTGGTCATCTATCCATCATGAACCATTCCCTTTAAATTCAAGTAACTCATTATGTCTCCTTCATCCAAGAAGGTAGTCAGTTTTCCTAAATGTCACTTCATCAGGGCATCACAACATAAAATTTCAATATTTTGGATATTATCAAGAGAAAAATTCACCTTTGCATGGTAGTCATTAGTTATTTCCCACATGTGTGAGGTTTAAATATATCTCAAGTAGATAAAAGAGTGTAATTCTATAGTCTACAAGCATATGAAGAATAATTTTACAGTCTAGGAGAGAGAAAGTGTTTCAAAGTTTTGTTGAAATCCTATTTGAGGTGTTTCCTTCATGTTATTATGTTTTTAAATAAATATTATCAAAGGTTACATTAAAATACTCATATTAGGAATCCATCAATGGCTCTAAATATTCCTCAAAAGTCACTATGTAGCATAAGTTAAGGTTTTATAGCATTTGTTAATGTTTTTTACAAACTCCTAGGTTTTAATTTCACCCTCTTATGCTCCTTCAATGGCATCAAAATTTATGTGTGGTGGAGGTTTTTATAATGATTACATAAGAATCTTAAAATTGGTTTTTTTATACTCCTCTTGTCTTTTATCACCCCATTTTATTTCATCTCCATATCACTATCTTTCACTACCATTCTCACTGTGATCATGTTCCATTTTCTCCTCCAAACATGGTTTTCCATCTTCCTTTCCCATCATCCCCCCTTCTAGTCATCTCCATATCATAGATACATCACAAATAGGATTCAAGGATTGATCAAAGATTTATGATCATTCAAGTGTGGTCTATAGGACCTTGAAACCATGCTAAATATTCAATAATGTAACCTATAACCAATACACCAATAGTCATGAGTTTCTCATGAAGTACAGTGAAAATAGGGGATATAAGATGTTTTGTTCAAAATAATTTCTCAAATGTATCTCCCCAAGTTGATAGGTATCAATGAAATGTTTATTATATATTGTCTTTGAGCTTTCTCAGGACCTAATTCCTACTCATAGTCTGTACAATGGATCATATACAATCATATTTAATTGAGAAAATACATAGCCTTGTTGAAGGTTGACACCATGTAAATACATGCATGAGTGAATTAAAAATGAGTGAAGGTTTCTTGACCCATATTATGGATTCATTCATGTTATATACTATAGGCTTGTATTCCAGTGTCTTTTAAGACACCTACAGGCATGTTTTTAGGTCAAAACCTATAGTAGGTAAGGGTCTTGGCAGTCTTAAAGCCTATCAAGGAGAAAAAGAGGCCAAATGGATAATCCAAGTGCATAAAATGATATGAGGATTGGTAACCTCAATAAATAACACAAGAAAAATACATATCTATGTTCTTAAATGGCTCAAATAACACAAGAAGATACCTACAGTTAGCTTTAAAGATAGTCATAATCTAAGGAGTGAATAATGCAATGAATATACTTTTAAGGAAGTTAAAATTAAAATAAGATTATTGGGATTATGAATATATTATCATTAAAAATGAAGGACTCTTAAATCTCTTATTACCTATTGTCAAGCTCTCAAAGTCCTAAAACTCAGCACATTTCATATAAGAGCCTATTATCATGAATAGTCAAGTTTAGAGTAAGACAACTGGCATGCTTTCAAGAAGCTTTAATGATGATATGAAAGGTTATAATGTGTAAATTTATACATATTCATCATCTTAAAATAAAATATCAAGGGTATATCATAATTGATAATCACTCTCAACCCAACATGTTTTCAAGTAAATCACCACCTATAGCAAATTGAGGGTCTCTTAGAGTATGAAACTTGAGTCACCAAGTAAACATAGTGAAAATGGTGCTATTTTGGAATGAAGTTAAATTAAGTGTATACCATGTTTTAATATCACTTTGATGTTTGTTAATAACATGATATAAATTTCATTTGAAATATCTATACAATCATACATATAGGAAGGTCACCTACAGTCTCCTCAACACAAGCCTTTCCTTCAAGTTGGAAAATAAGATGAAGGAACAATGGTATATAAAGGAATTTAATGATATTATGGAGGATTCATAGTGAATATGTATTTTAATGATATAAATATGATAGATATGGCCTCCAAAAAAATTCTACAATCAATTTTACCTTATTTATGTAACCTATAACCATATAATGTCATTTCCTCTCTAGCACAATCACATACTATCAAAATGCAACTCAAGGCCATTACTTCTAAGAAATTATTAAATTCAATAAATTAATATACATATGCAAAACTTGGTCAATACTACTAAATTACTCCCATGACATGAAGATGAAGGTACAATAGGCTTGTATGAAAATATGACTGTGTGTAGTGTGTAAGGCCTAAAACAATGTAAGAAGAGTGAGTATGTTAGAAGTAGAGATAAGAGAAATGTTTGAAATGAATTTAAGGTATTAAAATAAATAATTTATTATAATATTTTTTAAAAATTCCTCCATTTCTCATGAATCACTACCTATAATAGTTTGTGATAGTCATGTCACTTTGAATCTCCTTTAAAGATACAAGATACATGGTTTTGATTAGAGATATAAGGTTATAAGATAACCAATTGGAGATAATAAAATTTAAAGAGATTTTTTTATAGTATATTCAAATCATTTTCATCATTATCAATCCTAAATCAGGGTGGAAAGAACCAAAACTCAGTCTTAAGACTAAACAAGCAGGTAACCTACTAGTAAATTTTGGGAAAATCCACCTACATGCTACAATATGCATGATCCAAGCATGAAAATTGGTGGAGATGGTAATAAATACTTTATATACCTATAAATAAACTTGGTGAGGTAAATTTATAATGTTAAATACTCACTATTTTATCACAATATACCCCCTATTTGTTGCTACTCAAAATCCAAGCAGACATACATTTTAAAGAGTTTTATGGTATAGCATAGGGTTTCAAAATCATGGAAGGACTTGCAAATAATGAGAGGGTTTTATTAAATAGTAAAAAAAAAATAGAGGTTATCAAACTCATATTATATACAAACAATACCCTTGAGGTCTAAAACTAGTAGGCATGCCTAAGACCCTTGAAGCACACTGTCACACTTTTAGCACTTTCATGGGCTAGTTCTTTATTTGGTGGACATGGAGATAGTGGGGATGATAATTGAAATGTTGGAAGACATATTGGAGTGTATTAAACTCAAAAATATATATTTTTATACCTTTTAAGCTCCTCAAATTCACATACAGTCCTCCACAAGCACTCAAAGCCCAATATCATCATGTAGAGATTTTGATGTGACTTTTGAATGGGAGCTCCTGATTTTCATGGTTGATGATGGATTTTTTATAATTAATTTTCATGTAATGTTGTTTACCATTATATGTTTATAATCTATTGAAAATCATTAAAAATATATAGACCTCTAAAACCCTCATAACTACTTGATGGATAAAAGAAGCCAAATTATGCATCTAGATGGTATGTTTGAGATATTAAATGAACTTTAAGGTCTTATAAAATCCAATAACCACCTCCATGAATAGTTATTTGGCACATAGAGTACCTTCACTATACAGACTAGGCAAAATAAGTTAATTTTGAGCTAGAAAGCAAAGGAAGAAAGATTAATTGCACATTAAAAGGGGTTGAGAATAAATAATGGGTCATAAAATATCTTAAGAACACTTATAAAACCATAAAAAATGGTCATTTGGTTAATTTACATAGGTAGATAGGTTTACAAGTCAAAGTAAGGAGTTGTTTATATGCAAGGTGGAGAATATTACCTTGATCAAACCCATACCATGACTCCAAAGCATCATATACAGGTCATTAATGTTGAAAACACTATTAAAGAGCCTTTAGACTCATCATAAAGTTAGATATTGAAAGGATGTTATGAATACACCTATGCTTGTCCTATTAAATGTGGAGTTCATTTTAACACACTGTAAGGTAAAAATGAAATTACTAAGATAATTTTAAAATAAAATATTTACCTTCTAAAATGGTGGGATGAATTTTAACCACTTCCTTTTTTGTGGCACATTTTTGGGAAGTGGGTATGATTTAAAGGTGTTGAGAGAATTGGGGGATTATGTGGATGAAACCTCCCTTATTTTGTGACATTATTTTATAAGGATATTTGTATCCTTATGGTTATGGCACATTTTTTAAGGGTATTTTTAAAATTATAAATAGGGGAGAGGGGTAATACATTATTCATTGCCTTTTGCATTAAGTTTTGAGCTCTACATTCTTTTTATGCAGTCAGTGTGATCAGTTTTGAGGTGTAGATTTGCATCTCAAGAATTTTATTGTGAATTTAGGCTAGAAGAAAATCATTTCTATGAGATTTTTCTTATTTGGAGTTTTTTTAAATATTTTTTATAATATTATTGAGATCCTCTTGGTGAACATTAGCCCACATTAGGTGAACAATGTTATATAAGTGTTATGTGTGTATTTTTGCTTAGATCTAAAAATCTTCTTCCATATGTCTCTACTACTATGATTCTGAGGAATGATTTTCATGTTACATATTAATTACATAATTAATTAATTAATTTTAATCACTTATTACTAAAAATTGGTATTAGAACTAGCTTTAGTGGTTTTGATAAAGTGTTGAATTATAGGGAATGATATTAACATGAGTGGGAGCTATGGTAAATAATGGTAAATCTAGAGTTAAAAAATTCAATGGGTAGAATTTTAGATTATGGAAGATGTAGATAGAAGATTACTTGTTTCAAAAGGATATCTTTATCTCCATTTGATGGTGAAAATAAGGACAACCTTCAGGTATGAATCAAATAGATTAGAATTTCCTCAATAAGAAAGCATTAGAAGCCATATAGTTGTCACCTTACATCTTCAGTTGCCTTCAATATTTTTGAAGGTGATGTCTACATTTAGTCTGATGAATAAATTAGGGGAGTTATATGAAAAACCCTTTGAACTCTAATAAAATATTTTTAATGAAAATGATTATTTAATATGAAAATGTCTAAAAATAGTTTTGTACCTAATCATTTAAATACTTTTAATATAGTTGTGAATATGCTAACTTCTATTGGTATTAAATTTGAAGATGAAGTATAAAGACTTTATTGATTTTGTTCTCCTTACTAGATAGTTGGGATAGTCTAGTTATGTCTATGAGTAATGGCATCCCTACTAAGAAAATTTTAAAGTTTGAGGAGGTTATAGGTGTGATTCTTAGAGAGGAAATGTGAAGGAAGAGCACTAGGGAATCATCTTCAAGGAATGCTTTGACAGTGGAGACTAGAGGGAGACTAAAGGATAGAATCAAAGGAAAACATGGAAATTCAAAGGGTTAGGGAAGATCTAAATATAGAACCAAGATGGTGTGCTAGCACTGTGGGAAAAGTCGACACATAAAGAATGAATGTTGGGAACTTCAAGATAAGAAGACCAAACATGAGGAGAACAAGGAGGTAAGTTTGAAAATAGGTCATGTTGGTCAAGATGCTTTAATTCTTTCCTTGGATAATGTTTTTGAATCTTAGCTATTAGATGTCAGGGGCTTCTTTTCATGACACCCCATATGGGCATCATTTTATGGATTATGTTCAAGGAGATTTTGGAAATTTTTATCTTGGTAATGATGAGCCATGTAATATAGTAGGGAAAGGTTGTGTTCAGGTGAAGATGTATAATGGGAACACATGGCTACTATAGGACATTATACATGTCCCATAATTAAGATAGACATTTAATTTTAGTAGGTTAATTAGACAGTGAGGGTTGCTTGGTGATGTTTTCAGTAGACTCTTGGAAAGTTAACAAGGGTACTCTTGTGTTTACAAGAGGTAATAAAATTGGAACTTTGTATTTGAATATTAGTGTTGATCACTATAATTTAGTTGTCTATAGATGGATATGCAACATTGTGGCACTATAGGCTCAGTCATATGAATTGGAAGGGCATAGATATCTTAAAATAGAAGTTGCCTAGATTAAAACAAGTTGATTTAGACTTTATATGATGATTGTGTGTATGGGAAGTATAATACAAGATTATGTTATTGAGGGTTAGAACCTACAAATAAGGAGAATAAGTTGGAGTTAGTTCATTTAGATGTATGTCAACTAGCTCAAATATCTTCTATTGGTGGTTTAAATTATTATGTTACATTTATTGAATGATGTAACTAACAGAGTATTGGGTTTATTGCATTAAGAAGAAATTTGATGTCTTTGAAACATTCAAGAGATGGAAAGCTTTAGTTGAGAATGAAATAGATCTCAAGTTTAAATGTCTTAAGTCAGATAATGGAAGTGAGTATTGTAGCAAAGCATTCAATGATTATTTTTCACAGAATGAAATTTTTAGGTAAAGGACAATTATAAAGACATGCCATAGGGGAATGAAGTGTTAGAGAGGATGAATATGGAAAATCATGGAGCATGCTAGGAGTATGAGGTTTCATGTAGGGCTGCCTCCAATGTTTTTGGTGGAATAAATTATCACAATAGTCATATATCTAATTAATAGAGGACCTTCAGTGCCTTTGGATGGAGGTATACTTGAGGAAGCTTGGTCTGGTAAGAAAGTTATTTATTCTTTCCTTAGGTTCTTTGGATGTGAGGCATTGGTTCATGTTCCTAAGAAGGATAGGACCAAGTTAGAGGCTAAGTCTGAGAGATGCACCTTTATTGGTTATGTTGAGGATGACTTTAGTTTCTGATTTTGGAGTCTTAGAGAAAAGAAAATATTTTAGTCTAGGGTTGTTATCTTTAAATAAAAAATAATGTATAAGGATTAGTTGTAGGAATGGGAACAATAATACTACACAATGTTGGATGATAATATGAATGGTAAAGTGTCCAAGAAGACAGTTTTAGGAACCTCCTACATAGGAACCCAAAAATCTTATAGTAAGAAGGTACTCTTAGGGTAAGAAAATCTCCTAAACATTTTCCCCCATATTTGAGTTATTTGTCACTTACTGATAGTGGAGAACCAAAATGTTTTGAGGAATCAATGTTGGTAAATGCTAGGAATAAGTCAAAGCAAGCAATGGACTAAGAACATAATTCTCTCATGGAGAACCAGAAATGGGATTTGGTGAAGCTACCCAAGGGAAAGAGAGCATTTTAGAATAAGTGGGTATATAAAATCAAAGAAGAGGATGGAGGAAGGAAAAGGTACAAGGCCTAGTTAGTGGTCAAGGGGTTTGAATAGAAGAAAGGTAATGATTTTGATGAGATTTTTTCTCCTATTGTTAAAATGACTTCTATTAGAATTGTGCTCAGTAAGTTATAGTAGAGGATTTGCATTTAGAACAATTATATTTGAAGAATACATTCCTTCATGGTGATTTGGAGGAAGAATTATATATAGAACAACCATAGGGTTATGAGGTTGAAAGAAAGGAGAAATTGGTGTGCAAACTAAAAAAGAGATTGTTTGACCTTAAACAAGCTCCACAACAATGGTATAAAAACTTTGACAATTTTATGTTTGAACAAGGTTACTCTAGGTGTCATTCTAATCATTACATGTATGTCAAGAGATTTGAGGGTGGTAATTATACTATCCTATTCTTATATGTAGATGACATGTTGGTTATAAGAAAGAACATGTAATAGATTTAAGTATTGAAGAAGCAGCTTGGTGATTCCTTTTCTATTAAGGATTTGGGTGTAGTGAAGCAATTCCTTAGTATGAGGATAACTCAAGATAGGAAGGAGAAGAAGTAGATCTTATCCAAGGAAGAGTATGTGAATAAAGTTATAGAGAGTTTAGTATGTAGGATGCTAAGCTAGTTAGGACTCATTTTGTAGGTCATTTTAGATTATCAAGGAGTAGTGTCCCAAGATAGAAGAAGAAAAGCTAAAGATGTCCAAGGTACCTTACTCATTAGGGCTTGGTATCTTGATGTATGTTATGTTCTATAGTAGGCCATGTATTTCCCATGAAGTGGGAGTAGTAAGTAGGTACATGATTAATCTAGGTTATGAGCACTAGCAAGCAGTGAAATGGAATCTTTGATATTTACAAGGAACCATGGATGTAACATTATGTTTTGGTGGACTAGACACCACTTTGTATGGTTATGTGGACTTAGATATGGCTAGGGATGTTAATAGAAAGAGGATTATGATAGGTTATGTATTTACTATCAGGGATATAGTGGTTAGATGGATTTCTTAGATATAGAAGGTTATGGCTTTATCAACCATAGAGGCTAAGTATGTTGATGCTATAGAGGGTATCAAAGAGATAATTTTGCTACAATAATTAGTTAATAAGTTAAGGCATAAGTAGGAAGTTGGGGGATTACATAGTGATAGTTAGAGTGATATACATTTAGCCAAGAACTTTTATTTCCACTTGAGGATGAATCACATACAATTATGGTATCATTTCATCAAGACAGCTTTGGAGGAAAACATGGTGAAGCTAGATAAGATATATATGAGATAAAATCATATGGATATGATGACTAAGGTAGTCACATTGGTGAATTTGAGGTTATTTTAAACTTTGGTTGGTCTTTGTGAAGATCATGGAGGAGTGTTAATTTTTTTTCAAGGGGAAATGAACTCCAAGTGGGATATTGTTAAATGTGGAGTTCATTTTAACACACCTAAGGTAAAAATAAAATTACCAGGATAATATTAACATGAAATATTTATCTTTTACAATGGTGGGATGAATTTTAACCACTTCTTTTTTTTGTGGCACATTTTTGGGAAGTGGGTATGATTTAAAGGTGTTGAGAGAATTGGAGGATTATGTGGTTGAAACCTCCCTTATTTTATGCCTTAGTTTGTGGGGATAAGTTTATCCTTATGGTTATGGTGCATTTTTCAAGGGATTTTGAAAAGTATAAATAGGGGAGAGGGGTAACACATTATTTATTGTGTTTTGCATTGTGTTTTACATTGAGTTTTGAGCTCTTCATTCTTTCTATGGTTAGTGTGATTGGTTTTGAGGTGTGTTTTGAATCTCAAGAATTTTGGTGTGAATTCATGTTGGAAAAATTATCTCTATGAGAGGTTTCTTGTTTAGATTTATTTTTACTCTTGTTTGTAATATTATTGAGATCCTCTTGGTAGATATAGCCCACATTGGGTGAACCATGTTATATCAGTGTTATGTGTGTAATTTTTATTAGATATAAATTCTTCTTCCATATGTCTTTTCTATTGTGATTATGATGAATGATTTTTTTGTTGTATATTATTGCATAATTAATTAATTTTAATCACTTATTCCTAACATGTCATTAACATCACTAGGAAAGGACATCAAAAGGGGTTGAAATGAGCTAAAGAAAGGTCATGGGGTCACTCTAAATCATCTTTAACATCATCAATAGGTCTTAAAAGAGGTCTATGCTAAGCTTTATCTATTGGGAAGTAGTGTTAGTTATTATCTTGGTCCAAAAACACTAGATATTGCTTAAAAGAGCTTATTTTCCACTCTGAGAGGAGACTTGACATGATCATCTTGATACACACATTTTTCATGTGAATCTAAGGAATTTTGGGGAGTTGGAGGGCCTAATACACTATCATTTTATGACATTGGTTAAGGTATTCAAGGCCCAGGCCTTATGAACAATCCTTAAGATCCTAGAGCACTCTTAAATCGTTGAAAAACCCTACTATCAAAACTATTTATAGATACTTAGATAAATATGCATTCAAAATTATTGAGACCTCTTGAATACAAACAAGATCACTAAGTACACTCCAAAATATTCATGTCCATAGATATTTATTTTGTGGATTTTATATGAACTTGGTATAAAATAAGTTTTTGAAATAAAAATCATAAAAGGAGAGGTAGAAGGAAGTTTAAAGAAATAAAAATAATTGTTGATAAAATAATGAAAGTATTTATTCCTCATTAAATCATAATATGATCAAAAATATCCTTTCAAATGCCCTTGGGAGCTCATTCAAATTAGCTAGTCTACATAAATTCAAGGTAGATTGACCTAGTCAACTATTTTGACTTAGTTGTAGGTGTTTATTCATAAAAATGACCTATTTCATGATATTATGAGTTTTTTAGAGCATAAATATCATAATATTTTTAGGTATTCAAATGTTTATGTACGTTTTTAGAGATATCAAGTACAAACATTTACGCTATTAGGCCTTTTTGGCCTAGTAGGCTTTGATCAATCAAGTGAAGTTGATATTGGCATTGAAGGGCTATCAAATGAGTTCATGTGGAGTTATCACACCATTTATATAGTATTCAGGTCAAAATTACATGCACAATTATTATTCAAGTGCTAATTCATATAAAAGAAGACTAAACAAATTAACTAGTTTTAAGTGCCAATCAAGAATAAGTTAACTAAACTAAAGAGGCAATAAATGCATTTTTCAAGTGTAAAAAATGAAGAAGGACATTTAATTAACTTGATCCCATTTCAATTGGAGTTATTATACAATAATATTTGTGTATCATGCTTCCAACAAAGCTTGAATAAGTCAAGGAGGTCCCATCACCTTATTTTCAATACCAAATAGCTCATACAATCAACATACAAGCCACTAAACACAAGGAAAAGATGTGATGAAGGATTGTTTGTTGTAAGTTATAACTATATTTGACTTGATTTAATGTGGTTTTTACTTCTTCCTCTCTCGTATATGCCAATCTCTTGGCTATTTCTCTCTTATATTATTATATATATATATTATATATATATATATAGGATTTTAAGCCTATTTTTAAGATCCATCTCTTGGGCATGATAAAAATCTACCAAGATTGAAATTGTAACATTTTGAGATGAATAAAATGAATATTTTAATATTCACTATATATATTTTTAGTTTTTTATATATTTTTTATTTGCACATGTGGTATTAATTTATCCCTTCACAAGTCCTGATCTCACCTAGTTACTAGTATATCGATATTATGCATGCCATATATAATGTTTGATGTTGATTGACTAAGATAAAAGTGTATATATTGACTATTTATTGCCTTGAATAATTCCTTCTATCATTTCCCTCATTATTTGATCACTTTATGAAACCTCCATGTTAAATATTATTGAATAAGAATCCTTAAGTTGTAGAATTCATGATTTGCATTGCTTTCTAGTGTTGTATGAGCTCAAATATAGTGAATGAACCATAAATACATGTGTATCACCATCATTAGGATAGTATTTACCTTTTAAATAATCCTTCTAATCCTTTTTATCCCAAAATCATAGTAGGTTTTAGTGATAGATCTAGAGTTAATACATCAGAGGATCTAGCCTCATAAATCTAGAGGTCTAGTCTAAGATACATGTGTCCCACTACCTTAGAACATTCCAATGTTAGTATAGGTTTGAATGATATAAAATATTATAGCTTTATTATGGATACAATCTTGGGTTTCTAATAGTTTTATCATTCCTGATGGGATATAGATCCATCCATTGGATTACTCATTTGTAGCATCTTGGTCTTTAGAAGTAGTTTCAATCACTCATATGGTCCTCATCTCTAAGATAAAGGGAAACTCTTGTTCATAAATTTATTTTTTCATGTATCTTTTGATAAGATATGGCATCCTATATAGAAATTAATTACCATTCATCTCCTTATTATTAGCCTTATGATCTATCTTAGTTCTAATATGATCTATATACATCTTATTATTAACCTGCTTATCAATCTAATCAGTCATGGCAATCTCATAAATTCCTAATCAACTTAATAAAGTTCCAAGAAAATCCATATAAATTTTAAAACCAACATTTTTTGGGTATGAGAAATAAATGGTGAGCATAAACACTCAAAGATCTATGGACAAGAGATACCCAATCATGATATTAAGAATGTGAGATATTTATTATAGAAATCTAAAGAAATGTGTGCATATTTAATAAGACATGATCATTCAAAATTCAATGGTAATGTCTTTGACATAGGTGGTCTAATTATAAACATTAAAGAGAAGTTGGTAGCTCATGAGAAAAATTAGTTCCCCATTGAGCTCACAACCCTCAAGATTCCATCCAAGCCTTACCAAGCTTTCCTACCTGGAAATCTATCCAAGATAGACCTCATAAAAATAAATAAATATGTTTTGAGTATGCTAATTTTAATGTTTCACATCAGATCATATATGAACCTTTATCTTTAGGTTTGCAAGGAGAGATCTATTATGAGTTGGTTCATGACTTTGAGGCTCACCTAGCTAAACAAGTTAAGATTGCAAACTAGTATTTTTAACAATCTATAGTAGCTAAAAAAGAAACACAATCTTAGCATCAAGTTCCTTCACTCATTCCCATGGTTACAATAATTGAAAAATAAGAAGCTCCTAAACTCAAGTTCATGACTTGGAAATAAATGTAGCAGTCAAGGGAGAAAGAAGAGAAGTTAAACATGAGTCAAGACATTGAAGTCAAGAGGAAGCTTGAAATCATTTAACCTCCACTCCATTCTCCTCAAGATCCCAAGGCCTTCCCTTCATGTAGGTCTATTCAAAAGAACTTTTATTAGAGAGAGGAGGTGAAGGTGATCAAAGTTGAACATCCACATGAGTAGAATCAATCATCTATGGAAAAATCTTTGGAAATTTATCATATTATTGATTATTTTCAAGGATCCACCATGATAATTATTTATAAGGATCCTCTCCTTTGTGAATAAAATGAATAAGTTTAAGCTAAAGTGATATGTGATGAGAAAGAGGTTTTAATTAAACATGAAAATGACATCACCATTGAAAAACTTGTTAACAAGAATAACCATGACTTAGTATTTCATAATTCCAAAGAAGATGAGTTACAAGATGAGTTTTAGATGTAAGATGAATAACATGAAGAAGGGGTTTCAATTGAGAAAAAATAGCCTGTTTCTTAAGAGCTTCTTTATCATATAACAACTATGATTCATCAAGATGTTCCTCAAGAACTTGTAGTAGTTGATAAATATAAGGTATAAATAACTATTTATCTAGAAGGTAGCCATGAAGATAACTCACATGGAACCGTAATTGAGATTGAGAACATTCTTAAAGTTGATGATCATTAGCAGCAATTGTACCATGGGTTCTTGAGTGAGATTGATGAGTTCATGATGGAAAATTTGGATGATAGAGTAGGATAGATAATTAGAGCTTCACATGAGGATTCCACCAATGTTTTGGAGCTTCAATATGGAAACACTATTAAAGAGACACCAAGGCAAGATGATCTAGAGCTTGAATGGATCTATGATATACCATTCTCTACTAAAGATGAAGATGAAACAAGTGCAACAAATTAAGAACCTTCATATGACCCCATAAAAAGGTTGGAAATGTGTGATCAACATGATTTCTCATAATAAAATGGTAAATATGCTAATGAACTCCATGTATTTTCAAGAGATCATGAATAGATGGCCTTTTGGGATGATTTTATTTTTAAGTTTGATAGTTCATCTTCACCCCATATGGATCTTGAGACTGACCTTGTAAACAAAACTACTATAGTTTTTCATCCTAACTCTTATAGGTAGATTAAATAAGATAGTAATGATATGTTGTATCCATCCTTGTAAGAAGTTTAAGACCTTAACAAACCACTACCTAAAATGGAGCATAATGGGGACACCAATCAAAGTATATCAACTAAGTTTCTAGTATAATCACTGAATGAGGATGTGGAAAACCATCATCGGCCCATGAATGAGCTAGAATTAGTATTATTGATGCAAGAAATAAGAATATGAGAGGAATATGACTGGGTATTGGACTCACATGATCAATCTATGCACCTCAAAATGGAATTAGAAGGCCCAGCTACTTCTCCAAGTATCCATGAACATGCAAATGCTCCTATCTATAAAAAGGAGCTATCAAGATATGGCAATCATGCTTCAAATTTCTATGGTGGAAAATCTAGCTTTACATTTGAATTTGGAAGAAAGCTTTTGATTTTGGGTTAGTTGTTTTAAGTTATTTGTCATGTTTCAATAAGTGAATAGTAAAATCATTAGTATATTGCCTTATTATTAATTTTTTGTCTTTAATTCCTATTTCCTTAGGTTAGTTGTGTTTTATTATTATTTTATTTATAGTTCCTCATGTTGTTTCCTTTAAGTCTTGTTATTTTTGTAGTAAAAAAGAGTGTTATAAAGTTTAAAAGTTTATTTGAAAATCACGAGAGTCATCAAGCCATGTTGTCATGTTTTAGATTGTAATTATCACGTAAAATTATGTGATTTATCCTAACCATCATGATGGTTAACCCCTATGAGTCACCAAAAATGTTGGTAATTTGGCTTGTAAAAGCCAAATACCAACCCCTTTAATTGAAAAATTTTCTTGGCCATCATTGTGTCCTTAACTATAAAGTGAAGAGTTAGTTGTTTAAGTGTCATGTTCATAGTTTCAAGTGTCATTCCAACGTTTTTATATAATTTCAAGTGGTTTTGTGATCTAAAAATGCCCTAATAATGATGGTGAAAAGAGGATAATTGATGACATGACATGAAATTTTCTAGCATAATTTAGTATATAGAAGGTATGACATGAGATATAAACTTTTAAATTGTGATTAAAATACATAAAATTTCTATTTTAAACCTTTTAGGAGTCTATAATATGCTTTTATGACATTTAATGGTAATTTCCCATTGTAAAATTATGATATATTGCCTAAAAAGATAAATTTTGGTCTTTAAATGTAAAATAGGTGCAAAAATTCCATTAAATTATTAAAAATATCTTTTAACACATCCATATATATTAATTTAAATTAGTCATAAAGTTTTATACTTTGAAAAGGTCATTTAATGCAATTTTAAAGCTTGAAGAAGGCCTCCAAGAGCTCACACATGCTAGTTTTTTGCAACACAAAGGTGTAAAAGATTATTTTTTTTAATTATAAAAAATAATTGGAATAATTTTATCCTCTTAATTCCATAAAATTTGTGGTTCATGACTTAAGTTTCAATAAAATGGAAAAGTAAGCCATTTTCAATGTATTTTTTATGCAAAGTATGGAATTGTATGGATTTTTTATATAACTGAGGATAAAATAAAGAAGAAGAGGGAATATCAGGTATTAAAAAATAATTTTAAGCCAATAATACTCAAAATATTCCTAAAAAATTCTTACATTTCTCATCTTTCTTGATTACACATAGGGAGAGCCCTTTAGGTTTGTAGGCAGTATAGTAAAGAGAGTGAAAATTCAAGTCTAATAATTTTTGCAAAAGATATTAGTCTAAAATATATTCCATATATGTAAAAATTTTCTAAAATTTGTCATATATACTTCATTAGCCATCCTTTTGAATTCAAGGCACTCATTATGGCTCCTTCATCCAAGCAGGTAGTTGGTTTTCCTAAATTTCTCTTCATTAGGGCATCACCATAGAAAATTTCAAGATTATGGAGATTTTAAAAAGAAAAATTCACCTTTTCATGAAAAATATAATTTATTTTCCACATGTTTAAGGTTCAAATATAGATCAATAAGATAAATGAGTGTAATTTGAAGTCTACAAACATATAAAGAATAATTGTATGGTCAAGGACAGAGAAAAGGTTTTAATGTTTTGTTGAATTATTATTTAAAGTATTTCCTTCAAGTTATTATTTTAAAATAAATATTATCAAATGTTAATTCAAAATATTCATTTCAATAACCCATTAATATCTCTCAAGAGTCCACAAATGTTAAGGTTTTCTAGCATTTGTGGAGGTTTTTTATAGACTCCTAGGTTTCAATTTCACCTACTTATGTTCCTTTAATGGACTCAAAATTTATAAGTATGGTGGAGGGTAGGATAATTATTGCATATGAATCTTAAAATTTGTCTTGGCATACTCCTCTTGTTTCATATCATCCCATTTTGTTTCATCTCCATATCACTATCTTTGACTTCCATTCTCACTATGATCATGCTTCATTTTTTCCTTCACACATGGTTATGCATATTCCTTTCCCATCATTCCCCATTTCACTCATATCCATCTCATCAATACATCAAAAATAAGAGTTAAGGACTGATTAAATCTTCATGATCATTCAAGTGTTGTCTGCAATACCTTGAAACCATGCTAAACAATCAAGAGTGTAACCTATAACCAATACACTTTAAATCATGAGTTTCGCATGAATTAAAATGAAAAGAGGGGCTAAAATATGTTTTTTTAAAGACCTTTTCTCAAATATATCTCACCAAGTTGACATTGACCAATGAAATGTTCATAAGAGACTTTTTAAATCCTTTTTAGGACCGAATTCTGATGCATAGTTTATACAATGGAGTATATATATGTTATAGCAGTTTTTCATTTTTCATTTTGATTTAATTAAGATAATAAAAAAATAATGAAAATTAGGGTTTATGAAGAATACCTTGAGATACAAAGATTTTTTTTCACTTGTTCAAACCAATAAATGAGGAAACTTATTTTTGGCTTGGAAGAATAACCTACACACAAATAAACAACTTGGACAAAATGGATTAATAGATAGATGGGTGAGTTGCCTAGTTAGGAACCAATCTTGGGAAGTTATGAAATTATTAAAGTGGATTTTAGTTCACTATTTTCATAATTAAGTGGATAAATAACACTTGAATTTACAAAATATAAATACATGGTAAAAATAATGATTATTATTTAATATTTGTTTAAGCTATCAATGTAAGTAATGTATTCATCCCAATAAGCCATAGTAACATTCACATCCTCTTGTATAACATCAAGTTGGTCAGTAATGGAATCAATATATGGAGAGTAAAAAATGGAAAAAAGTTCTAACTTGGAGGATATGTCACTCTATTTGGTGAAAAAGGGTTGAGATACTATAGGTAGGTTGATAATATTAATGATGTCATACACAATATTGGGTAGAGTCATCTACATAACACGGCCATGTTTAAAAAGATATAAAATTAGAATGATTAGAGAAAATGTTCTACGATTAAATGTCTTACATTTAAAAAACCAATTACAATGGATAGATGCTGATCTTGTAGGATTGGTTCTGATTTAGATGAATTGACATCGATTTTTTCTAAAATTACACTTAATTAAAAATAATGACTCAAAGGGTGATAGGGGATACTAATAATGGAAATAGGGATTTAAAACATGATATATGGGTGGGATAAACAAGAAAACATAGGGATATAATTAATAGACAAAATAAATAAAATTATACTTATCTTGAACTGAATTGTAAGCAAAATAGATTTCTTCCCATAAATGCAATTATTCCTTCAGGCTCGTGATGATGGATGTGGATTAGGCACAATAAAATTTTGGTAGAGTGTGTTACAGTCTCCTCAATTATCCAAAAATATAAGAAGTGTTTTTATTTTTAGATCTCATGGTCCCTAATTCAAATACTTATATGGGTATAAATGGATTAACACTGATCTAGATAATTGGCATTGATTACAAGAGAATAAAAAATGATTCACCCAATTTGATAGTTGAAGGTTTTATCTATGTTGGTTCATTCTTACAATGGTAAATTTTGGTATTATGTGTGTGATTTTGTTATGGATAATTTTATATGTGGTTAAAGTGGTTAAAAGGTTAATATTCCCTTAGAGGTGGTTAGGGAGGTGAAAAGGTAATTTATAAAACAAATTATCAAGAGACTAATAGTAAATAAATTAAAATTTAGGATAGGGATATTTAACATATTAAAATAATAATAAGGGCCTAAAAATCCAAATAAATAGTATATAATATACAAAATTATAGTCTCTACATTTCCTCTTTTTGTGGACCAATATGAAATATGTGCCACAAGACAAAAATAGAGAGAGGTCCAATGCCCCCAGTTTATATGAGGAGATATCCCCACTCAAACCAAGAGCTATCATAAGCTAAGGAGAAGGTGATGGGATTGACAAATGGAATGGTGGATGGGATGGATATATAACAAATTAGATCTAATAATGTATGTGTATAACATGAAGTATATGTTTTTCTGTAAAGGATGTAAAGTAGTACAGGTAGAGATGCCCTAAGGTAACTAGCATATTAAAATGACACAACTATGAATAAGTAGGCTTAAAAAAGGCTAAATATGAGAACAAGTGATAGGATTTTGCTAAACAAATCATATAATGTTTTATATAGTATGCAAACTACCTATAAATAGCTATTCTTAAGAGAAAATTCACTCTCAAGACCCATTAAGGGGAGATACCCAAAAAAGTTCATTCCTTACGTAGGCTATGGGACCAATAGGGGGTCTAAATACATAAAACTAAAATGGTATAAGACAAATAATAGGGTTGGTGTGTTAAGGTACCAAGATGAGGCCATGGAGTAAGACTAGATGCATGTAAACTACAAGTAGTGAAAAATAGGCAAATCGATGCTAATCTAGAATGAATAGGTGCCAATCCACCAAATCGATGTCAACCCAAAATAGATCAGCACCAATCCAATGTTGGTTATATAATAAAATATGACATGGAAAGGGCTCATTTTATATCGATTTAAAATGAAATGATGAGTGAGAATAAAATAATGATTGTGACATAAGGTAAAATGGAGGATAGTGATAATGGTTTGAAGCAATGACAATGATCCCAGGATGAGGTGGGCCCTGTTATTTTATTTTTTTGAGTTTTTTTCTTTTTAAGATTAGGGGAATGCTTTAGAAATATAAAATTATTATACAAGATAATCAACATCAATTCTTATGAAATAGTGATGATTTAATGGGAATCAACATCATTTCAAATAAAATATCACCAATTTAGATGAAATGACCCCAATCTATAATGGATCAATGTTGATTTACAAAATAAAGTGAAAGGCTAGAATAGAATGTCTAAGGTTAGACTAAGTAGATTTATAGGAACATTAAGGCTTATAGAGGATGATGTTAATGGGCATGCATACTATTATGAATACATAATAAAGTACCACCTCTATTGGATTGATTACAAGTCTAACTCAACTATTATGACTAAGGACACCTAGAGGCCATAGGCCTATGAGGAGTATGATATTATTGGCACATTCATCAAGATGTAATATTATTGGTCACATTTATAGAGCAATGGGACATGATGACTGGGATGTTCTAGCTGCCTATAGGTAAAATGACCATCATGGAAGAAGACATATATAGAATTTTATAACTTCTAATTCAAGGAGATACAATTCTACTAGTGGATGAGCATGGATGTGGAATAACATTGGCATATGTATATGGTGGGGATGATATAGATATTATGTTTATTATTAGTGGTTTTGTTTTCAAACCTCTATATGAGGATAATATAGAGGGGAGGGGTGCTCTGACTATAATGTTGTTATCCATCATATGTTATGCCCTCCTAGACTTTGGTGGAGGTAGGTTCCCATGGAGCCTTATAAGTATTATTGATGATATGTTAGAGCATGGGATGATGTTTACCTGGGCATCAACTTTATTGGCACAAGTCTACAAAGAGATATGGGGGTGGAGGACCCAAAGGAGGTATGGACTAGATGTTATCATGATTATATAGTGTTGGGTGTATGGGCAAATTAGGGTGGTGTGTCCCATTAGTACCCCATGGATATGATGATATGATATGGATTATAAAACTTACCTCCTATGATGGAAGGAATATTTAGTTTTAGATTACACATATGGGGTGACTTGAGACCTAGAGTATTATCTAGGGGCCCTCAAGAGACTAAAAGATGAATACATTATCTAGAGGCCATATATCAGATTTACTACATGGTTTAGATTAGAGGCAAAGCTAGCAAGCATCCTAAGGGAGAGGTGGGTGACAACACAAAGGATGGAGTATGTGGAGTAATTCCATTTTGGGTATGTATGGAGATAATATATCTTAGTAGAGGATATTTCATGTGCACATGCACATATAGGTAGGACATGATAGATTTAGGGCTCCCAAATATAGACACCATAGATGTTATAATAAGGGCTAAGGAGGAGGCAATGTGTTTAGATGTCAAGGATGTTGGGAACACTCCAACATTCATAATGTGGTGGGAAAGATAGTTAGATACAAGGAAGGAGAAGGTGGTGTGACCTTACTAAGATGGAGGAAATGGATGATGCTAAGGAGGATGAAGGATGAAATAAGGAGATGGGAGAGGAGGCTGATATAGGAGATGATGGGGGAGAGGAGGAGGTAGGAGAGGAAGAAGAGATAGATATAGAATATATGATTATAGAGCATGATAAACTAAGGGCCCAATATATTACACTACCAAGATAGGTAGCCACAATATAGGGGGATATAACCATGATGAAAATTGAGTGAGACACTATGTAGAATAGATTAGATACACTATAGGTGGAGTTTGACTCCCTATAGCTGAGCCATGATCTAGAGGCAGAGGCTTGAGATCACTACCAAGTGGAGAGGGATATCTTATGGTGAGGGGATAGAGATCTATATGATAGATGGTTTTAGGGGGTTTGGGCCTAGCTATCTCCCTATACATACATACATACATACATATATATATATATATATATGTATATGTATATATATATATATATATAGTGTAGACTGTCCATCGAAGGCTAACTATTTTGAAAAGAATATCTCAAAATTTGGACCACTCCATCAAAGGATGGCTATCATGCATAAAATATCCCAAGAAATATTCTGGCATTAATTAATTTTATTTAATTTAGTAGACTTCCCACATTGATCTGTGTGTGTGTGTGTGTATATATATATGTAGATTTTATAGATTTTATAGTTATCCTTTGAGGGATTAGTCTATTATTTTTACTTATTTTGTAGATGTTCTTTTTCTTTTCTTTTGATCCTAGTGTTATTATTTCTTTATGGATTAGCTTTAGGCATCCTATAATAATTTACCAAATATTTGTTACATAATATAATACTCTTACTCTCAAAATGAATTGGTGATAAGGAGGGATTTCATGAAGTAATGATTTGGAGATTTTTCTCATTATAGGTGAAGCTTATACAATTAGAACATGCTATGAATTGAGTCAAGGTATTCATATTCAAGGTTAAAATTGGCAATATTTCTAGATAACCATATGTCTCTATACATAATTATTTGGTATATGAAAGGGGATAAGGCTTTATTAAATCAAACCAAAATAAAGGAACTAGGTGGACCAAGGTGATTAAGACTTGTTAATAGTGGAAAGGATGTAAATGCAATACATTAAGAGGTTCTCATTCTAATTTTCTATCAAGAGAGGCCAAATGATATGCCCTAGATCTATATTTATAAGTGATAATATATGGTTTGAGCCAATTTGGAGTAAATTTTCCTTATTTTCTTTTTTCATATTAGTGACATGTTGATTTTATTTTAATACAAGGTCACCAATAAGGGACTATTTTAGATAATTTGGACTTATCTATAGTCCAATTAAAAATTATATATCAAGAATACACCTATATTATTCAAAATTTTATAATTTTAACTTCTCTCACATATAATAAATGGTGAATAGATCCAAATTATTACCATACTCTCCACGTGAAACTTCACATAACCCAAAACCTATTAATTTTAAAAGATTATCTCCCATCCAATTTAGAAACATAAGTCTAGATTATGTAAAATAGTCCTTAATATAAAATTCATGTTCTTTTAGATATTTGTTATAGGTGCACTTTATGCATTCTTGATATACATGGAGATGGTCAATGGTAATTGATTGATGCTCATCCAATAGTTTGAGTTAGGATAATCATTCTTGATATAAGTCATCCTTAGAAATGAAATCTTTAAGGGAGATGTGAAGGGAAGGAATTCAAACCTCAAGATGAAATACAAATTTAGTACCATAGACTAGGGAGAAAGGAGTAACATCCATAGGGGTTCGAATACTAGTTTGATAAACCCATAAGGCAAAAGGAATATGAAGATGCCAGTTCTTTCCTACTTTAATAATGACTTTAGTTAGGATTTTGACAAGAGTTTTATTGGATGCCTCAGCCTATCCATTAGATTGAGGGTAATAAGGTGAGGAGAATATTAGCTTAATGTTAAAACATCATAGAGCTCTTGAGCTTTTTTGTTTTTAAAATATTTTCTATTATCTATGATGATATTATGAGGAACACCAAAGCAACAAATAATATGTTGACTTGTAAAATCCACAATTTTTTTATTTCAATTGAGATAAGAGCAATATCCTCCACCCACTTAGTAAAGTACTCAGTGGTGGTAATGATAAATCTATGATGCTAAGAAGATTTAGGATTAATATAACCTATAAGATCAAGCCCCCACTAGGAAAATGGCTAGAATTCTTATGTTACCTATAATTCTTGACAAGGGACATGTGATAGATTAGTGTGTTGCTGACATTTTATGTATTTATTGGTGTATTCATAAAAATTCTTATTTAAAATGGTCCAATAATATCCTAATCACAAGATTCTCTCAACAACGGTATGGCCACTAAAATGTCCACCACATGACCTATCATGAACTTCTTTGATAGCAAGGGTAGCTTCATGATTCTTGAGATAATGAATAAAGATATTGTCAAAACCACACTTATAGATAACACCCCCCAATATGAAAAAATGCATTATTTGATGTTGTAAATCTCACTTGCCATTTTTAAATAGATCTAGATGAATAATCCCCATTGATAAGTAATCAAATATCTACACGTACTAGAGATCAAATGGATTTTCATCTATACTATGGATAGAAGGAAGATCAATTTTGGTAAAATAAGGTTGGTTAACCTTGTGGATAAGGATAAATAACATAGAATCTTGAGATAAAATGGGATAAATGAGAACAATGAATCCATGTTATCTACAAACTTGTTAGTTGACTGAGGAGTGGATTGGATAACATAATGCTCAAAAGAAGCTATTAACTGATCATCCAATTTCTTATATTTTTGAAAGGTATCATTCTTACATTGATATATGACCTTAATTTGATTGAGTAGAAGCTCAGAATCACATTAGATATTAAGCATTTTAATACCTAAGGCCAAAGCAATTTGGAGATGTATGATCAAGGCCTCATACTCTGCCATATTATTTGTAGTTAAAATCAAGATTAAATGATAGAGGTATAGGTGTCCCCCCAAGATGGATTAGGATAATTCTAGATTACCCACCATGTTCACACTTAGATCCATTAAATAATAGAGTCATTTGAAATTGTGGATCTATTTATAACATGGAGGCTATAGATTCATCCAAGAATTTATAATTAACTATTTGATGATCAACAAGAGGTGCCTCAATGAGTTGATTAACAATGATTTGACCTTTAACTAATTTTTGATGGATAAACTCAAGATCAAATTATACCAAAATCATGGTCCATTTTCCATTCCTTGATTCTGATAAGGCTTTGAATGCATAAATTTTAGGGGATTAGTGATTGTGACCACATAGATTTTATGATTGAGTAGATAATGTTTAAGCTTAGAAGCTACAAAGACTAGAGATAGACACAACTTATCTATGTGAGAATAACATATCTTGTAGTCAAAAAGTGTGTGACTAATGTATTAAATTGTTTTCTCTTTATGTTTCTCATCATGATGGACAAGCATGGCTCTTAGGGAATGGTCTATAATAAAAATATACAAGAATAGTTACCTTTTTATTAAGGCAATGAGGACTGGTGGTGAAATAATTTATCTCTTCAGAGCATCAAAGGCCTCCTAATAACCAAAGTCCCAATTAAAATGGATATCTTTCCTTATGAGGTGATTAAATGGTTGACAATGATCATATAATTGGGAGACAAAATTACAAATAAACTGTAATTTTTCCTAAATTAAGCAATTACTTAAGATTAGATGGAGATGGCATTTCTAAAATGGCTTTGATCTTTGTAGGGTAAAAGTATATCCCTTGAATAAAGACCAGAAATCCTAAAATATTACCCATCTAAAAACCATAAATGCATTTTTTGGAATATAGATGGACACAAAGCTAAATTATATGATAAAAAGTTACCTTTAGGATATGTTGACCAAATTTGACCCTACAAGTCAAATTGGGACCCCTATAGGTAAAAAAATGATCTTTATAGGTTTATATGAGGTCTAATATTGTGTCATAATGTTTATTATAGGTCTTTGATGTCATTTAATGATATATTAGCCTTGGTCATTAGTCTTATTACTCAATTTATCATTTTAATTCATTTTGAAGGTCATACAAGAGCATTAAATGAGTTATACGACCTCTTAGTGAAGTTTGAAGGTGTAATAAGGGTGATTTAAAATGAAATGTGTCTTATTATGCTTTAATCAACTATTCATAATTGAAAGTGATAGGTTATTCAAAAGAAAGAGCAATTTTCTTGGGAAAAGAGAAGAGTTTGGCACTTGTAAGACCCACAAGGGATTGTGAAACATGGTATAAGGTCATGAGATGAATATTTGGATTATTTAGGTCAATTTACATGCTTGAATTAATCTATAAGTGTCAAAATTAGGCTAAAACCATACTTGTCTATCTTTACCATGTTAGACACATAGAACCAATTAGTAGGTTTATGCTTCTTACAAATAGTTAGATAAATTATAGGTTAAATTCATCTAAGAGGTGAAATTAAACTTAGAGATATTAATTTACATAAAAATATTTTGAATAATTGTCTATTGTGATTTATGAACCATCCTCATGAAGTTGATTGTGTTTTTCTTCTTGCTAATCTTTACACCCTGTAGATTTTGCTCTTGTTTGGAAGATTTTGTACAATATAGATTTTGATATTAGTTTTGGATGATATTTAATCCATTATATCATGTTATCCATGATTTTTTTCACATTTGGAAATTATTTTATATCTCAAATAACTCACTTTGTAGGAAGGTGTTGATAGTGGACTTGCACTCCAATTTCACCATTTGTAGAATATTTATTTCTATACAATGGATTTAATTCAATGTGGCATGATTTCATTCTCACTTAAATTATCATGGTAACATCCTTATTTCAAAATTTTCAACTTCTAAGGTGAGCATCATTGAGTTTTTAGTTCATTGACATGCATAGTCAACTCCCACCTCCTCCTCACTCTCAGTCATGACTTGTAAAGGTTATAATAATGTCCATAGAAGTGTGATAAAGGTTAAAATCTGTAGTATATCTCCTTGGAATATGAAATATAGAATTGAACCTTCAAATGGTGAATTAAGTGTTAGGGTATTTAGAGTCACTCACATATATAGTCAGGTAGACATGAATAAACATCTATAGGCATCTCTTGGAAGGTTTTCTTGTAGATTAGGAGGTATTGACCATATTTCAATATTACCATAGTGATAAACATGTATTTTAAGGAAATAAAATGTATTAATAGTGAGTAAATAATTATACATCATATCTTGTTTGGAGGATATTCATACTATCTACCTATACATGACAATAATCACCTATAGGTGGTGTTGATAGAGGACTGTGGTACTCAATGGAGTTTTAAGGAATGTGGTGAAGCCTTCCTTAGAGTTATAATTTTTTTAAATATCATAGTAGACATTTTGGAATGTCAAATTGGTAAGGTTAGATTTTTGATCACCTATTAAGGTCAAATGACTAATTTAGGGCTTCCTTCCCTAAAAGTGAAAAATAGAGTTCCTTGAGGTTTTTTTGATATCTTGTATCAAGGTTGCCACTTCCTTTTATGCATATTGATCACCCAGCCTTGTAGATCCAAAGAAAATATATAGGCAAAATATGGAGGGTAGGTGAATTATGGAAGATGGTTATTATAGGTCCTAAAGTCATGCTTTTCTACACTATTTTTAGGTAGTAAAATCTACAGACCTTGAGCTCAGAGTAGATCTCTTTCCCTTAGGTTACAATCTTGAACATGCCTTTATGCTTAAATTGTTTTAAATGGTTAAAGAGAACTTTTTTGGTATAAAATATGACTTAAATAGGGTGATATATTGAGATTCAAACCTATTTACACCTACAGGTACCCCTTCACAAGGAGATACACACCTAGAACTGTCTGTAGGAACACATAGTCCAAGGTGGAGGTTTGAGATGGAATCACCAAGGTTAGAATATGAGAGATGTTTCCATATGGTTTAAATAAGTAATTTAAAAAGAAATACATATAAGGATAATAATATAGTGGTTTTTACCTCTCATAGACATCTATAGGTGTCCTTGCCTTTATGGACATTCACTTACAATAGATCCTAACTCTTATACCTTCCATGCAAGAGACTTTGACATGGAGACACATACACTATCCATGAAATATGATTTAAAATTAATTAAAAGGATATTAAGTGTATAATGGATCATTTTTTATAGGTTCCAAGGTAAGCACTTATCCACAAGACCCTTACCCTACCATATATAGTCTGCTATAGTTAACTATAGCTGATAGTGATCCAGTTGATATTTATCCTAGGTATTTAGAATAGAAAATGAATAACATAAATAGATAAAATAAATATGAATTGGATTAAAGGTTTTATAAGACCTTATACTAAGGTAATTAACTCTAGATTAGTAGTATACACCTACAAGAAAGAGAAAAATATAGTCAAGAAGTGGACCTCAGTCTAGGATAATCATGATAAGGTATGAAGATTGTAGGGTTTGGAAAGAGTCTAAAGGTTTATATGATAAATAAGATACCCCAAGATAGGTGAGGATGTTTCATAAAAATATCATGGTGAATATAGAGGAAATTAGGATCTCTAAACAATGAAGGTACATTTCACATGACAAACCCTACATGCAATTTTTCCTAATAGGTCTGTCTTGGATTTTAATGCTCTTAAATCGTCAAATGATGTTACCAAATGATATTTTTTTGTATATAAGGTCTTAAAAACTTGGAGAAGCATATAAAATATCTAATTTATCTAAGATAATAGTGGAAGTTCCCTCTATTTTGTCTTAGATAGAGGGCACCTTCCCCATACATAAACCCTATTGTCTTATTAAGAGGAGATGAAAGGGTGGACTAGGTGATGTTAAAACATTTAAAATAAGTGTTAGATGTTATATGAAACATATTAAAAACATTTAAACCAATCAAAGAGGGAGAAATTCCAACATAATGGTCTAGACTCTTAAACCTATAGGTAGGTCTATTAGCCCTTGAAGAGGCCTAGTGCTCAAACGGGAGGTCACTTACACTTATAGCCCTAGGAATGCATTATACCATATTGTATCATGTTAATGGGATGACATAAGATGTGAAAAATATATTGGAATGCAAATAAATCATAGATAAATCCATTTGGGTTTAGAGATAGTTTAGGCCTACAAGAAATGGAAGGAAAAGCTCAACAAGGTGACTTTGAATTCTCATATATTCCTTGGCAATTTGAATGGGGATATAAGGAGTTTATATAATTTGATAGGGTACTATACTATGATATAGATTAATTTATTGGAAACTAAAATGTTTGACCTTTATAAATAAAGCTTAAGAGGTCAAAACTATCCAAAACCCTTGTTAATCCTTAATCTCAACCTGACGGAGGAAATGGAGAAGGAAAGATAATATAATAGCCTAGTTTGAACATGAAAGTTATTTTAAATTTTATAGGACTCTCTCATGATCCTTCCCATCCTTTTGAGTTGTATAGAACTGTATGAATGGAGTATAAAATAGGGTATTTTTTACTATTTTATGTGTTGTGTAGGTTGTAGGAGGTTCCATGACATACCATTCACATGAAATGGAATATTAGGACTTAAGATAACTTAAAATGTATATATAATTCATTTTAAAAACTCATAATTACCTCAATCATCTACTTCATCTTAGCCAATCAAAACTGGCATAGTGACCAGACTAGTGAGAAGGGTGGAAAACTTCAAGTGAGCTAATATTAAGGTGTGTTTAATTCCTATAAGGACATATAAGTTATTTATAAGTTTCATCCACTTCCTCTAATATATTTTAAATTAAAACTAAAGCTAATTTTTGGGCCAAGTGTGAAGGGTGACTAAAAAAGGTTTTTTTTAGTACAAGCAATGATAGCTCATTTACAGATGATTTTAGATGACTAGGACTAAAAAAAATGAATGGAGAGGCATGTATAAAATCATTCCCTATAATTTAAATAATCATATCTATCACTAGTTATTTTTATATTTTCAAATAGGTGTGGATGATGAAGGCAATTTTTTGAGCTAACACAAGCAATTTCATGCTACTTTTAATGAGTTTTATGCCTTATATGGAAACTTGTACTTGATAACCTTGCATGGTTAATTTAAAATATTACCATGCATATGTAACTCTTTTTCTCATCTTGAAAATTGTCCTTGTGACCTTTGGAATGCACTCCTCTCCTCTCCCTCTCAAGTTCTATAAGAACTAGATATTTTGGCCTTTGTAACTTATGTTCCACCTGAGTATGGTGAAGTCTTGGTCATTTACATACCATTTTATCAATAATAATAATAATTTTTATCTCTTCTTTAATTATTCATAGTGTTTTTACTTTAACTACATATTTTTATTAGTGATGACTAATTGTTTTGTTAGCATTATTAATTTATTCTCTTACCTATTTGTAGTTGGAAAGATTTTTCTTATAGGGCATGTGAAGTGTTTTATGATGTGTCAAGGTTGAGTGAGTTATTATATTTATATAAGTGCCAGTATAGGCCTCTTCCTTCTAGCCTAAACATTATTCACAACCTCATAATGTAACATTGATGTGAGAAGATACTGATTAGAGAAGTGTAAGTTTGGTTAGTCCATTGTTCTCATGTGTAACATGTAGATGGTTGTTAGTCATCAACTATTTTGGTGTATCACCTCCATTAGGATAGTTTTATTTTAGTTTTCTCTCTCCATTTTCCATCATAAAGTATAGGTTTAGTAGTGTTCTATAAGTGGTTCATCAAGGAAGCTAGTCCTATTTAGAGATTCACCTCACTCTTAGGCTCACCCATAGCCTAGAGGTGTTCAATTGTTCCACTTGGATGAGGAGAGATAATGCATCTCATCTAAGGATAAAAATCCATGTGCTAATAGTTTTTAACATGCCTGATGGGACCAAGGTGCAGGAGAGTTGGAAGATTTTTGGTGTCTTTCCTCTAGTCAACTTTTTGAAGCAAGCAATCTAACACCAAAATTGACTTTGAATGATACCTTCTAGTTATAAGCAACCTAGGTATATCTATTTAAAATTTTTGATTAGTTTTTGTGTTTTATTTAACATATGGGGTTGATATGGATAACTATGGCCAATATTCCTATCATGAACCTTATTATCAACCTTGCTATGAATCATCTTTTACCCCTCAACAGTCATATCAAAATGACTATCAATCTTATGAGCCATGGTATCCATGTATCCCTTCATTTCCCTCTCCATATTGACACCATCTTATTAGATAACCATATTTATAAGGCTACCAAGAAACATATCAAGAAACACCTCTCTATCAGTCCCAATATGAGCCCTATCATTCATACCATGATGCCTATCAGCCCCAAGAGTACTCCTATGAATATTATGATATTAAATTAGATGTTTCTATGGATTATATAAAATGATATTATTGGCAAGATGAAATTCCTGCTCATGTAGATGCTACTCCTAATTAGCCCAAAATATCACTTCTTTATGAGCTTACTAGTGCTTTTCTCTTTCCCAAATCCACTCATAAGCCTTCTCCTTCATCTCACACTCCATCTCCAACTCATCAACCCTCAAATACACCTCAAATTCAATCTAATTCACATAATCCTATCCATAAACCTTCCACTTCACCCCTTCTTGAGGAAGAGCCTATCTTGAGAGAAATAAGTGAAAAAGAGCAAATTCAATTCATGGCTAATCAATAAGATCTCATGAGTGACTATGAGGAAGAAATAACCATAGGGACTTCCCTTGGTAAAAAAAAAGGATGATCCACAATATTATGCCTCAATATTTGAAGGGATGTGTGTCCATGAAGTAGAATGTAATGCCTCTAGTTTTTAGGGGATGTGTATCCTTGAGGAATGTGGCCAAGACTTGAAGAGAGAGGTATTTGAGGAAGACTCTATGTTTGATCATGAAGTTGTAGATGACCATATCAATAATGAAGTGGAGTATACTATAGAAAATAAATATTAAGGTCAAATCACTCCTTAAGAGGTGGCAGTCCTAAAAGAGTCTCATGAGACCAAGTTAGAGAAAATATCTCTTGAAGATGACATTCATGAAGAAGAAGATTTATGGAAAAATTTTAATGCCATATGTAAGGAGTTTTATAAGTTGGGTAAAGATTTTTCTTCTCCAAAATATTTCACATCTGATGACAAGTTTGTTGGTGAGTCTAATAAACATGATTTTTAGTGTTCAAGTAAACATAAAGATGAAGATCTTTCTACTAGTAAAAAACCTATTGTCATGAAGCCATTTGATGATGATAGTGTACAATAAGTTGTAGACATGGATAATTATGTTAAGGAATATCTTGTTGTACTTAAAATTAATTCAAGAGCTCCATCTAAGGTAAAACCATATTTAGGGATGTGATAATATGGTGAAATTTTTTTTGGTGCTTCTAAACATCAAGCACATTATGTCAAGGAGGAGAGCAAGGCTATGATGACTATCATATTTTTAAGCTTTCACATCAAGGGCCAAGTATATGAGAAGGTTTAGACTATTTGGATGAAATAAGAGTTCATTTCCATAGTCAACCTATGTAGAGCTACTTGCTTCTCATTAAACCTCATGCCAATGAAGTTGGTAAACACCATAAAGAAAATGGAGGCATCAATGCTAAAGGAAAAAAGGCTACATGTCTCACTAAATCCTTCATGTCATAAGGCAAGGAAGGTTTAAAACTTCCCCTTTGATATAGGAGGGAGGTATTCTTAATTATTAGTTGTACATAGTTGTTTGCTTTATGCTTTTCCTAAGTACTTTGAGCACATGTGTGTCTTGTCAGTGTGTCTGTTTTGCTTGTGTATGTTCTTTATTTTTTGTGGTTGAGTTAATTAGTGGTATTGTCTTGATAAAATCATGGTTTTTAAGTGATAAAATTCCTCTTTTTATGTTTAAAACTTTAGACGACTCCCTAAGCCCAATGGACTGATATGGCTATTGGTCCAGTCAGCATAACACATATACTACCCCTATGAGTCACCAATTTGTTGACCAAATTTGATCCTACAGGTTAAATTGAGACCCCTATAGGTAAAAAATATATTTTTAGAGTTTTATAGGATGTATAATATTGTTTCTTAATGTGTATTATAGATTTTTTTATGTTATTTAATGATATATTATCCTTGGTCAGTAGTCTCATTAGTCAATTTATCATTTTGAGTCATTTTAAAGGTCATAAAAGAGAATTAAATGATTTATACATAATATTAGGTAATTTTAAAGGTTTAATAATTGTGATTTAATGTGACATGTGTCCTATTATGCCTTAATTAACTATTCATAACTCAAAGTGATAGGTTCTTCATAAGAAAGAGTAGTTTTCTTAGGAAAAGAAAAGAGTCTATCACTTATATAACCCAAAAGGGAGTTTTACACGTGGGATAAGGTCATGAGATTAATATTTATATTCCTTAGGTCCATTTCCATTCTTAAAGTGATCTAGAAGTGTCAAAATTAGGCTAAAACCATTTTTTTCATTCTTTAGCCTTTTAGACATGCAGAACCAGCTAGTAGGTTTATGGTTAGTACAAATAGTTACAAAACTTATAGGTTAAATTAATATAGGATGTGAAATTAAACTCAAATATATTAATTTACATAAAAATATTTTTAATAATGGTGTATTGTGCTTTATGAACCATCCTCATGAAGTTGATTGTGTTTTTCTTCTTGCTAATCTATACACCCTATAGGTTTTACTCTTGTTTGGATGATTTTGTACAATATATTTTTTTATATTGGTTATATAGTATATATAATCAATTAAATCATGTTATCCATTATTTTTTCATATTTTTAAATATTTGATGGCTCAAATAACTCACTTTTTAGGAAGGTGTTAGTAGTGGATTCACACTACAATTTCACCATTTGAAAAAAATTCTTTCTCTAAAATGGATTTAATATAATGTAGCATGATTTACTAATCAAATAAATGGTAATTTTAAAATCCTTATTTAATAATTTTAAACTTTGAAGGTGACCATCATTAATTTTTTAGTTCATTGGCATGCACAGTCAACTCCTAACTCTTCCTCACTCTCAGTCATGACTTGTAAATGTTTTGAGAATGTCCATAGAAAGTCTGATAAAGTTTTAAAATATATATTATATGTCATTTAAAAACTAAATATTTAATTTAACCTTAAAATGGTGAATAAAATTCTATGGCAATCAAACTCAGTCACATACACAGTCAAGCAACCATGAATGAACGTTTGCAAGGATCTCTTGGAAGGTTTTCATGTTGAGCAAAAGGTATTAACCCTATTTAAAAATTACCATAGTGATAAACATGAATTTAAAGGAAATAAAATTTAATAATATTTATCAAATTATCATGCATCATATCTTGTTTGGAGTATATTCATATTATTTGCCTATACATGATAATAATCACCTACATGTGGTGTTGATCAAGGAGTAAGGTATTCAATGGAGTGTTAAGGCATGTGGTGAAGCTTTAATTGGAATTATAATAGGTTTAAATATCATATTATACCTTTTTTAATGTAAAATTGGCAAGGTGAGAGTTTGGATCACCTTTTAAGGTCAAATGACTGATTCAAGGCTTCTTTCCCTAGAGGTGCGAAATAGAGTTCCTTAAGGTTTTATTGATATCTTGTAACAAGGTTGCCACTTCCTTTTATGAATATTTATGAAAAAAAATTTAAAACCATATAAAATAAAATATATATCCAAAATATTGATGGTAGATGACTTAGGGAAGATGGTTATTAGAGGGCCTAAAGTCACACTTTTATGCACTATTTCTAGGTAGTAAAATCTATAGACATTGAGCTCAAAGTAGATCTCTTTACCTTAGGTTTAAATACTAACCATGAATCTATTATTAAATAGTTTTAAATGGTTTAATATAACATTTTATTTCTAAAATACCACTTAAAATGGGCAATATCCTGAGCTTCAACCCTATTTGCACCTACAGGTACCCCTTCACAAGGAGATACACACTTACAACTGGTTATAAGAACACACAATCCAAGATGGAATAACCAAGGTTAGAATATGATATATTTTTCCAAATGGTTTAAATATGTAGTTATTATTTAAAATTAATCCAAGGATAATGATATATTATGTTTTACCTCTCATACACATTTACATGTATCTCTACCTTTATGGACATTCACCTACAATAGATCATAACTCTTATACCTTCCATGAGAGAGACTTAGACAAGGAGACACATAAATATTCCATGAAATATGATTTAAAATAAATTAAAATGATATCAATTGGATCATGGATCATTATTTATATGTTCCAAGGTAAATGTTTATCCATAAGGTCCCTGCCTTGCCATATACAATCAACTATAGCTGATAGTGATCCAATTGATGTTTTTCTTAGGAATTTAGCATGTAAAATGCATAGCATAGATAAATAAAATAAATATTAATTGGTATTAAATTTTTCATAATACCTTATACTGAGGTAAGTAACTCTAGATGAGTAGTATACACCTACAGGAAAGAGAAACATATAGTCAAGAAATTGACCTCAGTCTAGGATAATCATGGTAAGGTATGAAGAATATATGGTTTGGAAAGAGTGTAAAGGTTTATATGATAAATAATATACCAAAATATAGGTGAATATTTCTCATGAAAATATAGTGGTGAATATGGATCAAAGCAGGAGCTCCAAACAAGGAAGGCATAATACACATGACAAACCCTGCATATAGTTTTTCCTAACAAGTCGGTGTTGGATTTTAAAGGGTAAAATGATGTGAAAAGAGGATCATTTTTTTTATATAATGTCCTCACAACTTAGATAATCATATCAAATGTCTAATTGGTTTAATATAATAGGGGAAACGCCCTCTATTTTGTCTCAGGTAGAGAGCACCTTCCCCATACATAAAATCTATAGTCTTATCAAGAGGAGATGAAAGGGTGGACCAAGTGACATTGGAACCTTTCAAATAAGTATGTTAATTTATATGAAACATATAACAAACATGAAAACCAAGCATAGAGGGAGTAATACTAATAGAATAGTCTAGACTCTTAAACTTACAGGTCGGTCTCTTATGCCTTAAAGAGGCTTAATACCGAAATGGGAGGTCACCTACATTTATATCCTTAATAAATATTTATAACATATTATATTATGTTTATGTGATGACATCAGATGTGAAAAATATCTTGTTATTCAAATAAATCATAGAGAAATCCATTTTATCTCAGAGACAATTTAGGCTTATAGGAAATGGAAGGAAAATCTTGACAAGGTGATTTTGAATACTCATATCTTCCTTGGAAATTTGCATGGATATCCAAGGATTTTAGATAATTTGGAAGGGGTCTTATACTATGCTTTAGTGGAATTTGTTTTCAAATTCAATATCTAACCTTTATGAACAATGCTTAATAGGTCAAAACTATCTAAAACCCTTGCAAACCCTTAGTTTAGATCCAATGAAAGAAATGGAGATGAAAAGATAATTTTATGGCCTAGTTTGACATGAAAACTATTTAAACTTTTAGATGACTCTTTAAATATCCTTCTCATCCTTTTGAATTTTATGAAACTATATATATGGAGTAAAAAACAAGGTATTTTTGACTATTTTATGTGTTGTGCAAGTTTTAGGAGTTTATAAGAGATAATAATCACATGGAAGGGAACATTAGTAATTACTATAACTCCAAATGTCAATTTAATTCCTTGGAGCAACTCCTAAGTGCCTCAACTAGTTGTTTCATCTCAGCTACTCAAAACTAGCATAGTGACCAAGCTAGTTAGAAGGATTGAAAACTTTAAGTGAGATGATTTTAAGGTGTGCCTGATGTCTCTAATTCCATGGAGGTTATTAAAAAATTTCATCCACTCCATCCCATGTATTTTCATGGAAAAATTAATCCAATTTTGAGGCCAAGTGTGAAGGGTGACTGAAAAAGGAGTTTTTTTTAGTGCAAGCAGTGATAGCTCATTTCCATATGATTCCAGATGACTAATACTAAATAAAATGCATTGAGAGGCATTTATGAAATAATTCACTCTCATTCCAATAATTATAAATATCCCTACCTTTTTTTGGATGTTTAAATAGGTGTGGATGATGAAGGTAGTTTTCTGAGCCAACATAAGGAGTTTCATGCCACTTTTCATGAGTTTTGTGCCTTATATGGACAACTGTACTTCTTGACCTTGAATGGTCCATTTAAAATATTATTATAATGCATATATAAATCCTTTTCTCAGTTTTAAAAGTGTCCTTGTGACCTTTGGACTTCTATTTTATCCTCTCTCTCTCTCTCAAGTTCTATAAGAACTATTATTTTGGACTTTGTAACTTATGCTCCACCAGAGTATGGGTAAGACTTGCTCATTTTCATACCATTTTATCAATAAGAATATTTATTTTTACCTCTTCCATAACTATTCATAGTGTTTTTACTTAAATTATGGATATTGCTTAGTGATGATTTGTTGTTTCCTTAGCATTGTTATTTCATTGTCTCACCTATTTTTAGTTGGAAAGATCCTTCTTGTAGGGAATGTGAAGTTTTTTATGATGTGTGAAGGTTGAGTGAGTTATTATATTCAAATAGAGCCATTTTAGGCCTCTTGTCTAGTCCTTGTAGCCTAAACATTCATCATAACCTCATAATGTAACATTGATGTGAAAAGATGTAGATTGGAGAAGTGTATTTTCATTAGTCCCTTGTTCTCATGTGTAACATAAAACTAGTTGGTAGTCATCAAATATTCTTGTGTATCAGCTCCCTTAGGATAGCTTTATTTCAATTTTCTATCTCCCTCTTACCTCACAAAGTATAGGTTTAGTAGTGTTTTACAAGTGGTACATCAAGGGATCTATCCCTATGTATAGATTCACCCCACTCTTAGGCTCACCCATAACTATAGGTGTTTCAATTTTTCCACATAGATGAGGAGAGCTAAGACATCTCCTTAAAGTGTGAAAATCTAAGTGACAATAGGATCGAAAGATGGCTTTTTCATAGTTTTAACTTATCAAGGAGATCATCCACATAAACATCAATAATTTTATGGATTATATCATGGAAGATATAAGTCATGGATCTTTAATAGGAGACTCCTACATTATTTAGGCTTAAAGGCATAACTATATTGTAAAAGGTCCCATAGGGAGTAATAAATTAATTCTTATGTTGATCTTTTAGTGTGATAAGGATCTAATTATATCTAGAGAACCCATCCATAAGTGAAAACATTTCATGCCTAGATGTTAATTCGAGTAATTAGTTATATTAGGGAGATGGAAAGCATCCTTAGGAAAAGCATGATTAAGCTCATAGAAGTTAGTACAAAGGTGTAGTCCTCCTATGGGTTTTATGATAGGGATGTTATATGATATCCATTAAGGGTAATTAATAAGTTAGATAAAGTTAACAGATAAGAGACATTTCATTTCTTCTTTGACTAAGAATGTAAAACAAGGGTGTGTTTTTCAAAGATTTTACTTTTTAGTTTATCATCAGGGAATGTGATAATTTTATGGATGATAATATAGGGTCGATACCAATTATATCACTATATCACCAAGTGAATGCTTCACTATGATCTGTTTGAAACATAGTGAGGTCTTGGTGCTCTTGAAGATCTAAATATTTTCTAACTTTACCTATTTGTGGAGTTTTGTGAGATATTATGTTAATGGCAATGGTAGCCTTATTTAATAAACTAAAGGTTTTAGATGGAAGGTATTTGTGTAGATGGGATTTCTCTACAATAAAATGAGTTAAGATTGACTCATCATCTTGGCACTAAAGAATAGGGATGGTGGTAGAATCCTACCCTATCATGTTTGGGTAAAATAGAGGAATGGTTTTGACCTCCCCATCACAAAAATAAATGAGAGGTTATATAGAAATGGAATTGACTAAAAAAAGTTTAGAGGAATGGATATGATGACATCTATCTAATAAGGGATGTTATATGGTGAGGACAACATGTCCTCTTCAAAGATAGGAAGAAGAGTAACTTCCAAGGTAGTTTTGGGATTCTTTTTAAAATTGAGGCCATGATTTTCATGGGGTTTCCTAAAATCTCCTAATGTAACCTCATGTGGGCCTTTTTCATAGTGTATTATGCCAAAAACCTTCCAAAAACACTATAGTAGGTATGTTTTTGTAAAGTGGGGTTTATCTAAGCATGAGAATTTTGAGGTAAATAGTTTAGCATGGGTTTGGTTACCAAGACTTGAAGAAATTTGATTAATCCCCCATATATCAAATGAGTGTAGAATAAAGGTGGACTAAAAGGAATAATATCTCCTAGATTAGGATAATATACATGTTATTTGTTTGGATGACCATATTCCTAGGGAGTGAGGAGAGTATTGAGTGTCAATAACTAATACTCTCTAATTCATAACTACTGAAACATAGAATCAATGGACTCCTTTCAAATTCTTGATGTAGGGATTTTCATACTAGAGGATGCCTCATTAGATGATGATGGGTTTGCGTTTTATAAAGGAATTAAAATGTCATTTTGTTGAGAAGTGAGATTTTAAGTTTTAAATGGATGGGGATTGGCCAAGACGTTATGGATCTTACCTTCATGTTCAAATTTAATACATCAGTGTATGGTAGAGGGGACACAATACATAGAATGTATCCAAGGATGTCACAATATGATGTTGTATTAAAACTACCCTTCTATTAAGTAAAATAATTAGGGCAAAACACATACACCTAATTTGATATGAAGCACAACCATTTTTAACACAAGGGCCATAATATCATTGAATGCTCATAAAATGGTTAGGATTATGTTACAAATATTTTAGGTAAATATATTTATTTAAACATATGAGAGGATATTATATTTATATTTTAACCATTATCAATAATTAGTCATTTTATTTAAGTCTAATCAATTTAAGTAGTGGGGGATCCTGGTCATTAGGTTGTGAAGATGATATTTCTAAATCATGGAATGCTATCAATGATGGATTTTAAAGTAATGTGATGAAAGATAATATGGGATGGGGTTCATTATCTTTTATATCGGTGGCATTTAAATCTTATATCAAATCCTAATGATATGGAGAATTTTGGACAAGTTCATATAAAGACATATTGATCAGGAGATGATGAAGTTGCTTTATTTTATATATATATATATATATATATATATATAATTTATATATATATTGAAGCATTATTATTTTTCACTTTTCCTGAAATAAAAATTTTAGGTTTTAGACTAGACATTGTAAGACTATTTATGGTAGGAGCTGGGGATTTTATAATAGTCACTTTGACTTTTTCATTATTATGGGTCTTTTGATCCTTGGTTTGGGATTACGTAGCTATGTAAATTGCATCTATCTAAAATAAATGGGGATTTTTCATGTTTCCAAACTCATCCATAGCTAGAGGGTTCATGAGGGGTTGATATTGATCTCTATCAGATATTTTATCTTCTTTTGAAGCTCTAGCTAATATCATTGGTAATATACTAGTTTCTGAGGTGGATGTAACCCTAATAGTTTGACTATTGGGATATTCATGGTCCAATTATTCCATTAAAAGATAATATTACTCTAACAAGTTTTAGACCATAATTTTTAGTGCATTAAAACTTTCATTATCATAACTTACTATTCGATTATATATGCATTTATTATTTTCTTGATACCACACTACTCTCTGAATATGAGGGTTAATAGGTTTTATTAGTGGTAGTGTGATAAGAGACGTATGGAGAATTTAATCAAGGATATTATAATAAGACCCCTTCAATGGATCTTGATTAGTTTTTTTGATCTTCCAAGGCACTAAGAGGGAATTTTCATTTAACCTCAAACCTTGATCTTTTGAACTGGTTATTTGAATATTCCCTACAATAGGTAATTTATGCTTAGGATAAGCCCTTACACCTAAAAAATATGGATAATATGGTTTTAAAGTATTATGTATTAAAATTATCATGGTGGGAAGATCCCTTTATGATAGTGCATGATCTTTAGTATATGATTCTATGATGTTGGGTTTTAGCCTTGTCTAAGTATGGGGTCCCAATATAGATGATTTAGTTTGAATAGGTGGCATAGGTGCTTTCCCCTTTTAAATCTAATCAAGGGTAGTGGGAGGGAGTTAAATCCTAATGGGGGGATATTGTAAGAATTTTCCTCATGATACTCTAAGTTTTTTATTTTGATACCTATAGCCTTACCGTTAATTTCTTTAAGATTTAGTTCTTCCCATGTTATGAGTAGAACTGGCCTTGATTTGGATTGAGGCAATGTAATAGTTTCCTCTGGGTGTAGTGAGCTAGAGCAGATGGGTATGCTACATGTAGGTATTGAGATGGAGTGAGGAATGTTATGCATATATTTTGGAATGTATAATCAATATTTTACTTGATAGCTTCTTATTCCTTTGTTTTTAATTGGTCATCCTGAATGTATTTTAGATATGGTTTCTTTGAGGGAATCTTTAATAATGAGATCTAAAAGCTTTGATTGAGTTTTTAGGATAAATTCACTTAATTCATATGGTTCGAAGGCATGTCTTATAAGGAAAATAGGGATAAAGGTAATACCAACTTCTTTATGTAGAAGTTGATCATGTATTGTATTGATTACAGGGGTTTCATGGTCTTAGGTGGATCCCAAATTAGCCTATATGTAATTAGACATGATATCATGGTTACAAAATAGATACCTAAATATGTCCATAAAATTATTAGGGGGAGAATTAGGGTTATATAATTATAACTCCCTTTGATCAATAAGGTTATGTACTAGACCCTTGAAATAACAACACCTATTGATGTCATGACCTATTATGTGGTGGAAATTGTAAAAGTCATTTTCTTTAAACTAGTTAGGCTTAGGGTGAGAATCATCAAGAGGTCTCACCAAAGGAATTTATATGAGAGATGTATTTAAGATTTTGTCTAAGATAGACATGTAATATTACCCTAAGGGTGTGTACTATCATGGAAGAAAATGTGTTAATGGTTTCTGGGATCGTTCTTGAAAGGTAGATGGCTTAGATTAGATTTTTGTTTGCACGAGTGCTGATTTTAAGACTATGGCATTAGCATATCCTTTGGTTTTATTATTGTTAGTGCCTTTAGAGGGATTGGGTTTGAATTTTTTACTTAAAAGTTTTACTTTCCCTCATTCCAAACCTTAAATCTCTAAATTATGGGATATAGAAAAGACATCATCAAAGGTATTGAAGGATTGCACTTGTAACATTAATGAGATATGTTTAGCACACAATATTGAAAATAATTTAATTAGTTTGAGTTGTATAAGGTAAAAGGTGATTTGGCTTATGAGACTCCTCCATCTATCAAAAAAATAAGCAATAGCTTCATCATCAAACTATTTGATGGCATAGAGGTTGGTGATATTCAATTTTCTTATAATGTTGATAGAAAAGTGCTCTAAGAAGATTTGTGCTAGATTCCCAAAAGATAATAGGGAATGTTGAGGACTTGAAATTTACATATCTAAGGCTGGTCTAGCTAGTGACATGGGAAATGTCCCAGGGAAAGTAAAATCATCATGATCTATAAGAAATAAGCATATTTAAATGCTTGAACATGTTACTGAGAATCCTCCTTATTTTGAAATTTTGTGAATTTTAGAAGATCCCACTATAAAGGATATGGTCTAATGGAATAGGTTGATTATGGTTTTGCTTGTAAGTGAGGATATTTTTCTACCTAGATATAGAGGACTCCAAATCAGCCATTCTATTCATAAATATATTCATAAGGTCTAGTTGGGTTTTGTATTGAGGAATACCCCCAAGACATTTTGTTGTTGATGTTAGTAGATAGGTTGTGGAGTGGAAAAAGGATAGGATAAATGGTAAACAACTAATGTGGTCATAATTGGTTAGGATGCCACCACATAATATGGGGCTTGTAAAGGTATATAAATGGACTTAAGAGCTTACATGGGAGATACGTATTTGGTGGTTAATGGGATATATTATTGAGGACATTGACTTATAATGACTTATTGTAAAGTCTGAGTCTAGGGATTTAAAGATACAGTAGTTTGGATAGGTAGAAGAGTTGTTAGGATTGAGATAAATAAATTTTAGAGTATCATGGTAATATTTATAATAGATGTAGGTTGAGGTGTAGTGATATTATGAACCTAGGTACTAGTTGGGGATGGATCACTAGATGCTATCAGAGGTAGATTGCTTAAATTTTGTGTAGTGTTAGTGTCAAAACTTGTTAGGAGAAGATTGTTATGGAAGGACATAATTGTACTAAACCCTTCACCTTCCTATATAGGCATTCCAAAATAATTCCCTAAAAATTATGTATGGGGGGAAAGTGTAAATTACATATCTTATGTGATAAGGTAATGGATAAGCATGCTTGGATTACTATCCAATATGTTGGTAAATTTAGGATCAACCTAAGTATAATAATGGGGAATACCCTCGCTCATAGACTTAGGGGAGGTAGGAGGACTAGGAGAGTTTTCCATGGATGAGGATGATGTTAGTGGTTTGGTTTGCTTTAGTGATTGTAGTGGCATCAAAACCATGTAGTAATGAAGGAAAAATAAAGAAAATAAAACAAAAGGCACATGATAGTCTTTTTGATTCTCTCATTTTTAGTGGAAAAGAAAGGAATACATGCTTAAAGATATTCCTAAAATGATTTTACTTTTTAACTTTAAAGTTTGAAGAGCCAAAAAAGAAAGGTTATAAAAGGTCTTAAGAAATGACAATCTAGAGATGGTTTTAGGTTCATTTAGGCTCTAAGTTTTCTATACTAAAATCGATACATGGATTTGTATTGGGGCCCACCCCCTCACATCATGCACTATAGTGTAAGGGTGTCAGGGGATTATTTAGTACATACCAAATAACCAAATTTTATACTCATTCAGTGTACTAAGTTGGTTCTCCCCTTTATGATGAAAGCCAAGTAGGATAGCCAAGATGAAGGTTACTGTTAGATGATGAAATCCCAATTAATTTCCTTATGTCAATGTTTTATGGATTTATTATGTATTTCATTTGGTATATGTTTGAAATAAGTGATTGCTATGTTAATTTAACCCACCTAGATTATTTTATATGAATTAATTAAACAATAAAAAATGGATGCAATTATTTTTAACCTTTAGAAAGGAAAACAAATTTTTAATTTTCCTTTTAATGAAGATAACAATCAAGAGAGATGGATAACAATGTATAAATTCATAATGAATTATAAAAATAAAAATGAGACCTTAGGGTTCCCACTAGGCATGCTATAATTTTATAGTAGTTTTTCATTTTTCCTTTTAATTTAATTAACTTAATAAAAACTCAATAAAAATTAGGGTTTATGAAGAATACCTAGAGATAAAAATATGGTTATGCACCACTTGAATCTAATAAATGAGGGAAATTATTTTTGGCTTGGAAAAATAACCTACACACAAATAAAAAAATAGATAAAATAGATTAATAAATAGATGGGTGAGCTGCCTGGTTAGGAACCAGTCCCAAGAAGTTATGAAATTCCTAAAGTGGATATTAGCTTACTATTTTTACAATTAATTGGATAAATAACACTTAAAATTAAAAAATATAAACATGTGATAAAAATAATGATTATTATTTAATATTCATTTAATCTATCAACATAAGCAAAGTATTCATCCCAATAAGCCATAGCAACATTCACATCCTCTTGTATAACATCAAGTTGGTCAGTAGTGGATTCAATAGAGGTAGAGTAAATAATGGCACAAAGTTATAACTTAAAGGATATTTCAGTCTAGTTATCAAAAATAGTTTATATACTATAGGAAGATTAGTAATATTAATGACATCATGTATAATGTTGGGCATAGTCATCTACATAATAAGGCCATGTTTAAAAAGATAGAAAATTATAATGATTAGAGATAGGATTCTAAGATTAAAGGGATCAAGTTTTAAAAACCAAGTATAGTAGATTGATGTTGATCTTGAAGGATTAGTGACAATTCTATAGGATTGGTACTAATTTATAAGAATCAGTATCATTTCTATCTAAAACTACACTTAATGAAAAATAAAGACTTAGAAGGTGATAGAGGATACTGATAATGGAAATAGGGATTTATATTATGCTCTATGAGTGGGATAAGTAAGAAAACATAGAGATATAAGCAATAGATAAAGTAAATACAATTATACATACCTTGAACCAAGTAGGTAATATACTATTCTTCCCAAAAACACAAGTAGTCCTTTAGGCTCATGATAGCAGATGTTGATATAGTACTGCATAATTTTAGTAGAGTGGTGTTATGGTCTCCTTAATTATCTAAAAATATAAGCACCATTTTGATTAAGAGCTCATGATCCCTGATCTAAATATTTATTTATGTATAAATGGATCAACGTTGATGCAGAGAATCGACATTGATCATAGGAGAATTGCCAATGATTCACCCAATTTGGAAGCTGAAGGTTTTGTCCATGTTTGTTCATTCCTATAACGTGAAATTTTTGGTTTATGTGCATGAGGTTGTTGGAGACAAGGTTATATGTGGGTAAAGTGGTTAAAAGGTTTAAATACCCTTAGTTTTAAATAGATTTAGGTGGTTAAGGAGGTGAAAAGGTAATTTTTAAAACAAATTAGTAGGAGACTAATGGTAAATAAATTAAAATTTAGGATAGGGATATTTAGGATATTAAAATAATAATAAGGGCCTATGACACTAAATAAATAATATAAAATATATGAAATTATAATGTCTAAAATATGGTCATCTTTAGTTGAGAAAGGATATGGTCTTATTGAAGGTTGACACCATGTTAATAAGTTTATGAGTGAAGTACAAAGGAGTGAATTTTATTGACCCATATTATAGTTTCATTCATGTTATAAGCCATAGTTATGTAGTCAAGTTTATTTTGAGACACATATAGGCCTGTGTTCAAGTCAAAACCTATAGTAAGTAAGGGTCTTGGTAGTCTTAAGACCTATCAAGGAAAAAAAGAGGCTAATTGGATTATCTAAGTGAATAAAATGCTATGAAGATTGGTAACCTAAATTTAGATATCAATTATAATACATATATGAGTTCTTAAATATCTCAGGTAGCATAAGAAGAGACCTATAGTTAGCTTTAAAGATAATCATAAGCCTATGAGTGAATAATGCAATGAATAGACTTTCAAGGAAGTTAACATTCAAATAACATTGTTAGGAATATGAATATTATGTCATGACAAATGAAAGACTCTTGATTCTCTTGTTGTATGTTGTCAAGCTCTCAAAGTCCTAAAACTCTACACATTCCATATGAGAGCCTATCATCATGCACAATCAAGTTTAGAGTAAGAGAGGTGATCTGCTTCCAAGAAAGTTTAATGATGATATGAAAATTGATAGTGTGTAAATTTATACATATTAATCATACTAAAATATAAGATCAGGGGTAGATCATGGGTGAGAATCACTCTCAACCCATCATGTTTTCAAGTAAATCACCACCTACAATAGATTGAGGATCTCTTGGAGTATCAAACTTGAGTCACTAAGTTTAAAATAGTGAAAATGGTGTTGTTTTGGCATGAAGTTCAATCAAGTGAATTCCATGTTTGAATATCACCTTGATGTTTTGGAATAACATGACATAAATTTCATTTTAAATCTCTATATAATAATACACATAGGATGGTCACCTATAATCTCCTCAACTCAAGCCTTTCCTTCAAGTTGGAAAATAAGATGAATGAAAAATGGTCGATAATGAAGTTTCATGATAGTATAGAGGATTCATAGTTATTATGGATTTGAATGAGATCAAGAAGATAAAAATGGACTCTAAACAATGCTATAGTCAATTTCACCTTACCAATACAACCTACAACCATACAATGTCATTTCCACTCTAGCACAGTCACATACTATCAAAATGAAACTCAATACCATTCCATCCAAAAATAATAATTATGAAATGAATTTTTCAAGTTAAGATAACAATATAAATTTTCAAACCTTGGTTAGAACTACTAAACTACTCCTGTGACATGAATATGAAGGTACAATATGCTTGTATGAAAATATAACTGTGTGTAGTGTGTAAGGCTTGAAATAATGCAACAAGAGTGAATATGTTAGAAGTAGAGATAAGAGAGAGGTTTGAAATGTATTTAAGGTAGTAAAGGCACAAATTTATGACACTATTATTTCAAAACACCTTCATTTCTCATGAATCACTACCTATAATAATTTGTGATAGTCATGTCACTTTTAAGCTCTTTTGAAGATAAAAGATGCATGGTTTTGATTAGAGATATAACATTGAAAGTTAAAAAATGGGAGATGAGAACAATTAAAAAGGAATTTTCATGGTATATTCAAATTAAGTTCATCATTATAAACCCCAAATAAATTTGGAAAGAACCAAATCTTAGTCTTAAGACTGAATAAGCAGGCAACCTACTGGTAAGTTTTGGGGAAATCCACCTATAAGCTACAATATGCATGATCAAAGCATGAAAATTGGTGTATATCATAATAATGACTTGATATATCTATCCACAATATTTTTGAGGTAAATTTATAATGGTAACTACTCAATATTTTGTCACAATCAACCCCTTATTTGTTGATAGTCAAAATCCAAGCAGAAATACTTATTAAATAGTTTTAAGGTGTGGAAGAGAGTTTCAAACTCATATAAGGTATTTTAGAGCATAAGAGGGTGTTGGTTAAATCTTTAAACACCTTTTTATAAGTGATCACACTCCATATTATATAAAAACCATGCCCTTGAGGGCTAAAACTAGTTGATAAACTTAAAACCCTTGAAGCACACAATCACATTTTGAGCTCTTTCATGGGTTGGTTACTCATTTGGTGGACATAGAGATAGTGGAGAGGATAAATAAAAAATTTTAAGAGCTATTGGATTGTATGAAATACATAAATCTAGTTTTTTTCGACTCCTCAAGCTCTTCAAATTCACACATAATCCATAATAGCCACTCAAAGCCCAATTTCATCATGCAGAGATTTTGATGTGCCTTTTGCATGGGAGATCATATTTTTCATGGTTGATGTAGGGGTCAGTATAATTTATTTCCATGTAAATTGGTTTTCATTTATAGGTCCTTATGGTATGAACAATCATTAAGAAGCTCTAGACCTCTAAAACCTTTGTAAAACCCTCATAACCACCCAATGGAGATAAGAATCCAAATTATGCAACTAGATGTTATATTTAACTGATTAAATTAACTTTAAGGTCTTCTCAACTCCCCTGATCACCTCCATGACTAGTTATTTGGCATGTGCAATACCTTCACTATATGTACTAGGTAAAATAAGTCAATTTAAGCTATAAAGCAAAGGAATAAAGGGTAATTACACATTAAAATGAGTTCAAAATCAAGATGGGGTCCAAAAATAACTCAAAAACTCTTGTAAAGCCATCAATAGGGGTTATTTGGTTAATTTCCATAGGTAGATAGGTCTGTAAGTCAAAGGAAGGAGTTATTTAGATTAAGGGTGGAGAAAAATGGCTTGATCAAGCCCATACTATGACTCCAAAGCATCATATATATGTAAATAATGTTTAAAACACTATAAAATATCCTCTATACTCATCACAAAATTAGATATTAAAGGATGTTATGCATACACCTATGTTTGCCCTTGACATCACTAGGCAAGGCCATATAAAGGGGGTAGAAGGAGCCAAGTAAAGGTCTTAAACACCCTCCAAATGATCAAGAAAATCAGCATTAGGTTATAATATATGTGTATTCTAATTTTGAGCCATTTAAAAGTACTATTAGTGATCAACTTGGTCCAAAAACACCAGTCATTGCTAAAAAGAGCTTGTTTTCCAATTTGAGAGGAGACTTCACATGCTCACCCTGATACACATATTTTGAATGGGAATATGTTGAATACAATGTAGTTATAGGGCACAATATTCTAAAATTTTGTGGCATTGGTTGAAGTATTCAAGGCCCAAGCTTTATGAACAATCATTAAGAGCCCAACACACTCTTAAACCCTTACAAAACCCTTCTAGCAGACCTATTTTTATAGAACTGGATAAATATGCATCAAAACTGATTGAAACCTCCTAATTACCACTTAGATCACCAATTAAACTCTTATATCTTCATGTCGATGGCCATTTTTTGTATGAAATTGGTAGAAAATAAGTTTTTGAGAGAACACAGTAGAAAAGAAAAGGTTGAAGGTTGTTTAAAGAAATCCAAATCATTGTTGATCAAATCATGAAACTTTTTATTCGTCCTCAAATTATCATATGATAAAATATATTCTTGTAAGGCCCTTGGGAACTCATTCAAATCAGCTAGTTTGTAAAAATTCAAGATAAATTAACCTAGTCAACTACTTTGACTTAGTTGTAGGTGTTTCTTCATCAAAAGGACCTATTTCATGATATGAGAAGTTTTTTTAGTAATAAATATCACCACATTTTCATGTATTCAAAGTTTTATTCATGTTTTCATAGCTATAAAGTGCAATAAGTTAGGCTATTAGGCCTATGTCACCAATAAATTAAAGTTAAAATTGGTGTTGAAGGGATATCGAATGAGTTCATGTGGAGTTATCATGCCACATGTCTAGTATGTAGGTGTAAATCAAATACAAAATTAGTCTTCAAGTGGAGGATTAAATAAGGAGTTGATTACTCTTAAGTGTCAATCAAGAATGAGTGAATTGAACTAAATAGATAATTAATGCATGTTTTAAGTCTAAAGAATGAGGAAGGACATTGAATTAAATTTATCCCATTTCAAGTGGAGTTATTAAACAATAATATTGATGTATCATGCTTCTAAAAGAGCTTGAAAAAATCAAAGAGGGCCCATGACCTTATTTTAAACATCAAGGAGCTCATGAAATCAACATGCAAGCCACTAAACACAAGGAAAAGATGTCATGAAGCATTGTTTATTACAATTTATAACTGAATTTAACTTGAGTTAATGTGGGGCTGACTTCTTCCTCTCTCTTTTATGCCAATCTCTTGACTAGTTCTCTCTTAGATTCTATATATTTAGGATTTTAGGCCTATTTTCAAGATCCCTCTCTTGGGAATGATGAAATTATTCCAAGATTGAGATTTATAACCTTTTGAGATGAATAAAATAACTTTTTTTAGATCCTTATATATAGGTTTAGTGTGTTATATTGGTTTTATTTACATATGTGGTAGTATTTTCACCTTTGGTATGTCTTGATCTCACCTTGTTATTAGTATGCCATTTTATGCTAATTATATATAGTGTTTGATGTTGACTGAATAAGCTAAAAGTGGAGATATTGACTAGTTACTACCTTGAATTAGGCCTTTCATCATTTACCTCATACTTTGATCACTTGATGAATCCTTTATGTGAAATACTATTGCATAAGAATGCTTTGGAGTTGTAGAATTCATGATTTGCATTAGTTTCTAGTGTTGTATGAGGTCAAATAGAGTGGATTAACCAATAATACAGGTTTATCACCATCAATATAATAGGATTTCCATTTTTATCAATCATTATAACCCTTTTCATCCTAAAATTATAATATTTTTTAGTGACAGATCCATAGTTAATACATCAAAGGACATAGCTTCAAAAATTTAGAGGGTTGGTCTAAGATACAAGCGTCTAACTACATTAGACTATTCCAATGTTAGTCTGAGTTTGAAGGAGACTGGATAAATTAGTTTATCACTATTGTGCTTGAAATATTTATTAATTTTAAACCCTATAACACCAAATTTATAAAATTTAGGGGTTAAAAATTTGGTACACCCAACCTATGGTCTCCAAACTTTAGATTGGCCTAGGGTTTTATATTTTATTATTTCTAATTGTTATAAATTATTATTTCAAGTTTAGAAATTTAATTTTTAACAAATGGAAAATGTTAATCATAAAAATCATTTTGAAATAGAAGATAAGTAATCTCTAGTTAATCATATCAATACCCAAAAAACCTTAATGAATGAATTTAAGTATGTTATAATAAATAAGATTAGTAAATTTTCTAAGGCTAAGACATTATCACCTAATAATGGTGAATCCTTATGTGGTACTATAACTATTTATATAATAATAAATATCACCTTGAGAACAAATTAAATCATACATCTAGTGGTGGCATATGTTATGTGTTTACACTATTGTTCCCCAAAACAAATATTAATATTTATACATCCTCCATGGGAATTTTTAGCTACCCATTTTGCACCCTTGTTGAAGTAGACTGTTCACATCCACCTCACACTTGAACTAACATTGGATTTACTTATAGGTTATGGGATACCTATTGTCTAGGCCAAATCACAAGTTTTATGGGGATAGATCCCATGAATTGACACTTTAACTCTTTTTATAAAGACCTAATCCTATTGGGATGAAAGGAGAAAAGAGATTCTGTAAATGAAATCTACGCTAAAGTGGTGATGCACCAAAATGATTTTGCATCATATCTTGCTTTGTCCCTTAAACACAATAATGAATTTGATGAAACCAAAAATTGATAATACTTCTCAACAAATTTCTAGGCATGAATGTTTCATGTGTAGGTTGAGTGGGATTTCTACAAATTGAAGGATAAGAATCTAGACCTGCCCAAGATATTATTATCTCATAACACTTCAAGAACACCTCTACCTATAAACACTTCACACAACCTAAATAGAATGATAACATGAAATTAGGTGGATGAAAAGACCTATATATGAAAATAACACTCATACATTCTTCAAATCAACTCTCACAAGGCACACTAACATTCAATCAATAAGTTTGTAACTATTCTTCTATTGATTCAAAGGCACAAAGTACAAATTTTGACAAGGATTTTATACATGTAGCTAAGGGATGATAAAACAAGAGATAAATACCTACTTATATATAATGTCTGATAGATAAGAGAGAATAATCCAAGTCTAGTATAGGTCATGAATGAGACCAAGGTAGGACATGGTAGTTACAACAATCATAGTCACTCCTCTCATGTGTTGATGTCCTTCCTTGACTCCTTTTTGACATTGAGGTGAGCTATGGAGGATTTAAATTCCATATTTTAACTCATTAAAATCTTTAACATGCCTAAAAATAGTCCATCACCCCTCAAATAATAGTTACATAGCACAAATGGGGTGTGAATAGGCCTCTGAGAGGCCTTGAGCAACCTCTCCTTCAATGTGTAAGTTGACTTGATAATGAAACTATCTCCATTCCTTCATAATGGTCTTTAATATGGAATTTGATCACCTAAATGAATAGTTAAAAATATAAATTATGTATCATTAACCTCCTCATGTCATTATATGCCTACTAAGTTCTTCTACTTTACTGATCAAATAGGCCTCATTTACAAGTTCTTCACCTTTCTACATATTCACTATTTGAATGATTTGAATAGTTGAGCTAGATTCTCAAATAAGTTGAGAAGACTTAGATTATCCTTGAAGTAACCCTATACATTGGAATTTATACCCTTCAAGCATCTTCCATCTAAAAACACATATACTTATCTTAACTAGGCCAATTAGATTAACTTCATAGACTAGATAATTAGGAGGAAATGACAAAGACAATTATAAGAAAATTAATGAACAATTATAGTTTTATAGGATTGAAACAAGTCTATAACTAACCCTTCCCATGATTTAGAATTATTGATCAGGTCTTATACTCTATTTTCCACTCAAAACACTATAAATCTATGTTTTTTATAGGTTTTCACACAACCTCTATATAATTAGGTTCCATGACAATGTGGTCCTTTGATTTGGGGACATGTTATAGGTGTTGGTTAAGAATTTACTAAGTGTTAAAATGGATTTATCACCAAATATTCCTATTTGAGTCCTTATTAGGGTTTAAGAGGGGTCTATAAGTGTTTGGGACTCTTAGCAATGGTTCATAAAGGTTAAGGACCAAACCTATGAACCAATTACACTAGATTCATGTTGATAGACACATATACCTTCCATAAAGTGATTGGATCCCCATGAAAAGCATCTATAAAGTTGTGATCATTTGAAAATGCTCTTTGGGTGGTAAGAATACTTCATGAGTAGTGTGAGAGTGTCTACAGGCCAAAAGAGCTAAATGTATGAACTTTATTTGAACTAAGAGTGACCAAAAGGCCCTTAAAAATAATTATAATCCCATCTAATAAGTTCTAAGTTTTTATTACTTCTCCAATGACTCTCTATTTTAACCTTTGGTGGTACTATCTTAGTGGAGGTGATAGAATAGTCTATCTACACACATGAACCCTAGACTTTGCCTTTACCCTAAGGTTATGAGGAACTTATACCTTGTCTTTAAGTTTAATATCATGTAAAATATATAAGGGAAAGGAAACATTGTCTTAATTAGGACATTTGACTTCCTTTAATTACACATATTCATATATATCAACATATGTGCCTAACTTCTTATAGAATCAATCTTGAAGTTCTTTGAAAATGACTTTTAGAGGTCTATTTTAAAATAATTAGGGGCCATTCTCCCTCTTAAACCTTATGATTCACCCAAACACTTCCTGTTTCTCTATTCTTAGGCTGAAACTAGTCTAACCAGGGCTATTCCATATAGTGTTACCTACACGTGCCAACTAGTGAGTTTTCATGATGTTCAAAAGACTTTAGAAGACCTTGAATATAATTTCAAGGTCAACCAACCTTATTTGGGTGTGTTTTGAAGAAAGAATTAAACTTTAATTCATTTATGGAAATTAGGTAGGGTTTGATACATCCAACATTTTAATGATGGTTCATAGCATAAAGACATCCAAACCAAAACCAAATTCCATGAAACTATAGTTCATTTACCTCTACATATTTCATGAATATCTTTGGTTTCCATGTAAAGGGTATGTGGAGAGAGGATAATTGGAAGGTGGCACTTAGGTTATCTACTAGCCAATTTTGATAGGTTATTTTCTTAAGGATCATTCATAAAGGTTACCCCCTTAGTTATTGTCACTATTTCATGGAATTTTAGTCCATAGGGAGACTTAAACTTCCCTAATATACTTTAGCCTAAGCATCTCTATGGTCAAGTGTGTGAATACTTGAAGTTACCTCTTGAGTTGGTTATGTTGGGGTTAAATGGATTGAGAATGATTTTGAAAATATTTAAGACTTTTCCTCATTTATCTCTAATTGAAATCATCTCATAATGTAATGATACACCCTTACACATCTTTCATGGCCATCAAAATTGTTATAAGGATTTGGACCTCTCCTAGATAGTAGTAGGGTTTAAGATTATGCTTAAGGCCTATGTGCATTGGTCTATACTCAATGAAATTTGATGAGAATCATAGATTTTGATTTATTTTTAATATTTATGGATACATTTACCATCATAATTCACTATTTTATAACTATATATGAACTCCAACTTACTTGAAAGCCCTTTAAGACATGGATTCACTCTTTAGCTCCATAATTTGACTATCATAAATTGGGCTAGGTCTAAGACAAAAAAATGGTATAACTAGTATTTTTATATCAAAAATGGAAGCATGAACACCTTTTTGTAATAAAAAGGACCATTTTTAATAATTTTTAGGGCCTACCCATGCCTAAAAAATCCTCAAACAATCATTTTACCCAGACTAGCTATAGGCTACCTATAACTGAGTGGTTAAGCATGAGGGCTATGAGTATGTACTTCTCCTTTATTTCCTAAGATTAATATGATTATAAGGTTTCTATAACATGTTTTAAGGATATATACAATATTATATGATGATTTTCTAACCTCCCTTCTTCTTTCATACCTTCCCCTTCTTAAGCTTAAGGTTCATGTTGAAATGGGCCTGTGTGTCATCAAGTCTTTGTTGACTATAGTTTTTCTCCTTAAATGTGATGATAATTAGATTTTGCATATTCCTTAGTATGAATATTTTATTTTAATTTAACTAACACTTCCTCTTAATATAAGCAAGATGTGGTTTATTACATCATCATTAGTGTTATATGCATTCATCTACCTACATTGACTATATACAGGGGTATGTGAGATGAGTTTCTAAGGGGGTAGAATTTTTTGAGATATTTTAAACCTATAATGACTTTATTGGAATTATCTTATACCTATATGTGATATTCATTCTCCTTTTCATGCTATTTCCTATGCCCATGAGTGGCCCATACACAATGTTCCTTTAGACTCTGATACAATAGGTCCCAATGACTAGTTATAAGTGGTTATTTGCTCCCTCAGTAAGATGTATGACCCATATATGTCTATCATCCATGATATAATTTTTATTTACGGTTATAATATGGTTTATATATCTATTTTAGATTTATGAGGGAGCATGGATGAATGAGTGAGGATGAATATAGAGTGATCTGGGGGTTAGAACATGAAGACAGGCTTGAAACATAGTTAATGGTAGTGAAACAATATGAAATAGTAGACAACAAAAAAGGGTATGGAATGGAGTATGAAAAACCTACCAAGAAAAATCATAAGACACATATATCTAAGAAAATATATCACTTTAGAGGTATAAAAAGGCACACACAGTCAAAAAGAGAATGTAGGAATCTCTAAAAAACCTTAACATTGGCAAAAAAAACCTTAACTTTTTCTAAAACTAATTGTGTGAGTTTTAGAGAGAAGGAGGGTAGTTTTAGGCCTACGAGGATATCATGGAAGCTAAAAATCTTGCTCCTAAGGCTGTGATGATGACCTACTATGAATTCAACACCTCATTCCATGTTCTTAGTTGTATTTGAAGGCTCTAAAGGTGCAATTGAGAAACACATAGTGCTACTACATGGTGAAACTCAGATGCATATGAACTCTTTCCATGAATATACCCTTTGAAATAATACTAGGTTAATGGACCTCAAACATGAACAAGGGGTCATTGAAAAGGTTAAGACACTTAACCAATCTTTCAATGTAGTTAGCTTCTTCTAGAGAAAGAACTCAACACTCTATTCACTATCCAAACTTGTCTATAGACTACATACTATGCCAATTTGGAGGGTTGGAGGTTCCATGAGCTTACAAATATGAGACAATCATTGAAAAGGACATAATATTTTCCTTTAAGACCTAAGTAAATAAGATCAACTAGTGGTTTGATCAAACAAACTAAGAATCCATAAAAACCATTTTATTCGACATGGACTGTGCAAATAAGGGTGGTGTTCATATCCCTTAATTTATTAAGGAACGTTTATAGAGCTCAGGGGACCAATCTAAACAAACTTTTTTGTGGATTAAATCTAATAAGTTTTCTTCCCCTAACTAGGATCTTGAGCCTCCATTCTCCCTCCTCCATATGGTATGAGCATAAACTTTAAGTGTTCTCTGAGCTTTCTAATGATCTCAATAAGAAGGTAAATTATTTTTGTGCTTCCTTTACATTGAAACACTCTAGTTTCTTCCGCACTTTCCATTACTAAATTCCCTCTATAGATCCCTAATTCCACCTAAGTCAGTCCACACTATATACAATTGTAGCATTCATGAAACATCTATAACCTAAAATTTTCCTACATTTTCTCTTGTTTTAGGCCAAAACACATTGTTATTAGGTATGATGGAGGGAAAATAGGAGTCATGTGATAATTTGAGGTCCTTGGTATGAATTAGGGAAGTTGAAAATTCATAAATTGGCATGTGTGGGGCCTAATAAGGGTACTTAGGCATTCAATTGTGTGGGAATGGGTTTAATGATGTATGAAATGACTTAGTGGTGTTCTAATGTAAGGTGATGTAGTTGCCCATCAAGGTCAAATTATGTCTCATTATGACCAAAAATGTTGATTTTGGTACACACACATGACCTTAAAGAGGCATATCAAATGAAAATCTTACTAAAATTTGTGAAGATATATATATATAACTTAGAAAGGACATTAATTGGATCCCAATATGCTTCATTATGTTCTTTGAAGCATTCAATATGAACATACCTTATGTGATTGAGTAGAACAAAGGTATTCATGATTCTTCAATAGACTACTTTATCAACTCAACTCCATTATGACACTATGACTATTAAAATTTCATCAAACTAACTAATAACCTCCATACATGTTCAAACATCATAAAACATTTGATACAAGTTGAAATAAAGGTATGGAGGGTCATCAATCACTATTATAACATGACAAGATAGTGAATTGTTTGAATAACCCAAACTCACAAGATGAATAGAAACCATGAGGACCAATGATCTTGGATCAAGGCTCAATGATTTAAATTTGACCCCTTTCTAGGTCTTAGGCTATAAAGTGCTTAACATTTATGGTGACTCAACTAGCTTGACCAACTTGTTGGTTAAGGGGACTTAGAACTCTTAGACTTGTTCTATACTTATCAAATGAACCTTTGAATAAATATTCTCAATACCTTGAAGACTTTGAAACTCAATGAGACAAAAAAAATAATAGGAAAAAGATAATAAATGACAACACACATAATAAAAAACAATAATTCAAAACAACAAACAACTAAGCATGTGTAGGAGCACTTGAGGAAAGAGATGAACACTAACTACTATGTATAAGAGGAACATGATGAAAACTAATATTAGAACTTGAGGAAAATCTCATTGATAGGGATGAGGAGTTGCTCACCATTGCATATAGATAGTTGTAAAACATTACTTTCCTTGTAGTTGGTGATGATATAAGGCCCACTCGAAAGATTTTTAAACTCAGATTGTTTTTCTAGATTTAATACAGTATCCATCCCATTTGAGAATTATACCTCTTTATTCAAAGGTCCTTGATGAATCTAATTTATCAAATGACTTCTTTAATTAGTGTTTACTATACCACATGGCATGCATGACACTATCCCTTATCTCTTCTAACTCTCTCATCTTATTCATCCTCAGTTGCATTGCATCTTTGTCAAAGAGTTCAATTTGGTGAGCAAGTTATAAGGTTGATAGTTCAATGGAAATTGATAATCTTATTTCTATAACATAAACAAGGAGTTAAGGGGAGTACCTGATAGATATCTTAGGTGTGACTATATTTTCCTGTAAGGTAGTCTTCAACTATTTGTTCCATTCCATTTGACTATCCTCCGTGGTCCTCTTAATGATCCTTATCAATTTTTTATTTTTTCACTCTTGTTAGCACATTTACTTATGGGTAATAGTTTGATGAATCCTTGAGATATATGTCATGGATAAGGTCCCACTCACATACTTTAGAACTATTGAAGGCCAATGCATTATCTAATATGATAGTTGAGGGGAAACCAAATCTGGTCACATGACTATCATAGAACTCAAAGATTGAGTTCTCATTAGCTTATTTAAGTGAAAATTCATCCACTAACATTGTAAGTTAGTTATTGGATGTTATTAACCACTAATGCCTATCATTGGATGGGGGATGGATCATGCCTATGAATTTTAATACCCATTACATGAAGGGTTGTTCAACTTGGATAGGTTGTAAGGGTAAGGAAGCTAAACTTATTGGCGAACATGGCACACTTAGAACACTTTATAACCCAATAATGTGAGTATCTAAATAAGGTAGTCCAAAAATAGGTAGATCTAATGATCTTAGTGGATGTGGTATTGGTAGTAAAGTTCCCACCTACAAGCCCATCATAAAATTGCTCAAGTAACTTTTCAAACTGACTTAATTCAACACACATTAAAAATATAACTCCTATATCCTTATTTAGGAACATTCCATACACCAAGGTGTAAGGTATGGTATATATCTTGAATTTTCTTCTTTTTGTCCTATCTAAGCCCATAGGAGATTGTCCTATTTGGAGAAACCTTGTCACATCATTGGCCTAATTGAAAGGAGTTGTGTTTGCAATTACTTATTGAATGACATAGACTAAAAAAACCATATCCTTATCTTATTTAACCTCTCTTTCAATAATTTAATAGATCCCTCTACATCTTATCATCTTGGTAAAGGTTACCTCAATGCCATATTCCATACATTTTTTCACCTACTCACCTCTCTTCTCACTTAAATCTCTATTAAATATGAACTCCTTAATGCTTGGGTGAACTACCATCATAATGAATTTGTTTTTAGACACATTGTGTCTAAATTTTTTAATCCCTCTCATAATATAATGTACATAATTATACAAAAATTTTTATCTTTCTTCATATCCTTCCAATTCTTTACTAAAGAAATCATTTGGTTATTCTAGTCCTTCATCATTCTACTGCACAAACATAGCAGAAATGGAATCAATTATGGAGAATGCATACATGAATAAATATATACTAATGTTAAGGTTAATGAGGGTGTGGGATTGAGAGATGGCCTACCTTATGGCCTCAAATATTATCTTTCTTTACTTGATCCATGTGAACTCCTTCTGCTTCTTGAGCATATGAGTAAATGTCTTCACCACCTTTATAAATCCTAGAATGAACATCCTTATGAAGTTAATCTTTCCCAAGAATCTCTACAAAACTATATTGTGTTTGGGTAGGGGTAAGGCTATGATTGATTTAATCCTCTTAGTGTCAATGGAGAGTCCATTATTTGACACAACATGTCCTAATAATATACCCTTATGGACTACAAAGATACATTTTTTTGGGTTTTAAAAAAATCCAAATTGCCTGCACCTATTAAATACTAACCTCAAGTATGTCATCTGATATTTAGGGTCTTTTGAAAACATAGAGATGTCATCAAAATATATGATCACCATATGATTAATGATCCCTTGAGAGGTAATATCTATTTTCCTTTATAAAGTTACCCTTGCATTAGAAATTCCAAAGGGCGTATTCATGTATGTATAGGTGACCCACTTTGTTGTGAAGGTAGCCTTACATATATATTCCTCCATTGACAACATCTAATAATACATAGAGTATCCATCAAGTAAAGATAAATTATGAGAGCCCACAACCTTATGAAGGATCTAATCCATGGATGGTAGTGAATAATGGTCTCTCAAAGACACCTTGTTAAGGTTTCTAAAATCAACACATAGGCATTTATCCTCATTATTATTCTTCATAGGCATAGGGTTTTCCACTAATTATGAATGTTTAATAGGGAATATGATCTTATATTCAATCATTTTTTTCAACTCCCTTTTTATGATCTCTTTAACCTTAAGATTGACTAGTCTTTTCTTTTGCCTTACTGGTTTTGCATTGTCCTCCAACTCTATGGTGTGTTTGGGATAACTTGGGGTCAAAAAATTTCAAATCATGGTACTCCCATGAAAATAAATCTACAAACTCCTAACATAAGTCTATGAAGGAATATTTCTCCTTGGTATTCACTTTACCTGATTTAAGCAACTTATCTTTGAAAATGGCTACCTTCTCATAGTATTCCTCTTTGGTTAAGATAGTCACCTTATCCTTCCTAAAATAATCATATTAATTGAAGATACTCTCCAATGTTAATATACCTTTAGGAAAAAATTTATTCCTTAATTTTATAATTTAGTCACCAAATTATTGTTATAGTCTACCTTGGTTCTTATGATATAATTATACCTCATGCATAAGAAAACAAGTAATCTGAATATCATTATAAAAAACTTGCCAACTCACCTCATTATCAAGCACCTATGGGATACACACAAATTTGATTTTTGACTAACCTTGAGTTTCTCTACCTCCATTAACTATGCCATATTGTGTACCAATCATAACTAGTCTATTTTCATGATGATTTGACTCCCTAGGTATAGAATGGATGTCAAAAGCTAGAAATTCCTCTAAGATATCCAAAACATAGTTATTATAGGCATTAAAAAAATGATTCTTTTCTATACTAAAATCCATAACCTATTACACCACTAGTTCACTTTTTCCCTTCACTCACAAGATCTTGATTCCTCTTCTCCTTGCCCATTATAGCTCATAGATAAGGGCTTCATATTATGTAGTGTTTGAAGTACAACTAGATTAAACCTTAATGCAAAATAGTACCTCTGATTAGAAGGGGAAAAAATCATCACTTCTACCCCACTCCCATTCTTTTACCTTGATCCATCAAAGAATAAATTCCATATGCCTTCATGCTCTTGAGTTGGGCTTGAAACTAGGTATAATAACTCCTTCATGTATATAATAGACACCTAGGCCTACCTCTTTAATGGTTTTTAGGAGTCATAACAATGGTTGTTAGCTTCCCATTCACCAAGGAGTAGATATGATATGCCTTCATGATGGTCTTTGGACTCTTGATCATTGATATTCTCATATTCATCTAGGATAGTGCAGTTCACATTGGACAGGTTGGGCATGTAGGGTTTCAAGTGGAACCTAGAAATAGTTTTAGATATAATGGTGGCCCTTGTCTCATACATAGTTGTAAACACCATGTATGAATATTTAGAAGAAAGATACCCCCAGTCTCTAATGAAATCCCTAGATAAGCATAGGGAAAAATATGGAGGAAGGTCAACTACCATGACATCTTAAGAGATGGCTTAGTTAGGGAACATAACCAACACAATGTTTAGGTCTTTAATGACACCTATAGTCTTTTTGAGAGACCCATACAATTACTAAAATAAATTTTCATTAGGTTCATAATTAAGCTCTAACTTTTTATCTATGGATTTTGGCATGACTAAAGTAGAAACACCACTATATATCATGCAATTGTGAACAAGTGAATATCCTATTATGACTAATAATTATAAGGGAAGTGGCCTAACTACTTTAGGATCTTGAGGCTAATTAGGTTAAATATTATTAACAAATATTACACTTACCTTATCAACTTGTTTGTTCATGAGTGAAATTTTGGAGAGCTCTTATTGAAGGATATCTTTCTACATTGGCATGAGTAGATCATCCCACATAGGAATATTGAAATTAGAATACTTCATGTAATATATAATGCTAAAGGGAGAGATGACTATCTTGGGATCCATATTAGAATTAGAATCATCCCTTGTATCTTGTGTGACTTGGGGATTGAAAACACTCTTTTATTACTACCCATGTCTTTGTGATTTTTGTTATGTTGGAGGTTTTTTTTGGACTGCACCTTGAGTGTCATCCTCTTGTGTTGTTTAGGGATGTATTAGAGTTGCCTTAGGATGACCCAAATTATCTTAAACCATCCTATTTTTATCCATTGTGTGGTTTATAACTGAGTTATCTATCTTGAGCACATTCTACCCCAAATTCATTACCACTTACTCAAAAGAATGTTCACCTTCTTGAAAGTTGGAAAAAGTGGTCTCATTAGGTGCATTAATTACATTCCCTCCATTTTAACATGGAATTTTAGTTGGTGTCATGAAATACATGAATATATGAGGCACTTGAGAACATTATTTATGTTGTGGAGGAGGAATGTTTTATCATGTGCTTACAAATTCCCTATTGCATATAATAAGTCTAACACCCTTCACCACTTGGAGCAATTGGAATCTCACATGATTTCCCCCATAGAGTAGATCACTGACCTTTTTATGCATATTTATTCTAAGTTAGCACCAATGTCCTTCAACTATTAGTAATATTGGGGTTAAAACTATTATAAGGTCTAGCCTATGTAATCTATCATTGGCCTTGTTGATTGAGATGACAAGGAGGCCTATTATATGGGTAAGATTAATATGGAGCCTGATAAAAAGATTAATAAGGTCTATATGATGTATAATTCCTATTCAAGGCTACCCATTTATTTTTTAGGATTTAAGTAATCCCTCTATCTTACCAAGTTTATCTACTTGGTTGCCTCAAACTGATCTTGATTATTTGGGGCTAGTAATGAAGCAATGGTGGGGGCAAGGGGTTGATTTTATAGAACTAAGGGTTTGAGAGGCCTAGGAGTAATATTGATTGATTGGATTAGGAAATTTCATAATCTTATGGATATCTCATATATTTCTAGAAATTTAGTTCCCCTTATGGACTGTATCATCATAGTTTCATCAAAATTCAAGGCACATAGTATAATAAGGCATAGTTAGGGGTGGGCTTGAAAATGACAAGAATATTATCCCATGTTTTTTGAAACCTTGGGGGGATCTCTTGATTTAGGTGAGTTATTATACTAGGGAAACATGATCACATCTATCCTCAAAATGATTATATAAACACTCACTAAATTCATCCCATGTGTTTATAGAGGTAGGAGTGAGACCCCTATACCACTGAAGTGTTTTACCCCTCAAGGAGGTTGTCAAGAGTCTCATGGTTACATTCTTTTGGGTTATGTTGTGTACCCAACACAAGTTGGCTATATCAACTATGTGTTCCATTGGGTTGGTAGAGTTTTCTATTATAAAGTAAGGAAGACTTTTAAGGGTAACAATTAGGATATCATAAAATTAGTTAAGTTTTTAAGGACTACCACCATTAAAGGGTACAAATGCTTTCATTATAGGTCTAGCCATTGGGATTAGAGGACTTTTAGGATATTGTATTTGGGTATAATTGGTAGAATTAGATGAATTAGAAGGTGTTGGAATATGATTAAATATAATAAACCTCTTTCTTATTGCAATATCCAATGATAATTCAACAAATTCAACCTACTTACCTTTTGAAGAAGCTCTACTAGACACCTTTTATATGAAACTACCTATAGATATAACACTAATTGCCTTCAAAATTCTAGATATCCTCCAAAGTTATCATATCACATTTCAAGGAACTTGATAGTTGGTCCCCCTGAACGTGCCTAAATTTTTAGCTACCCAGGTCAAACCCTTATTGAAGTAGACTATTCACATCCACCTCACACTTGGACTAACATTAGATTGACCTATAATTTATGGGACACCTATTATTTAGGCCAAAAATCTAGTTGTATGGGGCTAGATCCCCTGATTTGAGACTTGAACTCTCTTTCTAAATACCTAATCCTATTGGGATGAAAATTGAAAAGAGATTGCATAAATGAAATCTACACTAATGTGGTGATGCACCAACATGATTGTTCATCCTCTCTTGCTTTATCCCTTAAACACACTAATGAATTTGATGAATACAAAAACTAATCAAACTTATCAACAAAGTTATACTCATGAATTTTTCATGTGAAGGTTGAGTGGGAGTTTTTCAACTTAAAGTATAATAACCTAGATATGCACAAGATACTATTATCTCATAACACTTCAAGAACACCTCTACTTATAAACACTTCATACAAAATGAATAGAATGATAACATGAAATTAGGTAGATGAAATGAAATAAATATGACAATAAAACTCATAAATTATTCAAATCAACTCTCCTAAGGCACAATAAAATTCAATCAAGAATTTTGCAACTATTCTTCTATTGATTCAAAGGCATAAGGTACAAATTTTGGTAGGGCTTAGCTACATGTAGCTAAGGGATGAGAAAACAAGAGCTCATTACCTAATTATATATAATGTTTTATATATAATATAGAAGAATACATGTTTATTATAAGTCATGAATGATACCAAGGTGGCACATGGTAGTTATAACAATCATAGTCACTCTTATCATGTGTTGATGTCCTTCATTGACTCATTTTAGGTATTGAGGTGAGGTGTTGAGGTAGTATCTTCCATATTTGACCTCATGTAGAGTTTTAACATGATAAAATATATTCCATTACCCCTATAATAATAGTTACATAGTGAAAATGGGGTGTGAATAGGCCTCCAAGAGGAGTTGAGCAACCTCTCCTTCAATGTGCATGTTGACTTGATAATGAAACTATATCCATTACTTAATAATGGTCTAAAATATTGAATAATATCACCTAAATTGATATTTAAAATTTAAATGGTTTCTCATTAACCTCCTCATGTCATTATATGCCCAATATGACCTTCTACTTTACTGATCAAATAGGCCTCATTTGCAAGTTTTTTACCTTTCTACATATTCACTATTTGAATGACTTGAATAGTTGAACTATAATCTCAAATTATCTAAGAAAAATTATGTTATCCTTTGATTAACCCTATAAAATTTCATTTATACACTTTCAAAATCCTTCATTTATAAACACATCTATTTTTATTAACTAGGCCAATTAGATTAGTCCCATACACTACATAATTAGCAGGAGCTAATAAAGACATTTATAGGAAAATGCATGAACAATTTAAGTTTTAAAGGAGTTAAAAGGTATATAATTAAAACTTCTCATAATTTATAACTATTGATCAGGTCTTATAACCCATTTTCTACTCAAAACACTATAAATCTACTTTTTTTTGGAGGTGCCCATATAACCTATGTATAATCAAGTGTCATGGTCATGGGCTCCTCTAGGTTGGTGACATGATATAGGTGTTGGTTAAGTAGTTCTTGAGTTTTTAGATCTATTTATCACCAAATATTCCTATTCAAGTCCCTATTAGGGTTTAAGAGTGGTTTATAAGTGTTTGGGACTCTTAATAATGGTTCATAGAGTTTAGGGACAAAACCTATGAACTAATTATACTATATGTATGATGATAGACCTCTCTAAATTTCCTAAAGTTCTTGGCTCCCTATGCAAGGCTTCCATATAGTTGTGAGCATTTAAAAATGGTCGTCGGGTGGTAAACATACTTCATGAGTAGCGTGAGAGTGTTTACAGACCAAAAGAACTAATTTTATGAACTTTCTTAGAAATTAGAGTGACTAAAAGGTCCTTAAAAATCATGGTAATCCCATCTAAGAAGTTATGAAGTGTTATTGCTTCTCAAATGACTCTATTTTAAAATTTAGTGACATTATCCTAGTGGAGGTAATAGACCAGTTTATTTGCACACATGAACCCTAGACTTTGACTTTACCCTAGGCTTATGAGGAACTTATACCTTGTATTTAATTTGAATATCACCTCAAATATCTTAAGGAATGGCAACATTGGCATAATCATGCCATTTGACTTTTTTAAATTACACATAATCATATATCTCCACATTTATGCTTATCTACTTATATAACCAATCAAGTGGGTCTCTATACATGACTGTTAGAGGGTAATTTAGAATTCTTAGGGCCCATTATCCCTCTTCAACCTTATGATGCACCCAAACACTTCCCATATCTTTGTTCTCAAGCTTAAACTAGTCTTCCTAGGCTTATTTCATATAGTTTGACCCCTACACATGTCAAATAGTGAATTTTCATGATGCTTAGAATACTCTAAGAGATGTTAAATATCATTTCAAGGTCAACTAACCTCATCTAGGTGTGTTCTAGAGAAAGAATTGAACTTCAAGTCATTTTTGGGGTTTAGGCAGGGTTTGATATGCCCACCATGTTAATGACTGTTCAAAGCATAAAAACATCAAAAATATTACCAAATTATATGAACCTATAGTTAATTAACCTCTTCATCTTCCATGAATATCTTGGTCCCATGCAGAGGGTGTGTAAAGAGAGGAGCATTGGAAGGTAGTACTCAGGTTATCTGTGAGCCAATTTTGATAGGTTATTTTCTTAAGGATCATTCATAAAGGTTAGCCCCTTAATTCCTATAATTATTTAATGGATATTTATTCCATAGGGATACTTAAAATTACTTAAAATCCTTGGGCCTAAGCATATATTTGGTGAAATGTGTGAACACTTGAAGTTTCCTCTTGAATTGGTTATGTTGGGGTTAAATGGCTCAAGCATGGTTTTGAAACTATCTAGGCCTTTTAATCATTTAATTCCACTTGAAATCATATCATCAAGGAATGATACACCATTACACATATTTCATGGCCATAAAATTGGTTAGAAGGACTTGGGGATCTCTAAGATAGTAGTAGGTTTGAAGATTAGGCTTAAGGCATGCATGCATTAGTTTATCCTCAATGACATATGATGAGAATCCTAGATGTTACTTCCTTTAGAGGATGTATGAATAAATTTACCATCATAATTATTAATTTTAGAGCCATATAAAAATTCCAACCTATTTGAAATCACTTTAAGACATGGATTCACTCTTTAGCCCTAGAAGAGGACTATCACAGACTAGGCTAGGTCTAGCACAAAATAATGGGTATACCCACTATGTTTTTGGCCCAAATGGAATAATTTAGGACTTTGATCACTCATAGAGACCATTTTTAATAATTTTTATGTATTTTTAATGCCTATATAAGCCTCAAATAATCATTTTACCCAGACTAGTTATAGGTTGCCTACAATTGAATTGTTAAACATGAGGGCTCTAAGTATGCTCTTCTCCTTTATTTCCTAAGATCCGTATGATGATAAGGTTTTAATTAAATTTATAATGGATATATAAAATCTTATATTATTATTTTATAACATACCTTAATCTTTCATACATTTCCCTTCTTAAGCTTAGGGTTCATGCCTAAATGTGCTTATGTGTCATCAAGTCTTTATTGATAGTAATTTTCCTCATTAGATGTGATGATCATTAGGTTTTAACTCTTCCTTATTTTGAATATTTTATTTTAATTGAATGAATGTTTCCTCTTACCATAATAAATATTTGGCTCTTAATATTCGTCAATAATGTTACATGCATTCATTTGCTTGTATTAACCATATACAGGTATCTATGAGATGAGTTTCTAAGGGGGTAGGGTGTTTTGAGCCATTTGTAACCTCTAGTTAGTTTATTAACATTATCCTATACATTTTAAAGGTATATATTCTCTTTTTCATGCTATTTTATATGCCCATGAGTGGCCCATACATAATTTTCTTGGAGAATCTTATATATTAGGTCCCAATGACTAGTTATAGGTGGTTATTTACTCCCTCAGTAAGATGTATGACCCATATAGGTCTATTATACATGATATCATTGTTATTGAGTGTTATAATAGGGTAAATAGGTATGTTTACATATTTTAAACTTTGGAAGGAGGTTGGATGAGTGAATGAGGATGACTATGGAGTGATCTAAGGGTTGGAACATGAAGACAGGGTTGAAACATAGTGTAATGGCAGTGAAATAATATGAAATGGTAGAGGACAAAATAAGACATTAAATAGAGTATATAAACCCTTTCAAGACAGCTAAAAAGAGTCTTGAAGACCCTAACACATATATATATAGGTAAATATATCACTTTTAAGGCAAAAAAAGGGTACACAAGGTCAAAAAATAGAACCTAGGAATCTCCACGAAACCTTAACATTGGCAAAAAACCTTAAGTTTAACTAAAATTGATTGTACGAGTTTTAACAGCAAGGATGGTGGTTTTATGACTATGAGGATATCATGAAATCTGAAAAACTTTCTCATAAGGCTATGATGATGACCTACTATGACTTTGACACCTCATTTCAGGAGCTTAGCTATATTTGAAAGCTCTGAAGGTGCCATTGAACAACACACAATGTTACTACATAGTGAACCTCATAAGCATATGAATTTTTTTATTAAAGAAACCTTTTGAGATGATATGAGGATAATGGACCTTAAACATGAGCAAGGGGTCATGAAAAATGCTAAGACACTTAACCAATCTTGTAATGTAGTCAGCTCCTTCTAGAGAAAGCACTTAACACTTTGTTCACTATCCAAACTTATCTCTAGGTTACATAATATGCCAATTTCGAGGTTTTTTGGTTTCATGAGATCACACATGTGAGATAAAAACTTAAAATGAAATAATATGCTCCTTTAATACCTGAGTAAATAGGATTAACTATTGGTTTGACCAAACAAGCTACGAATACATAAAAATTATTTCATTCTACTTATTTTGTGTAGATAAGGATGGTGTTCATATCCATTAAGTTATTAATGAGTTTTCATAGAGCTCAGGGGACCAATATAAAAATAATTTCCCATGGATGAAATTTGACTAAGTGTACTTCCCCTAGTTAAGATCTTGAGCCTCCATTCTCTCTCCTTCATATAGTTTAAGCATAAACTTGAATTGTTCTCTAATCCTAATAATGACATCAATGGGAAGGTAGGTCAGTTTTGTGATTACTTTACACTAAAACACTTTGGTTTCTTTTCCATTTTCCATTTCTAACCTCCCTCCACATATCCTTGACTCCACTTGAGTCAGTTTTTACTATACAGATCTGTATCATTCAAGAAACCTTTATAACCTATAATTTTCTTGAATTTTATCTTATTTTAGGCTAAAATACATTATTATTAGGTATTATGGATGTAAAATAAGAGTCATTGTATGTTTTTAAGTCCCTGGTACGAATTGGGGAAGTAGAAAAGTCATAAATTGGCACGTGTAGGGTCTAATAGGGATAATTAGGCATTGACTTTGATAGGAATGGGTTCAATGGTGTATAAAACACCATATTGGTGGTCTAATGAAACTAATGAGGTCAATTTAAGGAATTTAAGGTGACTTAGTAGCCCATAAACGTTAGATTAGGTCTCATTGTGACTAAAAATATTAATTTTGTTATACACACATGACTTTAAAGAGTCATATCAAATGAATATCATGCTAAATTTTTTTAAGATACTTATACAACCTGAAAATGACATAAATTAGATCCCAATACACTTCATGATGTTTTTTGAAGATTACAATATGAACATAGTTCATGTGATTGAGCATAATAGAGGTATTCATGATTATTCATCAGACTACTTTGTCAAATAACCTCCATTATGCCACCATGACCATTAAAGCTTCATAAAATGTAATAATAACCTCCATTCATGTTCAAACATAATGAAACACTAAATACAATTTGAAACATAGATAAGGAGGTTCATCAAGTAATGTTATAACATGACAAGTTAGTGAATTATTTGAACAACCCAAACTCATAAGATGAATAATAACCATGAGGACTAATGATCTTGGGTCAGGGCTCGAAAATTTGAAGTTAACCCCTTTCTAGGTTTGAGGATAGAATTACTCAACAATAATCACTATCACTTCAACCCAATTACCTATTTTAATACTATATCAACTCAAACCATGGGTACATCACCTTTGGTGAATTATCAAACTTAAAAAATTAGAAATCAAAATATACAAGATATTATATAAACTATAAATTGTTTTCAATATAAGGTTATAGACATTGTATAAAATTATATGAAATTACCTTATGCTATTATTTCATAATATGTGTTACATAATATTTTTTCACTTAAAATATCATTCTACACTTTTCCAAATAGTTTTGTTACACCCAAGTTCACATTTTATGATGGAATGGGTGATCTTTAAAAACAACTCTGATATTTATATATGTAATGTCTTTATTATTCCTCCAATGCTAAAATTTTGACCAAATTATTTTCAAGGAGCCTAAAACACTATGATTCATGATGTTTCTATGATTTATCACTCCAAGTAGTGAAATCATTCAAACTTATAATTAATTAGTCACTAACACATTTATTTATTAAATAACTAATTAGATGTCATATGATAAAATTTAAAATATCAAACAAATAACTAATGAATCTATTAATGAATATTTTTCTAGATATAAAATAATGTTGGACAAAATGAAAACCCCAATGATAGATAAAGAAATTAAAGATTCTTCAATGAAATCTTGCTTTCCCCATTACATGAGTAGATTATTTTCAAAAAAATCAAATATTTTGATGAATTATGCCATATTTTTAAAAATCACGAAATGAAACTTTGTTCCTTGAGCAAACTTAAGTATTTATCAAACACACCAACTACATCTAATACAAAGTTTCATATCAAACTAATATACAAGTTCAAACATATAGAACTTAGAAAGGCAACAAGCTAATCAAATCATATTGTCTAATGCACCTAATAAATAATTTACATGATTACCTGAGTATCTAGATTATTTAATTTATAGGTTTATGAAGTGTTATTTCATATCTATCCCTCCTCCCATAGAGGTTGATATGAGTCAAGCTCTACCCAAGGGATATGATGTTAATGTATATTTTGACTATCATAAAATTCATGTAAATTATATGAATATATTTTATACCTTGAATAATAATATCCAATACTTTATTCATGGACAAAATACTACTTTTGTCACTTGGATTTTCACCCTTTATTTGGCCTTTAGGCCTAAATATGTCTAGTAAGCTTGACTACAACTCTAAGGGTTTAGACATCCCTATTGGGATTCCATTCTTTGTCTTTGGTTTCCATTATTTTTATAGGTGTCATATATCATTCCAACCTCTCTGCAATGTTTCCCCAACTCTTAGTTCACCCCTTTCTCTCTATTCCTTAAGACTACAAGCTTATGCATGTAGGGAAGTGCCCTCTATCTGAGATAAAATAAAGGGAACTTCCCTTATTTTTATAGTCAAAAAATAAGTTGGATGGGCCCATACAATCCATAAGGATAATTTTAAAAATAAATTATCCTTTTATTAGGTCATTTAACCCTTAAAAATCTTTTAAAACTAAGATAAACCTAGAAAAGGTAAACTACGTTTATAGTTTCCTCATATGGACTATATGATTCCTATCTAGATCCATTTATCTACATGTTTCAAACTCATGAGTGTTCCATGAGACTATTCTGACCATGATTTATGTGTTTCATTTTATCTTATCACTCCAAACCTCCATGTTCCTTTCCATACATCTACCTAGTCAAGATTGAGTGTCACTTCCTTGACTATGTTCTTGCCTTAGGAAGAACACCTATAGGTGTAAATGTCTAATTTGAGATTAAAAGTAATGATTATGAGCCCCTTAGTGTTTATTATGGAAATTTTTAATTTATTATGACTTAATTTCTCACTTTACCTAGTTAAGGTCATCACTTAGAGCTCAAATTTGCTTACTATTTGTCAAAAATAGTCATAGTCAATTGTTGGTCAAATGATCTTGTAGGTGTCTTTGATATGACCCAAGTCTTAAAGATAATTAAAAAAACCCTCCTTTACTCCCTTAGATTAATTTTATTTTGTTTGGAATCACTTTTTATTATTTCATGCATTTGTAACCCTCTCACTTTACTCCTGAACCCACTACTTATTATCAACCATCTATAGTTGGTTGTAGGTAGACATTCTCAAATGAGGGGAAGTATGTATATGAAGACTCTTTAAGAAAAGGTTTTAAGTAAATTTTTAGTATCTTTAGACACTTGTAATAACCTTGTGTGTGTGTGTGTGTGTGTGTGTGTGTGTGTGTGTGTGTGTGTGTGTGTGTGTGTGTGTGTGTGTGTGTGTGTGTGTGTGTGTTTCCACACTTGATCCCTTGTTATGGATGGTATAAAAGTGAAGGTCTATTATAGGTGAAATTTGAGGCTATTTATATGAACTGTAGGTGTGTATAGGAAGTAAAACAAAAATTATCATTCCTTATGATGATATTTTAGACCATATATATCAAATTAACTATTTTTAAGTACTTGAACTTGATGTAATGGTCTAAGTTTTGAATTATTGGAAGGAGAGGTCTCTTCTTGGCTCAAAATTGTAGATAACATTGACTATTTTTAGAGCATAAATGGGCAATTTGGGGTATCCAAAAAACTGGCTTTCCTTATTCATCTTCTCCTAAAACCTTGTAGAGTCCTTTTATAGATGAAGGATTAAAATTAAAATAATCAATATGTTTTAAAATATCTATAACATTGTCATAAGATACTCATAACATGCCCCTAGACCTCTATTTTGAACTTTTAGGTAAAAGAGCCCTAAATACTGTATTTGAATCCTTTAGCATGGTTTACAACTTCAATTTGCTCATTTCACCTTGAAAATAGGTCTACCATGATTATTTAAACCTAATATGACCTCAATAAGTGATAAAACATTTATTTATACATTTCAAAGTGGCCTTTTAACCTTTTTTGGTATAACCTATAGGTGGTTATTCAGTGTGTACATGTAGTAAGTGCAATTCAGGCATAATACATGACTTGTGATATTTAAAATACATTTTATATCCTTACATGATTCTAATTTGACTCATTTAATGTATTATAACATTTATAAACTCAAAATATCCTTCTCAACATGATTATTCCATGAAGATACCACCTACAGGTGGCCATTTTCATGCATAGCCAATAAGTATGAGTTGGATAGCATGCACTATTTGAATCTTAAACAAATGTTAACACATCCTTTTCAATGTGAATTATCCTCCAAGTACCTATAGGTGCATGTTCATGACAAAATATGTGAGGATGTTACACATGAATTCACAATCCTTCTTTCTTACATCAAATAAAAATTGATTCACTACTTAATTATACTAAAGGATACACCAAGAATACATAAAATTAAACACACCTCTATTAACAAGACCTATAAGTTTAATACACATGCCTCACCATGGTTGTAAGTAAACAATGAGCAAAAGTTGACTGTATGGTGTTCATAACTACACCCTCATAGAGCATTACATTGAAGAATGAGATTTAAAGGTTAAATGGAATAAATATCATAGTTAAAACATATAAATGAAACTATCACAACCATATGAGGTCATTTTCAAAGTATGAAGATCTAAAAATGGTGAAAATAGGCATGTCATCCCAAATGAGAGTAGTCTACAAACTTGAGATGATTTGCTCATTAAAACACCTTGAAATGTGAAAACAAGAATAGGGAGAATTAGATAAAGAATTAAAAAAAAATTAATCAAATGGTTTATAAGTAATTCTCCAAACCAAGGCAAAACCTATAGGGTGCACAAATTTACAAGTAGAAAAACATAGTCAACTTTATGAAGATGTTTTATAAAGCACAAGACAATTATTCAAAATATTATTATGTAAATTAAGATATATAAGATTAATTTCAGCTTAAAAAATATTTTTACTTTGAAGTTCCCTAGTTTTCCATGCCAAGTACAAACCTAAAAACTAGTTCTATGTGCTTAGAAGGGTACGAAAAGAGTAGAATGGTTTTGGGCCTTTTTTATCAATTAAAAATCACGTAAATCACTGATATGGATCTATATAAGTTTAATATTCATTCCATTACCTTCTCCCATGTTTCACACTTCCCCATAGGCTATACAAGTACCAAACTCTTCTCTTTTCCTAAGAAAAATGCTCTTTCTTATGAAGCACCTACCAATTTTAGTTATAAATAGTTACATAAGACATAATAGGACACATGGCATGTGAAATAAACTTTTTAAACCTTAATATTTACATAAGCAGCTATAAAAATCATTTAATGCCCATTTATGCCCCCCAAAATGACTCAAAATGCTATAAACATTAGAATTGACCAAGACCAAGGCTAATATGTTATAGAATGACATCAAGAAACATATAGTACACCATATGAAATAATATTACACCCATAAAAATACCTAAAATATTTTCATTTCCTCAATTAAGAGTTCTAAATTTTCCTTAGATAAGTGCTCCTCTTTAGGTTCCCATACCACAGGTCCATCAAGGCAAAAAGTGATGGGATGAGGACAAGAAGAACTAGTTGGTAGAGGTGGATCATATGGCCTAAAATCATATTGAGAATGCATCGGAGGGGATTATTTTAATAGTTATTGAGGAAGGGTAGGTAGACCTTGGGATAAAACAACTTGGTTATCATCCTTCCTCTTAATAATCACTTCATTGAATCTAATCCAGCTTGAGTACTCTCTTGAGGGAGGTTAGATGTGGTGTGTTTAGGTATAGGATCTTCTTTGGGATATAAACCTTTCATCACACCTTGACTTAATAACTTCATTCTTGACTCTAAATCTTCAATTTTCTTGACTAGGTTATATTGGAAAAGTCTCTCTTAAAGTTGATAGGAATCATCATGAGGATGATAGGTACAAGAGGGATGACATGGAACACAAGAGGTCTACTGAGGAAGGCTAGGAGGGACTTGCATAGACTCAATCTTATTCTCAACTTCACACTACTTAAAAATGCCTTTATCCTCTTTCTTTCCCCATGATTCCACTATCTTACTCAAGCTTAGGATGTTAGGTTTATAAGTCTTTTCTTAAGATGGTGATGTAATTTCATGAGTTGATGAAGTTTTCAAGGAACTTGGAATCTCCTTAGGCTTAGATTCTCCACCTTGTCTCCAACTTGGAGTCTTATATCTAGAGGTCTTTTATTGAGGTGGTGATGTAATAGGAGAGGGAAAAGAGGGCTTAAAATCCAATTTTTTTGCTAATGACATGGACTAATACATATGCATATTAGCCAACTTTATCTACATATCAAGATTAGCTTCAAAAATAAGGTTTCTCTTTTCAACTATCTCTTCTAACTAATGTGGAAAAAGATGAATTTCGTAATCTTGATTGGACTCATGAATAGGCATCAAATAATACTAATAACAATCTTTGGGAAGTGGATATGAAGGATAATAGGTTTGGTGAGGCCAATTTCATGAATTATTAGCTTATCCTCTAAGGAAAAAACCAAGCCACTCACATCTAACATCTCACTTGTAATCCTTTACCAATTGGCTCTCTTAATAGGTGCACACTCTCTTTTGACCAACTCTAATGCATCTCTCACCTTATTAATGAGATGCCTAGAAAACTTTACACCATGTCCCCTTTATATGTTAAGGTCTAACATGTACCTCTCATAACCTAAAAGAGTTTGCTTGAAGGTGGAAATGGATTGAGTTGAGAATTTTCTATGTTGAGTAGGAGAAGAAATATATTGAGGAGGATATCTATAGGAAAAACATAACTCATGACAAGGCTAGTTATAGGACTGATAAAAATCATGAAAAGGTTGATAATGGTCATATCAAGACTGGTAAAAATCACACCAAGAATGATAGGGAGTGCCATAAGCTTGATATGTCTAACCAAATTGTGTAAAACAAAACTCAACATCATAATTAGCCATTAAACCTCATTAGGAAGCAAGAACACAAATAAACATTACCAACAATCATCAAAAGGAAAACTTGGGCTACTTGACCAACTAATATAACTTTAGAGTCACCATTTATGCGTGGATAAATTCCTCCAAAGGATTATTATTGAAATAAAAAACCAAAAATATTTCAACTTCTTAGATTAAGAGTCCCATCAAGAATGCCAAATACTATTGTCACTTGTATTTTCACCCTTTATTTGGCTTTTAGGCCTAGATATGCCTAGCAGGCTTGAATACAACTCTAAGGGTCTAGACCTCCCTATTGGGATTTCTTATTTTGTGTTTGGTTTTAATGATTTTTATAGGTGTCATATACCCTTCCACACCTCTTTTGAATGTTTCCCCAACTCCTAGTTCATCCCTTTCTCTCCATTCCCCAAGGTTATAAACCTATGCACTTAGGGAAGTTCCCTCTGTTTGAGAAAAAATAGAGGTAACTTCCACTATTTATCTATTCAAAAAAGAATTTGGATAGACATATCCAATAGATAAGGATGATATGTATAAAAAATTATCCTTTTATCAAGTCATTTGACCCTTCAAAATCTTTGAAAACTAAGACAAACCTAGAAAAGGTAGACTATGATTATGGTTTCCTCATATGGACTATATAATGCCTATCTAGAGCCCTTTCTCTACTCATTTCCAGCTCATGAGGTTTCCATGAGAGTATTTTTACCATGATGAAAGTGTTTAATTTTATCTTATCACTCCAAACCTCCATGCTCCTTTCCATACATCTCCCTAGTCAAGACTGAGTGTCACTTCCTTGACTATGTTTTTGCCTTAGGGAGAACACCTATAGGTTCAAATGTCTAATTTGAGATTGAAAGTAATGTTTGTGATCCATTTAGAGTTTCTTAGGGAAAATTTTCATTTATTTTGATCTAATTTTTCACTTTATCTAGTCTATTCCATTACTTAGAGCTCAAATTTGCTTATTGTTTATCAAAAATAGTCACTGTCAACTGTTGGTCAAAGGCTCCTATAAGTGTCTTTCATATGACCCAAGACTTCAATACAATGAATAAAAATCTCCTTTTCCTCCCTTAGGTTCATTTGATGTTTTTTAACTCACTTGGAATCATTATATGCATTTTTATCCCTCTCACTTCACTCCTCAGCCCACTGCCTACTCTCAGCCATCTACAGTTGGTTGTAGGTATAAATTCTCAAATGAGGGGAAGTATGTATATGAAGAATCTTTTGTAGAAGGTTTTACATCATAATTTATTCTCTTTAGACACTTGGAATAACCTTATATATATCTATGCATTTGTTTCCCCACTTAATCCCTTATTTTGGATGGTATAAAAGTGAAGGCCTATTGTAGGTGAATGTTGAAGCCGGACTGTAGGTGTGTATAGGAAGTAAACTAGAAAGTATAATTAATTATGATGATGTTATAGACCATATATATCACTTTACCTATTATTAACCACTTCAAATTGATGGCATGGTATAAATTTTCAATTCTTGTATGGAGAGGTCTTGTAATTCTTGGATGGAGAGGTCTCTTCTTGACTCAAAACTGTAGATAACACTGACTATTTTTAGAGCATAAATGGGCAATTTACGGTCTCTAAAAAACTAACTTTCCTTTCTCATCTATTCCTCAAACCTTGTGGAGTCCTTTTCCTAGAATAATTCTTTAAATTCTAGTCGTAAAGATGCTTTAAACTATCTATAACCTTGACATAAGATACTAACAACATACCTCTAGACCTCTATTTTACGCTTTCAAGGAAAAGAGTCCTGAATACTATAATTGAATCCTTTAGCATGGTTTGTAACTTAAATTTGCTCATTTAACCTTGAAACTAGGTTTAAAATTATTCTTTCAACCTACTATGACCTTAAGAAGGGCTCAAACACTTATTTCAACATTTAAAAGTGGCATTTTAACCTTCTGTGGTACCACCTATAGGTGGTTATTCAATGTGTACAAGTAGTAAGTCTAATTTAAGAAGAATAAATAACTTGTGATATTTAAAATATATTTGAGATATTTACATGATTCTAATTTGAATCCTTTCATGGAATATAACATTTAAAAACTCACAATCTCCTTCTCAACATGACTATTCCATGAGGACACCACTTGTAGGTGGCTATTTTCATGCATAGGCAATAAGTATGAGTTGGACAATATGCATTGTTTGAAAATTTACTAAGTTTAAAAACCTATTTAAATTATTTAAAATGGAATATTCACACTCTAATGATCTGAAACAAATGTTAACACATCATATTCAATGTTAAATTCTCCTTTAAGCACATGTAGGTGCATGTTCATGGTAGAATATGTGAGGATATTACACATGACTACACAATCCCTCTTTCTTGCATAAAATGAAATCTTGATTCACTAAATAGTGATTATAAGGGATAAATTAAGGATCCATAACCTCAAACGCACCTCTGTGAACATGATCTAAAAGTCTAATACACATGCCTTACCATGGTTACAAGTAAATATTGAGCACAAGTTGACTTTATGGTGTTCATAACTACACCTTCATAGAGCATTGCCTTTGATAATGAGATTTAAAGGTAAAGGGTAACCAAGATAAAATTTAAAAAATATAAATGTACCTATCAAAACCTTTTGAATCCATATTCAAAGTATGAAGATCTGAAAATGGTGAAAATAGGCCTATCATCCCAAATGAGAGTAGTTTGCAAACTTGAGATGATTTGATCATAAAAACACCTTGAAACATGAATAAAATAATATGTATCATTATATAAGGATCAAAATATAATATATAATCAAACTTAGTAACTAATATTTATGGACTTCCCAAACCAAGGCAAAACCTATAGGGTGCACAAATTTGCAAGCAAAAAAACATAGTCAACTTCATGAGGATGTTTCATAAAGTAAAATGCACCATTATTTGAAGTCTTGTTATGTAATTTAATATATATTAGTTTAATTTCACCTCCTAAAGTCTTTTTACTTGGAATTTCTCTAACTATTCATACCAAGTACAAACTTAAAGATTGGTTTTATGTGCCTAGAAGGGTGAGAAAGGAGAAAAATGGTTTTAGGGCCTTTTTTAGCATTTCCAAAGAATGTAAATAATTTATATGGATATAAGGAATATTAATAGTAATTACATGACCTTATCCCTTGTGGTACACTTCCCCATAGGGCATACAAGTGCCAAACTCTTATCTTTTCCCAAAAAAACTACTCTTTCTTACGAAGCACCTGCCACTTTCAATTAGAAAGAGTTAAATAAGACATAATATGACACATGAGACATGAAATAACCTTTTAACACCTTAAAATTTCTGTAGGAGGATGTATAACTCATTTAATTCCCATTTATGATCCCCAAAATGACTCAAAATGATATAAACATTTGAAATGACCAAGACCAAGGCTAATATGCTATTGAATGACATAAAAAAAATATATAGTACACCATTTGACATAATATTTGACCCCTAAAAACACCTATAACCCATGTTTTTACCTATAAGAGTCCTAATTTGACCTACAGGGTCATATTTTATCAACAATTACCTTCAATGATCCTCCAAAAGATTGAGGTTCATAACCTAGTGATCACCATAATCAAAAATATTTTACAATCATTTATAAGTTAATTCTAATAAATATCCTAGAGGGTAAAGGGAATACAAAACAGATCCTCCTCAATAAAATTATGGGCATACAATATATTGTATTATTGGTAAGTATACACACACAATACCTCTTATGATTCAAATAAATTCTATTACATTTGATGATAGTGAAATAGTGGATGATGACTCAGATTTTCATTCATTATTTATTTGATTATACCTTGACCATTATCATATATATATATATATATATATATATATATATATATATATATATATAATGGTGATATTGAAAACATATGTACCATGACATTACTTACACATTTGGGATATACATATGATGATTTATACCCTTTAGCCAAAATGGTTAGAGCATTCAATGGGACATCACAACATGTTTTTGGTGAGACTGATTTACCTTTATAAGTTGGTACAAAACATGTGGTTACCAATTTAAAATTTATATCATATAAGTGAGTATTTGATATGTTATTTGGATAACCTTAGATACATAAACTCCATGAAGTTATTTCTAAAAAAAATAGGTGTGTTAAATACATTCATACCAATAAGGTAGTCACAATTCACATTATTCCATAAGAACATCCACTCAAACAAAATAAGTTTATTCCAATACAATTAATTATAGAACTTATTAAGGTTAATAATTAATTAAACAGTAATAAACATGCAATACCCTTTTATAGGTGGCCCATACGTGAGATCCCATTTCACCAGAGATACATACTAGATTTAAAAAAATCTTCATCTACTCCTACACAACATAATCAATTACCTAGAGAGACTAAACATGTTCCAAATACACTTACTCTAAATAAACCAAAGATAATTAAAATATGGGTTCCATGAATCAATACTCTTTATATTATTTCTTCATGACCATATAGTCCTATTACACATACATAGGATACCACAAATTCTATAGGTCTAAAAATGACACCTATGCATGTTTATTGGAAGTACTACAAGATTCATATACCATATTATAAACATGGAGATACATATGATCATCCCTTAGTTGGGATCATAGGCTAGAATTTTCCTTTAAAATATGCCAAAAATCACAAAAAATAAAGTATTTAATAAAAATAAAAAATATTCAAATAATTCAAAAATCCAAAAATATTCAACATTACCATGTTTATTATCTCCTTGGAATTTATGTTGTTGGATTAAAGTTAGTAGATAGCATATCATTTCATTCTTATATACACATATGTTTTAAGAATCTTTGAGTATGATACAAGCATACCCAAACACATGATCTATGTACTTCTAGATGTATAACCTCTCCTCTACCCATGCCTTATAGTATATTAGGGGCATATGATTCATTTAATCATGATTGATACATGTTACATATCATTTATGATCATTTATACATTATAATGTTTTAGCTTATATGTTTATGCTTGCACATGCCTATACCCATGCTCATATATTTCACAATGTACTTTATATGATATGTTAAATACTATTTTTTGATAACACATATATGTAGGGAATAATATTTTATGCTTATGTTCATTTCTTATGATTCATATATTTTTCAATTCCTTGGGTGTATTACATTACTTTTTATTATCTTTCTTGTGTAAAATTTTAATATTTTTCTTGTTTGTTTCCCTTGTGCCATTATATGTTGTTTGTACATTTTAATATGTCATTCTATATGGAATACACATTTAATTATGTCATCCTCAATTTTGTAGCATTTGAACATGCCTCTTGTATGAGGTATCCTTGGACCATTATTTTTCATTACATTAAGTTATCTGGTGTGTATGTTTGATTGTTTTCTGAGATTTTAATTTTACTTTATATACATTTCCATGATCTATATCATGTATCTTTGTGACTTGATTTGATCACATATTGTGAGACTAATTTATATATCTAGTTTAACATGTTATCCCTCAATGATACATTATTCATACGCAAATTATATAGATAACATATTATTTTGAGTAAGGAACATTGTAGATTCCAATTACCTCACCTCAAATGGGTGGAATATTAGTGGGGACATGTCATAGATGCATGTCCTCCAAATTTTCATAGTTTATAAAATTTAATGGGGGAATGTCATGAAGACATGACCTCCACGCTTAAACACTAATCATATTTTATAGATTCTAGTAGGGGTGTGTCATAAAAAACATGACCTCCAAACTTATAAACCTACTCATTATATAGACTTAATTTGGGGAATATAACAAATACATCACCTCCACACTTACATAATCTCTAGTTCATTTCAATGATATATATATATATATATGTGTGTGTGTGTGTGTGTGTGTGTGTGTGTGTGTGTGTGTGTGTGTGTGTGTGTGGGTTAGACTACTATACACTGCATCAATTTTGCATTGATTTGAAATAGAGTTTTTATATTTATGACACATATGCTACAAATTATACATATTATATGTTCATACTCCATGATATTAAACCAAAATTTTAAAACTTTATCAATTATACTACTCACCAAGATGCACCAATTACACTAGGTTGTAATTCTATCAAGAATGTTATTTTGTGGTAGTCAATTCATTTTATAAGTTAAAGATATTAAATAATTAATCCTCACCATATTTATATATTGGAGTTATTAAATCATGTAATATCACAAGATTTATAGGGTGAGTTTATTAAACCAGTCACCCTTAATAGATTATATATATTCAGACTTGAGTTGTGTTATTGAGATTTAGTGATCCTAATGGTTATGCCTCAACTCATCCTTGTAACATATTGGGGGCATAATACCTTCCAATACACCTCTTCAAAATATATAAGGTTTGGGTCTTAACATATTACAAATCTAATTTTCATAAGAAATCATATTTACCAAGTCAAAGCATCAAGAGAAAAAATGATTGCATTGACACATAGGTGTAATAATTATGTGATATCTTTCTTTTCAAGCATTTCAATTATTTCAAAATTAAAATTATATGAAATTATTTAAATTGTATCATGTTCTTGGTTATAGTTAATACACTAAAAAAACACTTAAAGTGTGATCAAGTCAAGGCAAGGTGTGTTATAGACACCCACATACACATTTATTTCCTTTAACCTAGTAATTTAATCCTTATGCAATACTGGATTAAGGGGGGTGGGGGAAAAATATAGATACTAAAACTAAAAATTTATAGCATCTCAATCATCTAAATTTCATAAATATATCAACCCTTCAATTATATAACTCCATGACACTGAAAGGCTTGCATTTGCCATCTCATTGTGCTTAAATGTTTATTTTTTAGTTTATTCCATATCAATATGATGACCCAGGTCTTTTTTACTAAATAGAAACCTTAAAACTTGATAAAAATCTATCAATATCAAATTTATACCCATAATTTTTTTAATCCATTGGGACACTATTGACCATATATTATTATGATAGTGTCAAGATCCTTATCTAGTGTCCAGTTGTAAAAATTCATACAAATTGCAAATTTTTCAAAACCTATGGGTTAACCCATTTGTATTATTGAACCCTACCTAAGATATTTTCAAAATTCATGGTATAAATTCAAGTCTAAACTTTCTCATTATCCATCTATAAAATATTAAGAAAAAACCTACTAAATCTAAATAAATCAATTATACAAACACTCTATTCCACCCTATTCATTTCTATTTTCATATCAACCATAAGATAAGTCATATTATAGTTTTTAATCATTCAAAGAGTGTCCCATGATTAATATTTGTCACATTAAAATATATATCACTACATGCATCTTGATATAGTTTATTGCACCCTTTCACACACACTTTCCAACACATAGGGGAGAAATACGTAGGTTTGAGGCCCCCTTAAAGTATTGGATATATAGGTAATTCACATTTATAGAGGGATCTTTATGTCAACTTGACACCATGATCCCACTAAACTATTTTTCATAAAAAATCATTCCAAGGGTGATGAAGGTTGATTATATATGGTTTGATCAATTAGAAAAGAGAGACCAATTTTATCCTAGATATAGATACATGATCACAAAGGTGACAAAAAAATAAAAAAATGATGTTTTTTGCATTCATATCTATTCATTATTTTGTACTAGACATCTGCATCAAGTCAAACACTAGTGTAGATGGTAGTGCCAATATCTAATAATAGTGTCTATAAGCACAAAAGTACACTTTACAAAATCAAAAGAATGATCCAAAATACTAATCATGAATGATTTACACCCCTTTATAGTACATATATATCTACACATAGTAAACCAAACAATCACCATTGTTTCTTATTTATTTCAATAGTGATACTTCACTATTTTTAGCAATCTTAGTCATATAAATTCAAAACAATATTTATCTAAGTTTTATATTAATTAGCCTACTATAGATTAGTCTATCGCCCTTTTGATTGAACTATTTATATATTATTAACCCTATAACACCACATATATAAAATTTTATGGTTAAATACATATCCACATATGACCAAGAAAATACTTCATGGTATTTTTCAATAAATAGTATAGAGTTATACTTCACTTTAAGGTAGATATCCTTAGAGATATGGATGGATTTGGGATTTTTTTGTGCTAAAGTTGATTTTTTAAGTTTATTTGATAAAAATTTAATTTCTATCCTATTAATAGTATGTAAAATAAGGAAGCTTAGAAATAGGGTTAAGCTTAGGATCAACACTAGCAATGAAATCACTACATTGAGGAGTAGTTTTCTTAAAGTGGCCAAGCTTGTGATGTAATTTTGGGATCTTAATAAGAAATGTATGAATTTATTTGTATAATATCAACATAGATGATATACTTTGGCATAATTGATCAAGTTTTAATTTTATTAGAATGGTTGGTATAGTTGTTTTAGGTATAAGCTATATTGACTATATTGGTCATGTTGATAGAGTTGACATAGTTTTAGAATATTATTAAAACTATATTAGAACTTTGTTGTACTTAGATGGTATAATAATGAGCTAAGGTTTAAATTCTATTGGTATTTTATAAATAGTCATGGCTTATACATTGTAAAATTGGGGAACATATTGATACATATTAGGCTCATTAATATACTTAGCATTGTTGGAATTTTTTTGAAGTGTATTGGGATGGCTGATGTAGTTAGGATTGCTAGGAAAATCAAAACATTGTTGGAAAATCCATGGATTATTTTCCATTAGTGGGTTGATTCAAGTGACTTAGGCTTGAGGATATAATTCATTCTCATATGCAATAGATTCAAAATAAATTTAAACTAGATGAAAATATTGATTAAAGATATGCATTTTATCAAGGGATTTCTAATAATGAAGTAAATCCTTGTTTGATGATTGGGATTAGGAAACTTGTTAATCATCATAATATGATGTAAACATATTATATGTATGTGTAACTTGTTAATAATTTTATTAGAATTATCTCTAGCCAATACACCAAATTTAATGAATGTTTGAAGATGTAATGATAAAGGATCCTAAAAATATTAGTCACTATATGCAAAAAAAATGTACATGGTGTGACACTCCTGATATAAATTTGAGAATGATGAACTGATATCTTATTTTGTGCTCCATAGGTAACTCTATAGATCTTTCTCTTCCTACCTTCATAATCCTTTGTTAACCCCCTTTAGTCCCCTTTCTTTTGACTTTCATAGTTTCTTTCATCATTAATTATAAATATGGCCATGTGTGATGAAACCATCTAACTAGGTGACATAACCACCACCCTTTATTATAAAACCTCTCCTATTACATAACTGCAATGGCAGTTTTGTAATTTAAGTAGTGGTTCTAAATTTAAGCAATGATTATGTATTAATATAAGGGAAATTTCATATTTTATGGTGGAAATTTTATAACTCAGTGTGTTAGTTTCATAACCACCCTTTTATAAAGTGGTGGTTATGACCCCTTTAATTTTTTTTCCAAAATTAGATCACGTAACTCTAGTTTTGTTACATTTTACATGTTTAGTGTCGCATTTATTACTTTTATCACCTTGTGTTCACATACAATTAGACCTAGCTCACTCCTATTTTTTTATCCTCCTTAGTTCTTATCAAGTTGAAATCCCAATTAAACTTGTTTAACTCCCCCAGGAAATCTCCCAACTCTTTCTACAAGAAGGCCATTTTTGACTTGATTTTAGATCCAAAAATTGTCATTATGAGTTGTTATTATGAATATTTTACAGCCATAGTCTTACAAAAATTTATTTAATATATAACCTATATTATTTTTGATTCAACAACATTACTAAAAGTGAAAAAGTGTTGTTGGTTTAACAACTCAGACTTTACAAGATAAAACATTAGTTAGTCTCAGTTTAATTACTCTCCATTTTTGGTCATGTCTCCTCTTTTATCCATATTTTCTAGAGATTATACATCCTATAGTTAGAGAGTTTACATAATTCATAAAAAGGAAAAAATATCTAATGTACTGAGGATTCTTTTATCAATATGTCACATGCAGTTTAATTGATCCATGCCCTGGTCAAGTTAGAATTCTCTTTGATTTAAAATACTTATTTATTTGATGTATTAGGTTAGTCTAATTATTTTTGAAATATATTATCTTCATTATTTACAAAATTAATAGATTTTATAGGGAAATAAATTTTTTTTCTTTTCATTGTCTTTGCTAAAAAATATAATTAGCTCTGATTGTGTTTACATTCTAGTAGATTAGCCCTCTTTCAATGAGAAAAACATTTCACCAACCATTATAGGAATATATTAGAAAGTTATCAAGTCAATTAAAACCAATATAACATTTCCTTTTCAATATATAAATGAGTTTCTTGCATTCTAAGAAACCACCTAGGTAATCATAATAACTTAGACAATAATAGGAACATAAAAAAGTCTAGTATATTTTTGATTTATTTATCTTAGTGGGTTCAAAGTATTTTCATTATATTTTTAAAATAAAAATTCAAAACTTTAATTTATATTTTTTATCTTAGTAATTCATTCAAAATGGCTGTTTATAGTAAATTATGGAAGTTGAAAAGCTAGTCCAGTTTATTTGCGAACAAAAAAATCATATTAAAGTTTTGTGTTGTTACTATTTTAGATAATATTTAATTTTATATTTCTTGAATACCTAGGATAAAATTGCATACTTAGTCTATCTCATATAAAATAAATGAAAAAATAAAAAATATCATCATCTAGTTTGTATACAAATAAACCCAGGAAAAATTAGCATCTTACACAATAGTATGGGTTCCTTCCTCTCATCTTTGCATGAATTATAAACCTTGGAAAATGATTAAAAAAATATGTTTTCATTTCATTTATTTTTATCTTTGCCATTTATTTACTTTCAGTATTTCATTTTCAAAAAATAAGTAATTATCTTTAGAAAACTAATAAAAGACAAAAAATAATGAAAACTTAACAAAAATAGCATCAAGAAGCCTTTTAGAACACATAAGGCCTTGATCTTACCCAAATCCATACCAAAATGTGCAAGCAAACACATTCCATTCATTCCTTGCCTATTTATTCAATAATCCTACATAAAGTCTTGCTTTAACATCTTAACAAACACACATAACAAGCCATTACCCAAACAAGATCATTTGCTTTTCCCCTAGCTTTAGCCTAGCCATATTTGGAAAACCCTTCTTGAGATACCTATTTTTGTCTGGTACAATTTTTTCCCTATGGTTAGAGCACCAAGTCCCATTATTATTTCATAGTATAACATCAATATTGAGCTAAGATGTGAGATCTACAATTCCACATTGATCCCTCATATCATATTATATTTATTGTCTACATTAGATGAAAAATAGTGAATTATTAACCCACCCATCATCATTTTTCCTTAGAATAGAAGAGATGATTATAACGTCATCTATCCCTAGCTTCTTAGTGACACCTCAATCTTCTCCTTGGGTCTAGCCTCATCCTATATCATTCACATTTAGCTGATGGCATTAATTGAGCATAGTCAACCTAATAGAGTAGACCTTTTTCCATGAGTTTTCCAACTTGATATCCTTCACTTCCCTACTCCTAATATTAATCAAAAGCTTCATGTTTATGTGATATTAGAGAAAAAATGACCTTAGAGCTTTATTTCAACACAAATTGACACTCTTAATGATCATTAAGATGTTATTGAAGTCATTTGGTTCCATCATGATAAGTCATTGCCACCACATATCCTAAATCCTATTCCACCTAGCAATTATCAAAACCCAGATTCCATCTACTATGTTGATAAACTTAGCTAGAACTTAGGGATTTGAGTGAATAGTTTAGTGTGTGTTCTTCATGTGCATAAAAATTGGTGAACTTGAAGTGAAAGGAATATCCTTTTATATATCCCTCTTTTCTCCCTTTTCTCCACTTTTTATTTTCATTCATATTTTTAGAGTATTATATATTCCTTCAATATGTCTACTTAATACATTTTTGAGATAATTATAGACTTTGTAACTTATCAGAGGAATATTAACTCAAGTGTAAAAGCCTCCCTTTATAGGTGGAATAACAACACTCCATAAAACTAATAATCCCAATATCAAAATCATCCTTGTAACTCACAAACTAGATCAAGGGTAATGATCCATAAGCTACCAAATCTATTAGAAACTAGTAAAAAAAGCCTTGAGACTAAAAACATGTCCTTAACTAGTAGGGGTGGGACCAACATTCACATTTTAACCTAACCATCCATTAGCCTAAAAATCTTAGATGCCCAAAGTACAATAAAATATGATCAATACATTGATAGAATCTTAATTGGGAAGATAGGTTAAGTAGATTACAAACACCTTTGTATCCTTTTACCAATAATAAAAACATCACCAACCCATGGGAAAAACAACTAAAAACTCCTCTAAAGTCCTATACCCCTAATAAATCTATTATTGTTCATCAAATCATACCTTCTATGGTTCCTACCAAAAAGGTCATCAGAACCACCATTCCTTCTTCCAAAGGTGAACTCATCTCAACCTTGGTGGGTTGCATTTGATATTTAAAGAGTAAACAAGCCTCTTTGAATCCTATGATGACTACTAATTCCTATAATCAAGGTTGTTCTTCTCCTATTCCTATGTTAATGATAGGTTACCAACCATTGATATATCCATTTAACCCACCTCTTTTCAATCATGCCTCAAACTAATATCCAAGGGACATCCTTATTCATGGAATTCCCAATCACCCTAATTCTAACATTAATTTGTCCTACCAAATCCCTCCTCAAAATCTTATGGGATGTTTTCACACCTAAAATCTTCCACAAAATATAATGTCGAATAATCTACAACCCTTCATTCCTCTGAGTTATGTGCCACCCATATATGCTCCTCATTTTCAAGCCAACTATATATTGCCTTATATGACTCTACATTATGAGCGACACATGTATAATCCTCCCTAAAAAATAGTTGTGTCTTCTTTGTATAACACTCTTCCTCCTTACTGTCATATTTTCTCTAAATCCACTTAGTTATATAACTATTTGATGACCTAGAGCACCCTACCAAGCACCCTCTTTTCATCCTAACAGTTACATAGATAACCCATATCCAAACCCACTCATTTAATATTATTATATAATGAATTTAATAGACTTTAATCACCTGGGTGCATACATTAAGTACTTTAAATAACCCCTCAATCACAATATACAAGGAGTTATTCTACCACATCCCCTACCCGACCTTCCCAAATTTAAGGGAGAAAGATATCCTAATACACATGTCAAGGCATAGTTACTTTTGTTTGATAAATTCACCTTAGGATGGGGTGGTTATGAAAATTTTCCCAAATATCTTTGAAGGAATGGTAATTGATTGGTATTATCACCTCCTTGTGGGGTCCATACATTATTTTCACCAACTCATGGCCTAGTTTGTCAAATCCTTCAATATGAACAAAATGCTAAATAATTGTATTTTAGCATTATTACACATTAATAAAGATCATGATGAATCATATTCCAATTTCATTAAGATATGGAAACAATTCTTATACTCATCTACCAGTGTGCCACACATAAACTAAATGTAACTATGTGATATCTTCTTATACTCCTTAAATAAGGATATGAGAGAGGATGTGAAAAAATATCCTATTAGTCATATGAATAAGCACTCAAAAATTCTCTCATAATTGATCAGGAAACCATTAATAGTGGCCACAAAACCTATGGGAGTAATGAAAAGATAGTCATCCCAAACCAAAACAATTTAGGCTATCAAAACTCTAACCAAAACAACTCTAGTAATTAAACTCCTAATATTCTTAATGGGAATCATAATGCCACCACAAATTAAAATAACATGTTGAATTTGGTTAACAATAATCCACCTTAGCTTATGAATAATTATTATTTTTCCAATAAAAATAACATGGGTTTGAGGAAATAAATCCCTCCATATATCATTCATGTTATTGAATTCAATCATCCTCTTCCTCATCACACCCAATGGAACCAAAACTAAGGATAGTTTGAAAATTATTTCCAAAACACTGACCCTAATCAAAATCATTTCATCTATTATGGCAACAACTAGCAAGGATTCAAATAACATGGAAAACATAAAAACCCTCAAGAATATGATACTAATTTCTACTAAATTTTTCATAGAGTCATTAGACATAATAATAAATCCTATATGGAATTAAATAAATTCATTAAAAAACTCCCTGGGGACCAACAACAAAAATTTATAGGCATGTTCCTAGCGAATACTAATACAAACCCTCAATCCCAATCAACTGGTCCCATAGTACTTTAGAATATTAAATTTAAAATCTATGAAAAAACATTTTTGACTATCAAAAACACACTATCTTAAACCATCCAAAGGGTAATAAATTTAAATAACCCCCACTAGATGGTATTCATGAGTTTGAGGCCTCTAACTCTAGCATAGTCGACCCTGATGTGGCTCCCCAACTAGGACCATAAGGAAAAACTAACATGATAGTAGTTATGGAAGTTGAAATAGATAAATATGAGAATAATGTTACTCAAATGAGAGAGTATCATTCCAAATCCCATTACATCACAAATGTCTTAGATACTGACACTAACCCCAAACCCTTAGCAAACTATGATTTAATTTATGATCTCACAAAGACATTTTCCCACATGTCTCTCCTAAAATTTCTCAAGAACTCTCCAGCCCATCATTCAATATTACTTGATGCGTTGGGATTGGTCCATATATCTAGTGACATGTCTCCACCACATGCTTAAACTAATCCTATTAATTTGGATATGTTCCCACTCAAAAATAATTTGAGACTCTAGTTACTTCTTTAACTTAAGAAGTCTACCCCTAGACATAAAAATATCTAAGAGGGTAGATCTAACCTTATATCTATAAGTATGGTTGTATAATAATTATGTAAAGAAATCAAAGGTTGATGATAGTGAAGCTTTAAACATATTTACATATTTATTTTTTTTAAAACTTAGGTAAACTAATTACTCTACCATAAGAAAACTTTATGAGGTTAAAATAGCCTCAAATATACCTTAATAGGGACCATCATTCTTCTAGTCACTTTGGGTCCTAAGACCATGTCCACATAATTTTATGTGATTAATAGAGACATAAATTGCAACATGGTCTTGGGTAGACCTTGGATCTACATGATGAAGGTAATCCCTTATACCTTGTTCCAATAAATCAAGTTCTTTCACTTAAGGAATGTCTTCATCATTCAAGGATACCCTAAACCCTTTGATGCCATTCAAATGACCATGCATAAATAACCAAGGATACACATTTATTATCAATTTAACATCAATGGTATGGTAAATCCCCCATTATTTTATGAATATAAAGGCTCCCTCATAATGAAAGTGGTTATATTATATAAGGATACTAGAATTCCTAAACTTCCATCAAATGTAAAATATAAATAAAAGGGAGTTGAAACAATATAAATAATAAGTGAATAAACTCCCATGATAACACCAATCATCATGACCGAGTATATGGATGATATTATCATTACCATTAAAAGAGATGGACCAATATCCTTATAATATTAAAACCTATTGTCTTCACATGCCTCTTGGGTTAGAAGTTTTTAACCCTAGTAATAAAAACCAACACATTAGGTTGATATAAATATGAGGGCATGAGGACATACCCAAAAAATATCCTAATGATCCATATATTTAATATATTCTCCCAATTCTTTATCACATAGGGGAAAGTAGTAATTTATATCAGATTTTAGACTTTAGGATAGGCAAACAAACCATTCATCCTCTTGGCTATACAAAAACTTGAAGGAAAGATTCACACCTTAATGACAGGCACCATCGATATCAACATTTATCCCCATGATTACCCAAATGTTATCAAATTCAATCACCCTCTCTCTCTCACATATTAATTAGTCCCATAAAAAATCATGATGATCCATCATGAGTGTGCTTTCACTTGATATTATAAGATGAAAATTCAGTCATGTCCTACCACTAGCTTTGAAGGTTACATAATTATCTTAGAATATTTCCTATCTGAGAGGGACTTATGGTGAATGAGTGTTTAAGTTCATAGAGGTACATGTCTACGTGTGGATAGATACCATTATCAAGAAGCTAAAGATAATCATGCCTCACTAATGTTATACTATGATTTTCATAGTTATACTTGTAATCACCAAATTCATGTAGGATACCTTGTCCTTAGATATGATAGTCGAATTGACAAAATAAAAGAAAAATTTATAAATTTAGACCAAACTTATTATGCCCTTACTTAGTGATGGAATACTTCAAAAATGGAGCTTACCAATTTTTCACTCTATAGGGAAAGGATTTTAGTGAGTTTGTTAACTCTTTACACCTAAAATGTTTCTATGGCTAGTACTTTCATAAAAATATCTACCCCTAGACATAAAAATATCTAAGAGGGTAGATCTAACCTTATATCTATAAGTATGGTTGTATAATAATTATGTAAAGAAATCAAAGGTTGATGATAGTGAAGCTTTAAACATATTTACATATTTATTTTTTTTAAAAATTAGGTAAACTAATTACTCTACCATAAGAAAACTTTATGAGGTTAAAATAGCCTCAAATATACCTTAATAGGGACCATCATTCTTCTAGTCACTTTGGGTCCTAAGACCATGTCCACATAATTTTATGTGATTAAGAGAGACATAAATTGCAACATGGTCTTGGGTAGACCTTGGATCTACATGATGAAGGTAATCCCTTATACCTTGTTCCAATAAATCAAGTTCTTTCACTTAAGGAATGTCTTCATCATTCAAGGATACCCTAAACCCTTTGATGCCATTCAAATGACCATGCATAAATAACCAAGGATACACATTTATTATCAATTTAACATCAATGGTATGGTAAATCCCCCATTATTTTATAAATATAAAGGCTCCCTCATAATGAAAGTGGTTATATTATATAAGGATACTAGAATTCCTAAACTTCCATCAAATGTAAAATATAAATAAAAGGGAGTTGAAACAATATAAATAATAAGTGAATAAACTCCCATGATAACACCAATCATCATGACCGAGTATATGGATGATATTATCATTACCATTAAAAGAGATGGACCAATATCCTTATAATATTAAAACCTATTGTCTTCACATGCCTCTTGGGTTAGAAGTTTTTAACCCTAGTAATAAAAACCAACACATTAGGTTGATATAAATATGAGGGCATGAGGACATACCCAAAAAATATCCTAATGATCCATATATTTAATATATTCTCCCAATTCTTCATCACATAGGGGAAAGTAGTAATTTATATCAGATTTTAGACTTTAGGATAGGCAAACAAACCATTCATCCTCTTGGCTATACCAAAGCTTGAAGGAAAGATTCACACCTTAATGACAGGCACCATCGATATCAACATTTATCCCCATGATTACCCAAATGTTATCAAATTCAATCACCCTCTCTCTCTCACATATTAATTAGTCCCATAAAAAATCATGATGATCCATCATGAGTGTGCTTTCACTTGATATTATAAGATGAAAATTCAGTCATGTCCTACCACTAGCTTTGAAGGTTACATAATTCTCTTAGAATATTTCCTATCCGAGAGGGACTTATGGTGAATGAGTGTTTAAGTTCATAGAGGTACATGTCTACGTGTGGATAGATACCATTATCAAGAAGCTAAAGATAATCATGCCTCACTAATGTTATACTATGATTTTCATAGTTATACTTGTAATCACCAAATTCATGTAGGATACCTTGTCCTTAGATATGATAGTCGAATTGACAAAATAAAAGAAAAACTTATAAATTTAGACCAAACTTATTATGCCCTTAGTTAGTGATGGAATACTTCAAAAATGGAGCTTACCAATTTTTCACTCTATAGGGAAAGGATTTTAGTGAGTTTGTTAACTCTTTACACCTAAAATGTTTCTATGGCTAGTACTTTCATATTACATTGCCCTCATTGCATTGCATATTCCTTTGTGATGATTTTGTCTTTCATATTAGATGTTAAGTTTGGAGATTATTTAATTGTTAATTTGATTAAAATGAAACTTTGAAAATTTATAATATCATATCATTTAATTCTCACACTAACTTATTATCCCATATAAAACATTTTCAAAACCAAAATTACATTGGTTCTTTCTTTAGATCTTATGAGAATAATACATATGTTTTCCCTACATATTCTTACACAAATTAAACAATTATATCCTAAAATATAATCTAGAGGCTTATCTATGACTTATTATGGTGCCTTCTAACTTGGAATATTAGCATGCTAAAAAATAGGTAAAGTTTACTTGCCTACATTGGTATTCGTTGATAAGAATTTGCGTAAGAATTATATTTTTTATTAAAGGCCCTACAAATATAAAAGTATATAGTCTTATGAAAATCAAAATTTTATGAAAATACAAAATTCAAATTCCACATATCTCACCATTTTCTAACCTTATGTGTTAATACATCACATCCTATTGGTTGTGTGGGATTAACATTAGGACAGATACCCTTACTCGCCTACATCTAGCCTTTGGTGATGAGCCCATGTGTCTTTTTGGTCACATGAGACTGAGTGTATGGGGTCATAAAGAGAAGTAAAATATAAATGTAAAATCACTATTAAATTAGAAAGTGTCCAAGTTAAAATATCTTTAAAAGCTTATCTATATGTCTTTGCTAAAAATTATAACTTTGTCCCATTAATTGATTCTCTCAAGGCTACTTATATCTAGATCAAACGAATATATTTAGTGGTTTTTAATTCTAAAAATAATTACATTTTTACCTCTTACTCATAAGGATTATGATATCTTCCTTTTTGCTATGAAATTTTTATTTATGGTTTTCATTATTTATCATCTCACATTTATCCTATTCTTCTTTTCATTCCTTACTTACAATTGAAAGTCATATTGTGTGTAACTAAAAAAATGGGTCATCACCTATAAAATAATTATTAGTACATTCATAATTTCATGCATGTTCTAAAACATTACATAATTTCTATACATTTTGTTCTTACATATATAAGTATTTTCCAGATGATTATATGAAAAAAAACACATGGTATATCATCACATGCTTAGTCATCTAGAGTGCATAAAATGATAATCAAACATGGAAATTAAATCCCATGATGCATAATTACAAGTCACTGGGAGGTAAATGAATATATACATACATACATACATACATACATACTATAATAGTGTCAAGTTTAAATAATCATGTCTCAATACAATTCACCTCCATAGAGGGGAAATGAGTTTAATATATCATAATCCAAAAAAAATGTGTATGTGTATACATGCTCAATAGTGACCCTAAGATCCTATATTTATCTTGATTAAGTCACCTAATATAAAGTATTAATTTGAGACTTTAATCCATCTTTGTCTCTATGGGTGAGTGATTTCCACATATGTGTGATGATTTTGGGGAAAAAACATATTATGTATACCTTTCCCAATAGGTATTCCTACATCAACCAACAAAATTTTCCTAACCTACCCAAACCCTCAAACCCATACATGCAATAAATATATATTCAGTTGAAATTTACACATTTTTAATCAAAAGGTAAAATTTAGGGTAAAAACAATATATATATATATATATATATATATATATATATATATATATATATATATATATATATATCCTACTTGTCCCTACCCATCTCCACCTCTTTTTAGTACATTATCCATCCTCATATTGTGCTCTACCCATTGATTCTTTATTCGTTCAAACCCATCACAAGTAGCCTAGATCTTAGAATTATGCAAATCAATTTACATAAATGATTATATTTTTGGCAAGTTTTGAATAAATAGGCCACAAAACTAGTCTTTTTCATTTAAAAACTTTTTGAATTTGGCATATGTTTTCATTGATGCATGTTTTCATGTTTAAAAATCATATTATCACTATATTTTATGATGCATCTTACAAAAGTAATTTTTAATGACATTTATATATTTTGTATCACATTATATAGATTTATAGGTACACTATGACTTGGCATCATATTTAGTCCCCTGATGGGATGGTCTAGGTAGTATGATCTCTCACATATGTATGGTCACATGCACTCTTAATTGCATTTTATACTCCACTAAGGTAAGTGAGGTGGGTATTTATAAATTCCTATTTCCCTTATACACATCATTACTCGAGACCACACCCTCATTAATAAATTATGAGGAATCCTCCTAAGGGGAAATATGTATGCACCCAAAATTTACATAGTGGGATACCCAATACAAACTTGATGATGATGTAATGATATATTTCTTTGTGATCCATAGGAAACTCTCTAGATATTTCTCCTCCTACATTACTACTCCTTTGTTGACCCCATTTGGTCCCCTTTATTTTTAATTTCATATCTTATTTCATCATGCTTTAAAAATTGGCCATGCATGAAGAAACCTTCACTTCAGGTGATGTAATTTCCCCCTCCATTACAAAACATCCCCTTCTATTACATAACCAATGTGATAGTTTTGTATTTAAGGGGTAGTTCTAAATGTAAGTGGTAGTTATGTATTAAAATAAGAACTTTGTTGAACTTCCCCATGTAAGATCCTAACTCTTTATACAAGAAGTCTATTTTTTGACTTGATTTTAATCCAAAAATTATCATTAGAAGTTGTTATTGTGAATATTTTGTAGCCACAATCCTACTACAATTTCTTGAAGATCCAATGTATATTATTTTTGAATTGACTACATTGAAACAAGTGAATAAGTGTTGTTGTTTCAACAACTTAGACTTTGTAACCCAAAACATTATCTAACCTTAGTTTAAGTACTCCCCATTTATGGTTGTATCTCCTCTTTCCTACATCTTTTTCATATCTTATACATCATCTAGTTAGACAAAAAGAGATAGCATATGAAGGATTATTTTATCAATACATCACATGTACTTCAATTGATCTACGCCCTAGTCATGTTGGAATTGTATTTGATTTATAGCAATTGTTTTTTTGATATATTTATTAGTGTAATTATTGTTACAATATATTAGATTAATTATTTTAAAAAAAAAATGATAGGGAAAGAGATATGTTTCTTTTCTTTTTTTTGTTACAAAAAAAAAGTTAGTTTTGATTGTGTTTAGATTTGTGTAGATTAGACCTATTTTAATTAAGAAAAAAATTCACTAACCATTTTAGGAAGATCTTAGAAAATTCTCAAGTCAATTCTAACCAATATAAAATTTTATTCTTAATATCTAATTGAGTTTCTTATAGTCCAAGAAACCACCTATGAAATCATAAAAAAATAAACAATCATATGCGCATAAATAGGGATAGTAAATTTCTAATTTTATTTATGATGGTGAGTTAAAAGTGTTATCATTTAATTTTAGAATAGAAAGTTAGAACTTGAATTTTTTATTTCTATCTTAGTAATTCATTCAAAAAAATTGTTTATAGTAAATTGGATAAGTTGATAAGCTAATTTAATTTGTTTGAGAACAAATAAAATCAAAATAAAGTGTTGTGTTCTTACTATTTTAGATCATATTTACTTTTATATTTCTTACATACCCAGGATAAACTCACATAATTAGTATATGTCATATAAAACAAATAAAAACTACAAAAATATCATCATCTAGTTTAGATATAAATAAAGCGAGGAAAACTCAACATTTTGTAGAATAGTATATGTTCCTTACTCTCCTCCTTGCATGAATTATAAACCTTAGAAAAATATAAAAAATAATTTTTCATTTAATTTAATTTCAGTTTTGTCATTTATTTACTTTCAATTTTTCGTTTTCATAAAACAAGCATTTATTTCCATAAAACCAAAAAAAAACCAAAAAACAATGAAAACATAACACAAATAGTGTCAAGAAGCCTTGATAGAACATGAAAACCCCTAATATTACCAAAAAAAATAACAACACATATAAGCAAATACATTACATCCAAGCCTTTCCTATTTGTGTATGCATCCTATACAAATATTTTATTTAACATCCCAATAAACACACATAACAAGCAATTACTTAAACAATCTCATATGTTTTTCTATTGGGTTTATCCTAGCCTCCTTTAGGTGATCCTTCCCTAGACACCTAGTCTTGTCTAATATGAGTTATTTCTTAGGGTTAAATCACTTAATCCAAAAACTATTGCATAGTCTAACATTAATATTGAGCTAAGACATGAGTTCTTCCATTTCACACCAATCCCTCATGTCATAGTATATTCCTTATCTTCATTAGATGAACAAGATAAAATTATTGACCCACCAATCATCATTATTTCTCATTAAAAATAATGTGAGTATAATGTCATCCATGTCTAGCTTCCTATCCACACCTCCTTTTTCTCCTCAAGTATAACCTTGTTTTATGTCATCCACATTCAATAGATGACATTGACCAAACAGATTCAACTTAGAAAAGTAGAGCTTTTTCCATGATTTGTCCATCCTAATCTCCCTAACTTCCTTAGTCTTATCATTAACCAGGAACTTTTCCTTCTTGTGAAATCAGATATAAAAGGACCTTGGATCTCTATTTTTTCATAGATTAACACTCTTAACAACCATCAAGACTGTATTGAGGTATTTTGGTTACATCACAAGAACCCATTACCACCACATATATTGAATCCTATTCCTCCTAAAAATAAATAAACCCATATCTCATCCATTACATCAGTTGCCTCAAGAAGAATTCAAGGAGTTGAGTGCATAATTTAACATGTGTTATTTAAATGAATACAGTCATCCCATGGTTTTTACATACAAAATCACGTTTTATATAGGAATATTTATGATCATTATAAAGAGGTGGGATTTTATTATCATCATCAATCAATAGAAGCATCCTATCTCATGGTAGGAGTGATAGAGGGAGCCATTATGATATGTAAAGAAGTAATCTAGTGGTGTTTAAAATGTTTTTTTAGTTCACTAGGTTCATCATAATCCAAATTGGAAATAGTGATTTGTAAACTAGGGTACATGTTGACAAACTCAAGAAGGGAGGACTATTAATGTGAGGAATGGTCAATATGTAATATTATGATCTAGGATTAAGTAATTTGAGACCTCACAAGTTGGGATTAGATTAATTATTATAACACTTCTATCATGATTGAACTCAATACATTAGATATTGGAAGAGGTGGTATCTCTCATGATATTAATCCAAGGATTACCTAATATAATATTATAGGATAGTGGAATATTTCTATCCATAAATTTAGTGCATCTTATTTTTAGACCTATAGTTAGGGGGAGAAAAATTCAACCAAGAGGCTTTTGATTTGTTATATAAAATCCAAGGCATGCGAGTCTTATTTGTTTGAGGTCATGTTTAGAATATATGATTTGTTGGATTATAATAATGGAAGTAACATTTATCATAAAACCTTAATAAGCTAAAAATCTCCTTATTAGAGTATTACTGATCATAATATTAATAAATAGAGGTAGGTCATTAGATTTAAAAATTAATTAATCATTAATTATATATTCTTTGAGAAACTATATGGAAAGATTCCTAGAGGGAGTATGAGACATGGTTTTGATGGAATGTAATTTGTGGTTGAGGGACATTATAAGGTTTTGGAGGAAATTAAAATTAAATTTATAGGGATTATTATATATCTTTCAAATGTTACATGAGAAATTTTTAATGATATCGTGATGTTATCATGAGTTCCATTAGAGGAATCTTGTAAGGCATGGAATTAAGCTCATAAAGGAAAATTCATTGTGATTTAGATCCATAAAAATATTTAGTTTGATTGGTAAGAGTTACCTTAGGATGTAAGGTATTAAAATTATTATATGTATCAGGTTGAGGATCTGGTGGTGGAGTAGACTCATCACTAGGTGGTAAATGGTATAGGATGTAATATTGGTAGTAGTATCCTTGAGAAGCAATTCATTGATGAAAGGATTCTTAAGTTTAGTGAAAAAATATTTGTGAGGTGGATTATGATGGTAGTAAAAATTTAATACATTCACAAATTTAGAATTAGTGTAACAATGATCATATTCACCATCAATAACACAAGTGAATTTGTTGGAATGTTGTGTATTGGGATTAGACATTTGAGAAGGTTTTTGTTTTGTAAGATTAGATGGAACTAATAAATTTTAAATTTAATACATACTAAATTGATGACATGAGGGAAGTTGATTATATAAATGGGATACTCTTGTTTTACATTAAAGAGGCTTATTTTGAAAATAATTAATATTGATTGCATTAGTTAAAACTTGAAAATATTCATTTTTGGTGTTTTAAGATGGTTCAAATTGGATCATAAGGAAATATTGTCTTTTTTATTTGTCAAAGGCATCTTATAAAATTTAAGGAGATAAAATTTTAACTCTGTATTAAATAGGGTACATAAGAGTGGTAATTAAAGGTTAAAGACATTATCATCACTCATATGATGGTGTGGTTTATATGCTAATAATTTCCATAATTTTATGAAAACATGGTTAGATTCATTAGGAAGTTTATTAGAATTGATGAAATTGATAAGGCTATTCTTAGGAAGTTGATTATGTTTGAATTCCTTAAATATATCATTGACTAAGTATTCTAGTTATGTAACAAAATGTTTAAGTAGTTGATTGTATCATTCTATAACAACTCAAATAAAGGTTTTAGATAGTTGTTTAGTTGTAGTGTAAGTTTTATTTTTAACCCATTACTTATAAATATTTATAAAATATTTAATATATAAGGTAATATCAGTAGTTCCATCATATGTGATCGTGAGATAAATCCTTCCAATATCTATAGATACACTAAAAGGATATAAAGGTTTATTTGGAATATTTTGAAGCATATTATTAATAATTGGTGGTTAAGGAATAAGGTTTCCATTTGAATATTTAAGAGGAAGAGGGATGTAATTAGGGTTTGGTTGATTCATGATGATTTGGGGAGATTTATTAACAACTTATAATATTTTGGTTTGCAATTTAAGGATTTGATTACTACTTGAAGATTTAGTAATATCCATATTTTAAGCCATTTATGCAAGGAATTATGAGGAATATAAGGAATATTGGAAGTAGGATTATGATTTTTATCATAGTTATGTGGAGGATTAGAATTAGATGTATGGATATTCCAAATATAGGTTTTAGTTTCCCAAAATAATTTAGTGTATGGGGGAAGTTTTATAAGGATTTAATTCTTATTTAGATTATAAATGGTGCTATTATCAATGTTATAAATAAGATAGTTAAGATCTCATATATCTTAAATTTGGTTGATTTGAGCCATATTAAATTTAGTAGATCTAGGATGTGATTGAGAAAAATTACAAAAACGATGAATTGTCATCAATGGTTTACAATGTGGGAATGAAAGATCAAGCCATGTGAAATATAAACTGATTGAGGATCGTAGTAAATATTCTAAGAAGAGACATCATGATGAAGAAAAATGCAAATTTGGATGTGGAAAAATGTTGATCAAAAGAAAAAAATGGTATCAGGATAGATGATATTATTGGTTACTAAATATAGTAAAATAAATTTTATCAAGTTGGTTGATACAGTAAGAATAGAACTATAAATTAATGACTGTATTAATCTAGTTGATATAATTTGGTAGTTTTTTCACTAAGTTATGTACTATCTCTAGATGGATGACATAATTTTATAAAAATGGAGTGCAATTTAAAAGCTAAATAAAAAGACTATATCAGATTAATTGATGTAGTAAGAATCAAGTTTTATCAATTTGGAATATATAATATGATCAAAAAATGAAATTTATTGGGCTAGCTAATGCAGTTAAAATAAAAGTTAGCATTGTATCAAATTGGATAATAAAGTTTGTAAATTGAGAAAATTGTATTAGGTTGCCTAATAAAGTTTGATCAAAACTAATAAACTGACCAAACATAATAAAGTGAAGAAAATAAAATGGTGTAACTATTATGGGTGTATTTGATTTTTAGGCTCTTAGATATACTAATATTAGGTGTAAATAATGAAAAAATACCAAAGGGGAAATTAATATGGATGATCCCATTATCTCATTGCTTCACCATCCTATCTCTAAGGTACAATGAGAGTAACTCCTTGGGTCTAACCACTTACCAATGCACTATAAAACCAAATGACTAAAAGGATTCCTATTAAATGAAAATAAAAACCTGTACACTTTTGATATACCATGAGGAAAATAGAAGATAAAGTATAAAAATAGTTTTGTCTAATCGATTGAGTATTAGGGTAGCACCCATAACACCATGACTCAATTAATAATGATGATTTGTTTTCTCGTAATGGTATCTCCTTTGAGTTTTACATCTACCAAAATATAGTTTTATAATGAAAAGGAAGAATATAAATACACTTTTTAAAATGATTTAGACTAAAATAAGAAAATAGTAAGATGAAATTAAAGAAATGAAATTTTAAATGGTATCAAGTTGGTCGATATAATTAGAAGAAAAAATAATAAAACTAAACTATATTATGATAGTTGATACACTTGGAAGGATAAAAATAATTGTGTCAGTCTATTTGATGTAGTTGGTAGGAGACACATAACTATATAAGGCTAGATGATGTAGTTTGAAATAGACACAAAAATTTATCATGTAGACAAATTTAGTTTGGAAAAAATAAGAAATTTTGTCATGATAACTGATACAATTATAGAAGAACTGAGAATTATATCAGGTTGGGTAAAAAAATTGTACTAAAAATATGATAGTTGTGAAGATGTCTCTAAGAATAAAAAATAAAAAATGTGAAAATTATACAATTGTAGGTCATATAAGTTTCACATATACTTAACTATAATTTATGAATTAGCTAGAATGACATATATTTATCCTTTTTTTATCAATATAATAGGACTCAAATAAGGTCATAAAAATGGAAAATTTGTATACTTAGATAATTGGGTAAAGACCTAGAATAATTGTAGACTTAGCATAGGGTAAGATACACTCAAATATAAAGATTAAATGGTTATAAATTATAATCCTATGACATTGGGTAAAGATCTCATTAGGGATAAATTATGTTTAAGTGATTTTAGTAGTGATTATAAAATATGTAACTAAACAAAATGATGGGTAAGTGATTGTAAAAAGGGTAAGGTGAAATGGTAAAATAAATGGGGGTTTATGTAACCTAAGGTGATAGATGACAAGCCTAAGAAACCATTAAACTATACCAACTTATTTGGTATACAAAATAACATAGGTAAGTACACACACATATGTCCACAAAATAATAAACCAAATAGTTTATAATTTACTAAGTAAATAAATCACAAAGTATAAGAATAGAGATACTTACCTTTGGGTGGACCTGTCGATGTCTCAATCTCCCAATTTGGATCAAGTGGCACTTTGAAAGATATATTTTACATTGAATATATAACATGAAAATATTAAGGCCCAAGTATCATTTATTTGGGATTCCTTTGAGTTCTCTTATTGAGCTTTAAAGATACTACAAGACTAGATCTCTAGACAAGGTTCCAAACCTCTAACTCCTTCAAATACCTCTTAAAATTATAAATGTGAGTGAAATAAAAGTGTAGTAATGCAATATATCTTATAGGAATGAACTATGGTCCATATATAATTCTAATACCCCAAAAAAACTCTAAATTCTAAGCTAACAATAACAATTAGGTCAATACAATTTGAAGTTATCAGCTAACATAATATTATATCAACTAGACTGATTCAGTAAAAATTATAGAAGATAAAATTATAAATGTATTGGGATGGTCGATACATTACATTTAGAAAAAATTATGAAATAGACCATATTAGCCTAAATTATATAGTAGGATATAGGAATCTAGTAAATTTGGATGGAAAATAGATACATTGGAAAGATAGAAAGAGAACCAGATGAGATTAGACTAATAATAATGAAGGTATGAAAAAAAAAATCGAACATCTCTTGAAAATTACCACGAGCCAATAATACCCCATTTTTGGTGCACCCTTTAAGGTTTTCACTCAAGGAAATTTATGCATCAATGAGACCTTAGAAATGAAAGTGTTAGTAAATTGATAAAAGTGAAAATATTAGGTGTATATAGCAAAAATTGTGGAATTTATATTCAAAAATCCTATAAAATCAAGCACCTAATGTATAAAATGGATAATTTCCACCATTTTTTGTATGTTTCTATATTTTTTAAATTATTTGGCATTTGTGGCAGTTCATCACATGACTGTGAACACATAAGAGGTGTGAGGTTTACAAAAGGGTGTCCACTTCCTATATTCTCATGATTTTTTTTCATAATTTATTGGGCTTCCTCTCTAGCCAAACATATGAGATAAATCCATTCATAGTTATTAGTGTAAAACACATCATTTATAATCATGTAATGGGTTTATTTGGTATTTAATGATCTCCTTTGTATTAAATTTAATTCATGTAGATAATTTCCATTTAATAGAAAATGTACAATGTGGGCATGCCATTCTTCTTGATCAATTTGGGTGTGATTTATTTACATTAAAAAATGCATTGATCTACATAGTGATGCGCTGAAGTATACCTTAAACCATCATATTTTTTAATGAATTAATATCCACATCACATTATTAATGTGTTTCCATCCAATTTCATATGTGTTCCCCTAGTTCATTTTATTGAAGCATAATCCTCATTACTAGGTTAGGCATTATAGTGCAAATTTTGCTATGTGGTTTGTAATTATTATTTGTTTAATTGATTTGACTAATGCATAGTACTAATTTTTTAATGTGTATTAATTTAATTTTGTGTGATTTATATTTTTTCTCATAAAATAAATAGGATGATATTATGAATCAATTCGATTTGTTATCATAGCTACGATGGAGTGATCTTATGTAAATAAAAATCTCTTATGAAATATGGGATGAAAAGCACTAACACCTACATAATAAATTTTTTAACTCATTATAAAGTAGTTTTTTACTTCATTATCCATCCAAATTTGGCATCCTATTTTAACATGACATTGAGAGGTCTTGAAATTTTAGCAAACCCAAAAATGAATTTCTACACAAAATTAGTTTTTATAGAAAAACATTTTAACTATTTTTTACTATTTAGAAGTTGAATTTTTTAAATAGACTCTACTATATCAAGGTCAATATATATACGTTCCTTGGTGATATCTTGTCCTAATAATTTACCTCCAATAAATTTAAAATTTCTCTTCTTTAGATTTAGTTACATACCATGAAGTACATATTTTTAGTAATTTTCTGAGATGGTGTGCATGTCATAACCTATGTTTAGAAAAAAAAAATTAAATCATCCATGTAAAAAAATATTCATTTACCTACACAAAATTTAAAGTCAAAATCCATATAACACTAAAATGTGGAACATACATTTATCAATTGTAATGGAATTCCATTATATGTGAAAGTACCCCACTTTATGTTTAACAGAATTTTTATCGTATCCTATTTATTAAATGATATATGATTATAAATAACTAAATGTACAAGAAGGACTTAACTTTTGTCTTTTTGTCTAATTTTTTCTTTTTATTAAGTGTAAAAAGAATAAACTAGTTAAGAAGGGTGTGGAAGAGTACCTATTGAATGTACACACATTGAATCTAAGTGATTATGGAGAGATCCTCTTTGTATTAGTAGGATTACATTAAAATAATTAAACACAAAAAAAACTTGTTTGTTAGACAAGTAGATGGGTGGATTGCCTATCATGAGCTAGATCCTAAAAGAGAAAGCTTTCTAGGAGGTTGTCAATCCACCTCCTTTAAAACACATAAGTGGAAATGATAAAAGAAATATATTTTATTTAAATTATTTTAAAACTAATAAAATACATCAAATGATGGAAAATTAGATTCTTTTCTAAGATAACCAAAATGAAGCAACTAGTTTGATTATACTAATGCTGAAAATTGGTTAAGGCAAGGTTGTGGTTTTGGGTTAGTAATTTGATAAGGGTAAAAAGGATGGTTTGGTTGGGGTTGATTGAGATAGTAAAATGAGAGGGATTTTTTGTTGAAAAATATAAAATATAAAGTAACTATGGTATAAAAAGGATGAGGGAGCAAAGAGGATGAAGATGGTAAAGGTGCAAAGAGGGAAAAGGAAGTAAATGGAGTTACAATGGCAAAGGTGGAAAAGGAAGTCAATGGATTAAGATGGAAATTTGATTAATTAGTAAAAGTAAAGGTAATAAAAATGACTTAATTAAATAACTAAAAAAAAAATTAAAGTTACATTGATGTTTGTTGATGTGGTTGATGTTATTGATGATGTGATGAAGGAATCCCATGGCAATTTCAATAGAGCTTTGTTGCTTTGAATTATTTTCATCCAAGATGTCGATGACCTCAAAAATAATGACCTCCCTTAAATACCTACAAATATATTTTAATAACCAAATACTAAATTTCAACTTAACCTTGGGTGAAGGAGAGGGGGGTGGGGTTATTTATAGCATTTATTGTCAAGAACCATGCCAAAATAGGAAATAGTAAAAGTATGGAACCATTTCCCATGTGGTGCATAAATGAGTAAAAATATGTGGGTGGTGTGATTATGACCTTGATTATGGGTCTCCCATTTGGGTTGGTGTGTCTCCCACCTTACACATGAGTCATGTTTTGAATGGGAATCATGCACATGGGTCTAAATGAGGCCAAAAAACTTTTCACCACCCTTTCTTGTCTTCATCTAAGTACTTAAAGAGATTCCCCATAAATCCATGTGATTACATAAATGATTCAAAATATGAGAGTGGTGAGATTCCCATCTTGATCATGGGTATCCCATTTGGGTTGGTGTGTTTCCCACCTTGCACATGAGTCCAATTTTGAATGGGAATCATGCACATAGGCCTAAATGAGGCTAAAAGACTTTTCACCAGCCTTTCTTGTCTTCATCCATACACTTAAAGATATGCACAAAAAAAATTGGCACCATTTTCCATGTGCGTACATGAATGAGTGAAAATATGAGCGTGGTGGGTTTCCCACCTTGATCATGGGTCTCCCATTGGGGTAAAAATTCAAAAATGGGTGGATATAGTGCCCTTTGTCTTTTCCAAAGTGTTAAAGATGTGGGTATCCCATTTTAAAGCCAATTTTATGTGTAAAGACAAAATATATGTTGAATGATGGCTCCTTAAGGGTAAATTTACCATATTTCAAAGGGGGACCCTTGTGATGCTTAAATGAGGTCATTAAACACCTTGGGGAAGGGTCCTAGGTAGGGTATGATGTCCCTCATCAAGCCACCTCACTTCTAAGCCATGTCACTTGCCATACCACCTCCCAAATCACCATCCATATCACATGCCATGTCACTTGACATGTCACTTTCCATGTCACATGTCATGTCACTTACCATGTCACATACCATGTCACTTGACATGTTATCATGAATAGTGATACTACGTCCCACAGTGAATAGTGATAGTGAATAGTACTTTTGAATAGTAGCTTCAAATAATATTTTTGAATAGTACTATGTGAATAGGATAATAGTGATTTGGTTAGGTTAAGAGGTTTTTTTTAAGGGTTAAGAATGTTTAGGGGTCTTTAGGGGATCCTAAGGTATTTAGTCATCAAAAATTGTAAGTGTGTAATTTTTTAGTGTCTACATTTTGACCCTTTTTATTATGCATCTTTGAATTAACAAGCTACACAACAAAAATTAATCATTTGGTTGAAGGTCAAGGTGCCCCAAGTTTGGGAGGAGGTATTCCCCTCTCAAACTGAGAGTTAATGAGGAAACATTGAATTTGGTGCAGGTTTGATAAGTAGCTAGTGGGGAGGCACTAGGTGGTACCACAAGGTAGTTGGGCATGTGAAATACCAATGGGTTCACAAAATGAAACTAAGTGTGATAGTGAAGATTACACAGAGATAAGCTACCAATGTTGATAAAAATAAGTTTAAGTTTTATATGGACATATTATAGGGTAACTAGTCCATAACATTAGTCATATTTGATCAGATTAAGCTTATCAAATCATCTAGACAAGGTCAATGTTGTTCATAGTATTCAGGGTAGGAAGTGCTCCTACAAAATAATATAAATGGTTTAGTTGCACATGAGGTGGGGCATAAAAAGTGAAACATGATAATCATATTTAGTGAAATCAAAAGAACCAAGGCAAGGTCATTATAAAACATGTAAAGAGGTCAGGTCAAAATTAGCCAATGTCTAGGTGGACATGGGCAAGTGGGTTGGTTGGTTGGAATGGGGTGGTTGAGAATACTCCATATGCACTAGGCATGTAGATGATGCCTACATAGTTTCATGGACTGGTTAACTTGGTTTCCCCAATTTGATGTATAATGTAGTTAGGTCCAGTTGAAGGATGTTGGAGAAAGGGAAGCTCTAAAGGGCAAAAAGGATGGTTATCAAATAGTTTTTTGATTGGTTTGGTATAAATGGTAGATGAGATTACCTAGGATTTAATTAAATGATTACTTCAACTATGTAAAAAAAAATTTATAGCCATGGATAAGTAAGTTTAAGCATGATATTTTTGGCACCATTGTAAAGAAAAGAAGGGAGAAATGTGCTTTACTAAGATTTAGAAAATATGTCACTACTCAAATTGGCATGGTAACCTGATGGGCTATTTCACCACCATGAAAATAAGTTGACATTATGCACACTCCACAACAATGTCATTAACATGATATGGAAGGGTATTATTCAATTATTTGGGGAAGCAAAGTGGGTAAATGAGAAGTGGTGAAGATTCAAACCCTTGACCCTTGAGCCAGTGGGGCCCCAAAATAAGTAAGCATTAAGTTTTGAAGGAATTCAAAGAAAGACTCTAAGGATTTTTGGAGTATGGAGTGAGGTGAATAATAATAATATTAATTAAATAAAGGAAAATTTTAAAATAGGAAGGAAGATAAATGGTATAAATTGAAAACTAAGAGAGAAAATAGAAGAAGAATGTGTGAAGATAGATAGATTGGGGAGTTTAAAAGTAAGGTGGGAGAAATAGGTCTAAAAGAGACCAAGGAGGAGAATAGTTTGGTGGAAGGGGTGACTTCTATAAAATGTTACTAGATGGAATATGATTAAAGAGTAGGGTTATTATAGTGCATAGGAAGATGTAGGCTAGGTAGGGAGAATCAAAGGAGAATATTGGTTGGGAGGTAGGTCACGTTAGAGGGTATAGCTAGCATCCACATGCAGGTACCCTAAATTTTCCATTTGAAGTTAGTTTTAGTTTTGATTCTAACATTTCCAAAGGTTAGAGTAAAATGGGTTCAAAATATGTAAGATCAAAGGAGATGGGAAAGGAATCTACATCTTAATAGCTAGTAGTGTTCATACTCACTTGTGGGTCGTATGAGCTTACAACAATGGTTGATTATGTTATAGATTCATAAGATCAGTATATATCTCATAGTAAACCAAAAGTGAAAGGAAGACATTCATATCCATAACATGCTATATGTTGTGATCATATAAGCTCAAAATTGGTAGAGGGGTTTAAAGGGAAAAAGGTGATAGGTAGGATAAAGGGAGTAGTTGGAGAGGGATAAAAAAAGGATCCAAACTCAACATGCAAAGTCATTAAAGGAAAAAAGGAATGTATTTTAAGTAATTAACCTAAACAAATTTCATCAATTAAATCAAGGGCATGGAAGACATGATGAATTAGAAAAGGAGATGTACATAGAATTGATATAATTTGTGACCGTACTCTAAAGAGGTGGAGGTTGAATGGGATAAAATAAAGGGGATATAGCAAGGGATGAGGTGAAGGTGAACCAAGAGATGGATGAAGAGATAGGTGAAGAAAATATTGAGGTTGCATATAAAGATGAAAGTGGAGTAGGATGGAAGGAGCTAGACATGGACATATAGGGGAAAAAAAGGTCAGGAAGTACAAGGAATGCCCTTAAGATGAGAAAAATGAAATGAAATAGAGAAAAGGGAGAGGATGTTGGAAAATAATGAAAGGGGATGAGATGAAAATAAATGATGAAGATCAGGGATGATAAAAATAAAAAGGAAGAATTTAAGTAGGGATATAAATCATGGATACTCACATAGATACAAAAGACAAGTGAGTACCAAGATGGAAAGGGAAAAAGGGGAATGTAAAAGGTAAAAGGCAAGAATTGATAAGAAGAAAAGGGGGAAATTATGTAAGGCTTCTCAAAGGATAAATAACTAGGTAAAAACTAGTTGTGGAGGAAAAAAAAAGACAAAAAGGATGAAAATAAATCAAACAAGAAGAATGGAAAATGGGAAAGGTGGGAAGAGTGGTGAAATGACAGAGAATGGTGCTACACGTAAAGAAGAAGTGTAGTAATGGAAGAAACACAAAGCTTGCAAGATGCATAATATGATGTGTAATTCATGAATAAATGAGAGTGGTGAAGAGGGTGTGATAAATTGCCAAGGATAAGGGGAAATGATGAGGATGGTAAGAGAAGACAAAGGAAATATGGGGCAAGGTTGGTAAAAAGTGGAGATAGAGGAAAAAAATGCAAAAGGTGTGTGGGGAAGTGAGTTCTAAAGCATGCACAAGGAAAGGTGTTAGTGATACCAATGAATTAGAGTAGGTGGTGTATTTATGGGAGATAAGAGGGGCCAATGAATAATGTTATCAATCCTTATGTTAAAAGAGATTGACAAGTTGGAAAAGTGGTTAAAAGAGATTGAGAAGCTGAATGGAGGGAGGTGGTGAGGAGATAGATAAAGGGGTGGAGGAAAAGATATTAGGTGAGAAGGGAAAATAAATTAAAGTATGTGGCTAAGATAACCTCAGTAAATGTGCACTAATTACATAATCCAAAAAGATGTCAAGCTAATGTAGTCTTCCTAGTAATGGGGGAAAATGAAGAGGAATTATTAGATGATGTTAGAATACAAGGATGTTGGGAAGAATTAAAAGATTTCCTAACATAGGACACCCTAGGAAAGAGAGCATTGTTAGTAATGAAAGTTAATAAGAAGGAAATAGGGGAGGGTAATTAGTTGTTATTGGTTGAACTACCCTTAAAAGTCTAGCAATGCCTCCAAGTAAATGGACATCAAGATAATGTAGTTTAACTAGGGTTGGAATATGGTGCTCAAATTGGTTTCCCCAATTTGATGGACCAAATGGGTTCATTTGGCTTGATGGAGAAGGTTTTGTAAAGTAGAGGTTTTAGGTTTTGGTGAAGGTGCATGATGTAGATTGGTGAATAGTTACCATAATGATCCCACATTTAATAGGAATAAAGACATGGATGGGCAAGGTAGGATAAAGTATAAGGGAACACAATGCTAAGTACCACAAATAACCTTCAATAGATCTAATCCAAAGAAGAGGTGCCTTTATAAGGAGGTCGCACCTTATAAAATTATGTGAGGGTTTAAGTATAGTGCTAGCATCTATCACTATGAGCTAAGTTTTAAAATGTGGGTGTCTATCAAGATCTACATAGTCATGTTGTAAAAAGGTCATCATCACTACAAGCTAAGTTTTAAGAGTAGTAGTGAAGTGACAACCCATAAATAATTTCTTTGATGAATAAGTAGATTCTATGACTTATAAAATTGGTAACATGATGAGTGATAGAGGATGGATCATGCTTGACCTAAGAGTTGTATGGGTAGGTTAGATGTAAGGTATCCATGTATGTATCCTCTATCCTAGTTCCTTAGAACATATGACTTGGGGTTCTACATAAAAGAGGCCCTAGTAGTAGGGAGCTATGTGGTCTAGGATATTAGTTATATAGTTGAATTAGATGGGGGAGATTTTAAAATGGCATGCATTTGGGAGTTACCACCACCAACAACAATGGTAGTTTCAAAGGCATGATCATTATAGTGGCCCATGCTTGGAAGCCAGTTTACATCAATTAGGCTAAAGGTGATAATGATGCAAATGATCACTAAGCCCATAAGGATTGCATGACAAAAATTCAATGAAAGACATCATATGTGGATAAGATGATAAGAGCAACAAAAATATATCATGATGGTGCATAATGGCTTTATCAAGACAACTATTCAGATTGAGGGTGATGTGTCCATACAAAAAGGTAATTAGAGATGACTATTTCAAGTGGGAGGATTTTTTAAAGGAATCAATGACATCATATGACCTTCTCCATCAGTGGAATGGAGAATCATGTTGATGAGGAAGAATGGTCATGTATTTTATTAAAGAATTATGATAAGGATGAATGTTTATCATTGATTTATCTAGTTTTGCAATTTATAGAGGGTGTATGGAACTAAATAATCTTGAAGATGGTGAAAAATGGGGAAAACGGTGGAGATAATTAACAACCCCTATGACCTGAAATAATCAATATGGTGAATGTGTAGATCTACTAGATACTGCAACATGTAATGTAAATAATCAAAGTACTACTAGATTAATAACAAGAGGAAAGACACCCATTGCTTAAGACTGATCTTGAACTCTTACCTATATAGCAACAAAGAAGGTGAGAATTTCATTACAAAAAATGTAGGGTTGGATAATATGACCATTAGCCTATCTATAAAGGGAACCCTCACTATTCAAGGGGATGTACATTGAGGCAATAACTAGTGGTACATATGTGAGTAAAACAACCAGAGTAGAGGGATGTAATGGCTATGATAGGTGAGAAAGGTGAAAGACCAAAAGAAAAATATTATTCTCACCCTATGGGGATGAAAGAAAAAAAGGAGAAAAAAGTGCACCCTTTAGCAACTACTAAGATAGGGAATGTTACAGATGTTAGTTTAGGGAGTAATCAAGTAGAAAGATGGTTGAACACAAATCCAAGTCACCAGACAATCGCCCTAGTGCTTAGGTAGGAAAATAATGTATGTAGAGATCTTATCTATAGTGTGGATATTATGATAAATTTGTATGTGTCATGTAGCTCCTCACATCTTAAATAAAATATTGCATAGTTTGTTATAAACATGTAAAACATGTGTTTGATGTCATTGGTTGAATGTTATCATGCTTAAGGTGTGTGGATACTTATGAATTTTAGGGTTATGGTTATGATAGGTATGGTTATGTTTATTTTAATCTCTCTTAATGTAAAAGGAGTGATTATTGTTGTTGTAACACTAGATGGTAAAATTCATGATGAAAACATCAACCAAATGTATTAAGATAAGAATAAGACACAATGCTTTTTTTTCACAAGGACTAAAAATAGAGCTAAAGTGGGATTGTCTTAATGAATATAAGCCCTTAAAATGTTGTGCATTAGTATTCATGAGTTTATTAAAAATGTTTCTTGATCATAGGGTGTCAAGTAAGCTCGAAATCCCCTAATTTATAGATAGTCTAAAGGGAAGATGGGTGATAAGTGGTGTGAAGGGTAATGGGTGATATGTATGATAACCTAATGTGAATTAGTTTTCCCATTTTATAGGTGGCCTAAGAATGGTAGTAGAAAATTCCATGTCATATTCTATATGTAGACTGATCAATGCGAGAAGTCTACATGTGAAATATGATTATGGCTTCAAACTTATTATGCTGCTTGAGATCTGATTACAGCTTTATATTTTATTGTGATACTAGGTCTTTTGCTTTATTACTATATATGGGAAGTTGATCGATGTGGGAAGATTCTAAGAAATGGATTTGATTTTCACAAAGTTAAATTAGCCATCTTTCAAGGGAGTGGTTTAAACTTATTAGATTTGTTTAATGGTCTGAATAGTTATCCTTCAAGGGAGTGGTCTACCTTATATTTGGTAAAATATTATTTTAGGTAGCCATCCTTCAAGGAAAAAAATTTTAATGATTAATATATTGAGCCTATTAGTATTTTGGTATCCAAATTATTTTTGGATGTAATGCTTTTAGACATGGACATGTCTAACTAGGTTCATAGTTTTACCTTTATGAGGGAAAATTTTAACACAAGAAGGTTAATGATATGTAAAGGTGTGGTTTTTCAGAGACAATGAGTTGGGATTCCATCTTGTAGAGAGAAATAGTACCCATGAGAACCATGCTATGGGTAGAGACATGTAACCCACATTTAGGATTAGGCTATGACTATGAAAATGATAATTAATTACATGGTTTGATGTTGTAACCAATTATCCTCAAAAGGAGAGGAGAAAGATGGGTGAAGGTTAAAATCTTGTAATCAAGGGATAAGCTTAAGTTAGATAAAAAGAGTGAGCTTGATCCTTTTTTACCATAAAAATGGATGCAAATGTGAAGCATTGAGAGGTTCAATTTATGGTTTGCCTATGAGATAAGATAAATGATAAGCTCCTAATCTATGTTTATGGGTAATGATGTAGGGTCCAAGATAATTGAAATCAAACTTCCCTTGTTTATTCTTCTCCATGTTGGTCATGTTTTGGTTTTCTTTTAGGATGAGGTCTCTGATATTAAAGTCTCATTATTTGAGACACTTTTTATAAGCATGTTTGATATTCTCTTGATATGTATGGAGGTGGGTAAGGGATGCTAAATAATACTCGTCAAGTAGCTCAAGATGAGATAAATGGTGTTGATGGTAATCTTTTTTAGAAATAAGATCTTGTAAATATATGTGAAGAGAGGGAATTTAGACTCCAAGATGCAAGACTGCTTCTACTCCAAAGACTAGAGAGAAGGGAATAACACCTATAGAGTTTTGAATGCTAGTATGATAGGCCTATAAGGTGAATAGGATGTGTAATTTTATTATAAACTTTTACCTATCCATTTACTTATTGTCATTAAGGTGAGGAAAAGATTAACTTGATGCCAAATGCATCACATAAACCTTGGACTTGCTTATTTTTTAAGGATTTACCATTGTAAGTGATGATCTTATGAGGAACACCAAAGTGGTAGATGATATGATGGTTGATAAAGTTGATAATCTTCTTTATTTTGGTTGAGATAAGATGAATAACTTCCACCCAATTGGTGAAGTATTTAGTTATTATGATGATGGAGTTATGCCACTGTAAATAATGGGGATTGATTTCCCAATGAGATCAAGCCCCCAATATGAGAAAGACCAAAATTCCTTAGATACTTGGAGCGAATTAGTTGTCACATGATGAAAATTAGTGTGTTTTTGACATTTAACACACTTTTTTTGCATAATCACAATAGTCTTGGTTGAGGGTGGGAAAATAGTAACCAAGGTAAAGGATACATTTAGTGACTACTAGACCGATAAAGTGTTCCCCACATATCCCATCATGTGTTTCCCTAATGGCATGGGAAGCTTCATGGATATGTAGGAAATTAAGAAGGAGACCATCAAAATTAATTTTTTAAAATATTCTCTCTATTATGGTGTAATGATATGTACTCTAAATAAAGTTTATGTTGGCATTCCTAGATAGGTTGGGTGGACTGATGCCTAGGTTGAGTTAGTTGAAAGTTTGGTCATACCAAATGTTGGATGGGGATTACTCCACATTAAAAATGGTAGGGGATTAGATTGGTTATAAGAGAGTGTTGTAAAATGATAAATGGTGACAAATATTTTGGAATTGGAAGGTTGAGAAGGGATCTAGGAATCAAGGTATGTCATTGTATCCATGAATTTATTAGTAGATCAAGGAATAGGTTTAACCAAGTAATGTTCATATGATGTGAATAGTTTCTCAACTACAAGTTTATATTTTTGCAAGAAATCATTCTTATATTTATAGGATCCATTGACCTGGTTGACCTCAAGTTAGGAATCACCAAAGACATGGATTGTCTTAATTCCCAAAGTTAAATTATTTTAGAGACCTATCACTAGGGATTCATACTTAGACATATTATTGGTGCATTAAAATTCAAGTTTTAAATAGAGAGGAAGGGGTTCACCATTAAAATGAATGAGAATAAATCTAGCACCCCTCCTTTTTGGCACATTGAGCCATCAACAAACATGGTCATTTGGTAGGTTATGCCACACTCTTGAAAAAGAGTCCCTATAGACTCATTTGGAAAGGTAAGAAGAGGTGGTTGGTTATTTGGTAAAGGATATTCAACTAATTACTCATAAATGACCTACCCTTTAATCAAATTTGACTAGAGAAATTCAAGGTCAAATTTAGCTAGGAACATGAGCCACTTAGCCATATACTAATTTTGGTATGGTATAGAGTGCATGTAATTGAGTGGGTCAATATTAGTTATGACATAGGTTTTATGGTTAAGAGGGTAGTGGTAGAGTTTAATGGCTGATTTTCATATTATACAAACATGGGGATAATGTAGTATACAAATTTCTCTTTGTGTTTTTCATCTGAGTGAGCCAACACTACCCCTAGGGAAAGGTCAGTGGTAGAGATATATAGGTAAAAGGGGTGGTCATCTTTAGGAGGGGTAAGGAAAAATGGTGACAAAAGGTAATATTTGAGAAAATCAAAATCCTTTTGATAATCACTATTCCATTTGAAAGAGACATATTTCTTTAGAAGGTGATGGAAAGGTTTGTACCAGTCTGAAAGTTAGGAAATGAAAAGGATAATGGATTAAAGTTTTCCTTGTAGGCTATGGAGTTACTTAAGATTAGTTAGAGGAGGCATGTCCAAAATTACTCTAACTTTAGTAGGGTCTACTTCAATTCCATTAAGAGAGATGATAAATCTGAGAAGCTTTCTTGAAAGGACCCCAAAATGCATTTCTTAGGATTAAGGTGAACATGATAATGGATGAAGTATTTAAATATGATCATTATAATAGTCAAGTTATCTTTTTAGAGTTTGGATTTATCAAGAATGTCATCCACATAGTCTTATATAATCTTATGGATGATATCATGGAAGAGATAAGTCATGGCATGTTGGTAGGTTACCCTAGCATTGTTTAACCTAAAAGGCATGACTCTATAGCAAAAATTTCCCCAAGGGGTGGTAAAGGTATTTTTACACTGATCTTCTAGAGTAGTCATGATTTAATTATAATGCAAAAACCCATCCATGAGAGATAACATATCATGGTCAATTTTAAGATCAAGAAGATGGTTAATGTTAGGTAGAATAAAGTCATCCTTGGGGTAAGTGAGGTTAAGGTAATGAAAGTCCACAAAAAATCATAGACCCCCAATGATTTAGCTGATAGGTATGATATTAGAGACCCAGTGGGGTTGGTCAATGGGTTAGATGAAGTTTATAGATAAGAGAAGTTGAAGCTCTTTTTTGATGAGAAGGGTTATGCGAGGATGAATGCATTGAAGTTTCTATTTAATAGGCTTGGCATCATGATGAGTGAATATGTTATGGGTAGTAATGGTGGGGTCAATCTTAGGAATATCACTGTAAGGCCAAGCAAATGCCATGCTTTGGTCTTAGAGGAAAGATGAGAAGTCCCAAAGTTCCTTGGAATTTAGGCATTTACCTAATTTGACAATGTAGGGGTTGTTTAGAGTACCCAAATTGATATCTATGGTGGATTAATTTGACATGGTTGAGGCCTCAAGAGGAAGGGATTTGTAGATAGAAGAATTTCCTACACCAAGGTAGGTAAGAATGGAATCATCATCTTGATGTTGGATGGTGTTGATGGTAGGAGAATCATTCTCTACATTTCATGGTATATAAGTGGAATGACTTTGGTTTAGCCACCCTTTTGGTAGATGAGAGTGTTTAAACTAATGATATTGATTAGACAAAAAAATTTAGGGGGGGTGATGTCAAGATCTTCAAGTGAGGAAAGTGGTTGGGTTGGTAAATATGGGATATCTTCCTCCATGGTGGTACTAGGTTTGGGTAAATTGGTAGGTTATTTAGGTGGTTCATACCTAAGGCCAAATGACTCATGAGGTTATAAATTTTTAATATATGGCAACTCATGAGGCCCTTATTCATAGTGACCAAGGCCAAATCGTTTCCAAGAACATCTATAAAAATACAACTTAGCAAACTCTAGTTTTCTAAGATAGGAAAAGTTATAGCTATATGGTTGGAGAGATGAAGTAGTGGTAGGGGAAATTAGTGGTTGATCATGTCCCCCATAAATGATTTTTTTTCATGGTTAGGGAGTCCAAAGAGGATGATGGTTTTAATGTTAGGGTCATAGGAAGGGTAATGTCTAATATTCCCATATTCTTGGGGAGTAGAGAAGGCATCAAGGGCTAATAGTATATATTACCTTAGGGAAAGATGTTTTAATTTTGTTGCCATGGGGTTTTCTATAGGAATATAGGAAGAAGGGATATACAAGATAGTATAAGCTTCACCAGTATTTGATGTGGAAGTGTCATGGGTTTTTGTTTGTGGGGTTATGTCATTAACATATGGTTGAGAGGTGGATGAAGGAGGAAGAAGGATGTCATTAGGTTGATATGTCATATTAAAAGATGTGAAAGGACTAGGGTCAGCTTAGATAGTCATAACTTATCCTTCATGGTCAAATTTGATACATTGTTGTAAGGTGGAAGGGACACAACTCATGGCACAAATCCAAGGGTGCCCAAGTAAAACATTTTACTATAATTCTCCTTCTACAACATAAAAATGTTTGGGAATTGTATGGCACCCTACATAGATATGGAAGACAACTGTGCCCAAGGTAGTAGCCATGGTATCATTGAAAAAATGAAGGACCACTATGGTTTTAAAAATGATGTCCATGGGTAGGTACATTTGGTCATATGAATGGAAGGAGATAATACTAATGTTGGCTCCTCCATAAATCATTACCCATTTGATGCATGTTTGATTAATGTATGTTGTAATGAAGAGGGTAGGATCAAGATCCTCTTGATGGATAAAAGGTATTTCTATAATTTTGAAGGTGATAATGTTGAAAGTTTGAAGGGTACCAACAAAGGTGGCTAGAGGTTGAGGGTCATTGGGTTGGACCTTGATGGATTGCAAGGATTCTATGAATTCTTATAGTTGATGGGGAGAGGTAGAGACTAACTCATACAAGCTCATTTTTGCTAGAGTTTGGTGAAGGTGCTTAAGGATAACTTTCTAGATGGATATTTCATATGGGTTAGGGTATGGAGGGTTAGATGGGGAGGCACCTAAGATAAACACCTTGGGTTTGTTTGATGATGGAGATGGTTGGGCATTTTTGGCTTCATAACTTGTGGAGGGATAAGTCTAAGGAATGAACACCTTAGCCTTCCCTTTATCCTTCTGTTAGGATCTTATGACCACATTGATTGTATAGATAATAGGAGAGGTGTAGGTAGTGGAGTTTTCCAACTTGAATTTATTCTTAGGTGAAGGTCTATGAGTGGGTAGGTCTTGGGTAGGTATGGTTATTATTTGGGTTGGCAGGGGTATCATATGAAGTTCAGTTATTAATAGATAATCCTCATCATAAAGATAATGGATATGAGTTTAGAGAGATGTATAGTTTCCCATGTCATGGCCAGGTGTCCCATGATATAGGAAAATCAAATTGTCATTAAACCATGATCGTTTAAGATGTGAAGAGTAAAAAGGTTTTATGGGTGGTAAGGCTAAGGAATAGGTTTGTAAAAACCTTTGTAGAATGGTTGAATAGGAATCAAATAAAGGTGATAAAGATTTAGCATTTTTTAATTTGGGTATTGAGGTATACGGTTGTTTGGACATGGGCTTGGTGATATGTTTCTTAGGTAAGGTGGTATGCTTTGATGGTTGTGGTTTAAGTAAGATGGTTGATGAGTTAGAGGTAGAGGATGGAAAGATAGGTAACTAAGAATCATTGGTGTAGTGAGGAGAGGTGTCTTTGAAAGCAAGTATGAAGGTGTGACCAACAAAGGTGGTGGGGTTTTGGTAAAAATAATGGGATTCATGCTCAAGGTAGAGGGATGAGGACCCAAAATGGATGGTAAGTTTAAGGGAGGTAAAATTCAAGGTTTTGGGCCTTTTGGTGGTTTTAACTTTTTGGTTGTGAATTTTGAAGTGGGTTTGATTAATTGGGTCTTATTTTTAATGGTTAAACCTTTAGGAAAAGGAGAAGGAATGATTCCCTTACCTTTGTCTTGGTTTTCAATAAAAGGATTCAAAATCAGAGGTTGGGTGGATGAAGTTATCTTCTCTTATTAGCTAGCTTCTAAAGAGGGAGTGGATGGTTCTATGATAGGGGATGTAGGTGTGGTATCCTCTAATGAAGGTGTGGGTATGGTGGCTCACTTTTTTTGAGTGTCTAAAGGAATAGAAGGAAGTTTCTGCCCTTCCATTAGGGGGATGGGGAAAGAGGTGGTTGAGGTGATGTTTAATTCAACAATGGGTTCATTAGTAACCACATTAATAGTATGTGCCTCCTAGGATAGTTTTGGTTTATTATCATGATAAAGGGTATAAGGAGCATGATTAGGAAAATACTTGCAGAATATGTCAAGGACCTAGTTTGGTGGTGTATTAAGATTGTCTAAAGTAAGGTCCCCATTTTAAATGAGGAATTGGAAAAGGTATTTGAAGCTGTTTGACCTATTGATGTCATGTCTTATGACTCAGTGAAAGGTGTAATGATCATTATCATTATACCAGCCTGGTATGAGGTGAGAAACATCAAACTATTGGGGTGGTTTAATTGGTATAAGTTGGATGATATTGGATTTTAGTAACTTTTCCAAATAAAGGATAGGTATATCCAAGTGGAGTTAATTAATTATGATTATTCCAAGTTTGTCTCTTTTGGTTTAAATTTAAATAATTAGAGGAGTCAGAGGTCTAGTTCCTTAGGTTTTATTGGTTAGTAGATGGTGGTGGTGTGACTTTGGGGATAATGACATTGGTGGTTGCTTTGGTTTTAGTGTTGGGATTGGTTTGGTTATTTAATATGAAAGAAAAGGGCTCATTGGGTTTGTAAGTTGAGTTATTTCTCTTCAACTTTAACCTTCCTTCATCAATGGATGTATTCTCTAGTTTGTGAGCCATGTTAAAAGCTTCATCAAAGGTCCAAAATCATTGGACACATAATGTGGATGAAATATGTTTTGCACATGTTTAGGCGAGGAGATATATAAGCTCAAGTTGAGGCAATGAAAAGGAAAGTTATTTGATTAGGCTCATTCAATGAGGCATAAAATTGACAATAGATTCATTTTTGAATTTTTGAATGGAGTAGAGGTTGGTAATATAAAATTTATTAGATATATTGATTGAAAAGTGATCCAAGAAGTTTTTAGCTAATTGGGTGAAAGAGAGGATGGAATGTTTAGGTATGCACTATACCAATCTAATGTTGGTCTAGATAATGACATAGAAAAGGTAGAGAGGAGAAGAGTGTCATCATGGGTAATCAAGTTGCATGAATTCCAAAATGTTCTTAAATGTTTTTGAGGGTCATATTTACTATTAAACTTGGTAAATTTTGGAAGTTCCCACTAGGTTGGATAAGGTCTGATGGGGACCGAAGGGTGAATAGGCTCATTATAAATATGATCATAGGATAAGTGATTATGGGCTCTAGAGATGGATGACTCAAGGGTAGTCATCTTTTTCATGATCAAATTCATGAAGTCTACTTGAGGTTGTTGGGATGCATAATTATATGTTATGTTTTATTGAGGTTGGGCAATGTGTGAATAAATAATAGATGGTTGAGAATACTCCACATATTAGTATATGGTCTTTGGAGGTTGGGTAGAAGATATATATTGGTATGTGGATATTAGTGGTTGGGTATAGGTGGGTGGATGGATATAGAACATATGCCCTTATGGGTTATGAAGATAGCTAAAGGTTGCATGTTAGGTTAGAGTGGTGGTTGGGTTAGTGGTCGATGGAAGGTTGGTGACTCTTATGCTAATTGGTGGTAACATGGAGGGTATGGACACCACAAGGCTTATAAGTAGGTATTTTTTGGTGGATTTTAGGTAATTATAAGAAGATGGGTAGCGCTAGAGGTAGGCACTCCTATTGTGGGGAAGTGCTTAGCAAAATGTATAAAGGTAGTAGTAGTTTGGGTTGGTGGGCTAGTTTTGAGAGAGTTGTTGGTTGATGATAATGTTTTGGAAAATAAAGGTTGAGTGGTTCCCATGGTAGTGGAGGTATTCACCATGAGGTAGAGAGACATGCCATAAGGTGGATATATGGTTGGGGTCAAAATTAGGATTTGGTAAGACATGGTTCTTAAGTAGTGTTGTAAGATTACATGATTATTGTTTAGGAAAGTGAAAAAAATTGCATCTCCTAGGACTACCTAAGTAATAATTATTGGAGATCAAGGGGATTCTATGGTTTTAGAAATGTGTTCCATGGATGAAAAGGTAGAAGTTGGTGATGGTTGATTTAGTGGTGGGTTTTGTTCCTTGAGATATTTTTTCTATTGGTGAGTGAGAACCATATGAGAAAATAAGAAAATGATGATACGTTCTGACACATAAAACAAAGAGAAATAAAAATAATAATCAAGGAAAATAATTAACTCACTAAGAGTGCATTAAATCCTAATATTCTTTTTTATCTCTTTTTTGGCTTATGCCTTAGAAAAGTGTGAAGAGGAAATTGGCTTTAATAGGTCCTAAACAAGGTAGTCTATGTTTGGTTTTGGTTTATGTTTAGGCACTCAATATAATTTTGTATTGGTCTAAGTACATTTCCTATTACTTTTGAATTTCTCCCCTCATGTCACAATCCCACTACTAGTGTGGATGCTTAGACAATATGTACTGATTTCCAGAGTTTATACTCAACCAGAGAATTGAGCTAGTTATCCCCTCAGTGATTAAATATAAGATAACCAAGAAAGGGTAAGGTGACTTGATATTTGATGAAATACTAGTTAGGCTTTGTCTCAAGTGTTTTTTGATGTTTTTTTGTGAAATTATTTTGGTTTGTGTAACATTTTTGAACTATGACTAATTTATAATGCTTTCTAATTAAACTAGGTGACCTAAAATCAAGCAAGTAGTCAATGGATGCACTCAATTTTAACCAAACTAAAAAATTTAATTTCTTTGAATGAATAAAAGAAAAAATAAAATGTGCTCGAATTAAAAATGAAAATTCAATCCTAATGCTATGATGAATGCTCTTTTCTTTCATTTTAGAAATGCAATAAAATTTAATTTTTTCTAAAAATGCAACTAAAACTATTTTTTTCCCCTTTTTTTGTAAAGAAAGAAGATAAATTTTGTGATAATTAAAATAAATTAATTTCAATAATGAAATTATAAATTTCCTAAAAAATTTACTAACGTAAAAAAACTCAAGGTCTCACTAGGTGTGCCAAAATGTTTCTATCTAATTTTTGCTTTTTCTTAAGTGTGAAAAGAAGAAACTAGTTAAAAAGGATGCGGAAAAATACCTATTGAATGTGCACGCATTGAATCTAAGTTATTGTGGATAGATACTCTTTGGCTCATTATTATTACCTAAAAATAATAAAACACTAAAATAAAATTATTTTTTAGACAAGTAGATGGGTGGATTGCCTAGCATGAGCTAGACCTTAGAAGCAAAAGCTTTCTAAGAGGCTGTCAATCCACCTTATTTAAAAAACTCAAGTGGAAATGATAAAAGAAATATATTTGAATTAAATTAATATAAAACTAAAATAAAATACATCAAATTATATAAAATTAATTTATAAAATTAGATGCTTTTTTATGTTATCCAAAATGAAGCAACTAGTTTGATTATACTAATGCGAAAATTGGCTAAGGCAAGGTTATGGTTTTGGGTTTGGTAATTTGATAAGAGTAAAAAGATTGGTTTGGTTTGGGTTGATTGAGATATTAAAATTATATGTATGGATTATTTAAAAATATAAAACATCAAGTAAATATTGTAGCAAAAGGATGAGGGAGCAAAGAGGGTGAAGGTGGCAAAGGTGCAAAGAGGGCAAAGGAGGTAAATGGAATTACAATGGAAAAGGTGGTAAAGGAGGTCAATGGATTAAGATGGAAAGTGGATTAAGGGGTAAATTTAAAGGTAATAAAATGAATTAATTAATTAATTAAATAACTGAAATTAAAAAAAATTAAGGTTACCTTGAGGCTTGTTGATGTTGTCGATGATGTTGATCATGTGATGAAAGAATCCCATGGCAATTTTGACAGAGCTTAATTGCTTTAAAATATTTTACTACAAGATGTACCTAAAACTAAATGTTAATAACCAAATACTAACTTCCAACTTAACCTTGGGTAAAGGAGAGGGGTGTATTTATAGCATTTATTGTCAAGAACCATGCCAAAAGAGGGAATAGTAGAAGTATGGTGCCATTTCCCATGTGTTGCATGAATAATTAAAAATATGAGGTTGGTGGGATTTCCACATTGATTATGGGTCTCCATTTTTTTTTGGTTTGTCTCCCACATTGCACGTGAGTTCAATTTTGAATTGGAATCAGGTACATGGGTCTAAATGAGGCCAAAATACTTTTTACCACCCTTTGTGGTCTTCATCCAAGAACTTAAAGAGATGCCCCAAAAAATGTGGTGTCATTTTTCATGTGGGTGCATCTATGAATAAAAATATTAGGTTGGTGGGATTCCCACCTTGATCATGGGTCTCCCGGTTGGGTTGGTGTGTCTCCCACCTTTCACATGAGTCCAATTTTGAATGGGAATCATGCACATGGGCCTAAATGAGGCTAAAAGAAATTTCACCACCCTTTATTGTCTTCATCAAAGAACTTAAAAATATTACCTAAAAAAATGTGGAACTATTTTCCATGTGCGTACATGAATGAGTCAAAATATGAGAGTGGTGGGATTCCCACCTTAATCATGGGTCTCCCATTTGGGTTAAAAAGTCAAAATTAATGAATATAGTTCCCTTTGTCTTTTCCAAACCACTAAATAAGTGGGTGTATAATTTTTAAATACACTTTCATGTGTGAAGACAAAATATATGTTTAATGATGGCCCCTTAAGGGTAAATTTGCCATATTTCAAATTGGGGCCCTTGTGATGCTTAAATGAGGTCATTAAGCACCTTAGGAAAGGGTCTCATGTGGGGTATGATGTACCATGTAAATACACCTCACTTCTAAGCCATGTCACTTGCCATATCACCTCCCAAATAATCTTTCATGTCACTTTCCATGTCACTTGCCATGTCATCATGAATAGTGATAGTGGGTCCCATAGTGAATAGTGATAGTAAACAATAATTTTGAATAGTAATTTCAAATAGTACTATGTGAATAGGATAATAGTGATTTGTTTAGTTTAAGATGGTTTGGTTAAGTTTTAATAATGTTTAAGAGGTCTTTAGGGGGTCCTGAGGCATTTAGTCATCAAAAATTGTAAGTGTGCAATTTTGTAGTGTCTGCATTTAAATCCACTGACCATTTTCAAACCTCATCAAAATATGGTATGAGGTAATTATTCTTATCTAATTCTATAATCAGGTTTATAAAATCCATAAGACACCTTATCTTTCTATTTTTATTTTGAATAGGTACTAAATCAACTATTGAAATTTAATTATATGATGGGGAAATGAATTTAGACACAAGTAACTTTAATAAATGTTTCAAGATTATTTATTCAAATATGGGATTCACTAGTGTTTACCTTTGTTTATAAGGTTTTTGGTTCTCAACTAAGATAGTGTGGGTTATGACCTTGGGATAAAAAATTTTACGTCCTCATGTGACTAGACAATGACATCTTTAAACCATGACAAAAAATGTTTTAGCTCTTCTCTTTTTGTTTGTGAATATTACACTCCAATATTCAAATTCAATGGAAATTATTATGATATAAAATTAATTAAATTAAATTTATAAATAAAATAATTTTATTCCCCACTAATTTTACCATTCATAGCCAAATCAAAAAATCTCTCTAGCAACACCATTATTGTCATAATTTTATTTTATATCACTTTCATAATTTCATCTTCACTATTTTCAATTTCTATAGAATAATATTTTTCATGCTCATAAATGACATTCATTCCAAAAAAATAGTTTTATTCATGACTTTCACAATATGTTGATCATAATTAAATACTTGAAAATTTTCCACATCGTAAGGAATAAAAGGTTACGAGATTAATTCAATAGATTGTTTTTGTAGTTTTAGGTCATATAAAGGTAAAAAAATTGTAAATGAGGTTTAAATTGAACATATTATTTGGTTATATTCCATATGAGTTTAATTAATTTCAAATGCATCGAAGGATTAAATGAGATGCCAAGATCAGTGTTTGTAATTATTGAAATATGATATCTTACATTGGTATTTAATTTTGTATTGATTAACCACTAATTTTAAATCACCAAATGTTTGAAAGATTTTTATTTTTGGATGTAAAGTAAATTTGAGTCCAAAAATAATTGCTTCATATTCAATTAAGTTGTTTTCACATAAAAATTATAAGAAATAAGCTATTAAATATTTATTACTTTTATAGTCTATCAATAAATTTTCAGCACCTAATCTTTGTTTAGATTTTGCTCCATCAAAATAAAGAGATAATAGGTTATTATGATTAGTTTTTATATTTTATTTTATCTCAAAAAAAAAATTGTGAAAATATTATAAACTCAAATTTTACTAAATATTACATTTATTCTTTCATTTTCCCACATTATATTAGCTAATAATTAGTTTCATCTTTGGTTTTATATCCACCCTGATATGATTTGGGATGCTACTCTAAGGAAGACACATATGGTTAAAATTCACTATAAGATATTTTATAGTTTACTACATCATGAGTTTGTATTTTATATAAAATTATATGTGAGGTAAAACTCTCCAATTTAGCTAAGGGTTAAAAGTACATGTGTGAGCATATATCACATCTAAGCCAAGATCAACCCACACTAAGTGTTATGATGGTGAAACTTATTTCAAATTTTTGGATGGTATAAATCATCTTGAAAATAAACACAATTATATTATATGGATAAATCAAAGTTTTAGTTGCTTGACCCTTCACTCCATAAATTACATTTCACACTACCCGAGTAGAAAGAATAGAAAATCCATGGGAGGTGAAAGGGATACGTGTGAGATTATATTCTTAGATGAGGTCCAAATGAATCATAAGGTCTAGAGGAATATTAGAAAAGGGGTGCTTATGGAATTCATGATTCACATTGGAGGCCATGATGAAATTTTTACTAAGGATTTTGCCATGGGGTGGAAGTAGAGGTAAGTCATGTTTAAGGGCACTAGAGTTGACATCGTAGAATATTTGTTTAATAAATTCACATGCATGTTATGTGAGGGCACCAATCCCTTTAAATAAATGAGGAAAAAATAATATTTTATTAAAAATTTATTTTAAATGAACTCAACCTTCCAAACTTATAAGAAGGGGTACCCTAGAGCCAATCTCATAAGACATTAGCTAGACATCTATCTCTAGTTATTGAAATATTTAACTTTAGAGGGAAAAATTACTCACATATATTCCCATAACTTCTTGTTATTAAACCTATTTAAGTGATATCATATTATCCTACCTTACTACCTTCTCATGTACCTTGAATACTCCATCTTGACCTTCTAATAAAAAACCTCTTCTGACCTATTACACCATGGGTTAATCTTCCTCCTCACCAAAAAATGGAAACTATTGAGGGGTATTGAGATCACCCTAGGTAAAATTAGTAAGGAAAAATATTTAGGGGAGTTCCTATAAAACTCTTTTGAAGGCTAGGAGGAAGATCCATCTTCACCTTCCTCCTGACCTACCTACCAACCCCTTCCCTAAGTGTCTAATAAGAAGGGAAAAACAAAGACCAGTAAATCTCCTTTCTAGGAGAAGAAAAATAAGCAGAAGGTTAACATAATTTTTGAGGTTCCCTAAGGTATAAAAACCCTAACTTTGAAATTCATGAGATGAAAGTGGTGAAGTTAGGATGTGTGGAGATGGTAGAGAATTAGTGGATCTCTTAAAGGAATCTGGTAGAAGCTACTAGACTTCCATGATAATATATAAAGCATGGGATAGTAGTTTATCCTTCCCATGTAATAGTGTAATACCTTAAATTTAGATTCAAATAGGTGTAGGGAAGTTTGTAGAAATCCAAATATGGTTGAAGGTGATAGGCACAAGATAGAAGAAACCCCCAATAAAAAAGACAAGGAAACCATAACTATCACCATAATGAAAAATCTAGCAAGCATAAAAAATAAAGACAAAATAAGACCCAAGAAGGACAAGGGGATAGTTGAATAGAAAATAAGAATGGTGGAAGGCCTTGGAGTAAAGACCAAAGGAAAAAGGTAGTAGTACCGAGCATAAAGTTATTGGTAACAAGAATGATTTAACCCTTGCTAAGAAACAATATGTATTTTACATGATCTCAGAGGAAATATAGTGTGAATCATAGTTATTGAGTCCTATTTTATTTTCTAGTCCTATTATTTTGTTAAAATTTCATGGAATTCTAGTGGTCTATTTTCCTTATTAGCTTGGTTCTATTTTGTCATTTTTTTATGAACTATACTTCTTGTTTAAACTCATGGTTTTAGGTCCCTATAAAACATGACATTCACCTTATCAAATAAAATTTTTGATGAGGAAAAATTACACCTGATTATACCCAAGAAGTACCCTTTTTCCCATCCATTTATCTCAATTAAATTTGAATTTAGTTATAATATTTATAAATAATAGTATATTTAAAGTGAAATATAGAATACAAGTCTTTTCAATTATTTAAATCTATTTACTCTTTAATTTGTTGATAATCTAGAAAATTATGGGAAATATATGTAAATATTTGAATATACAATTTTAGATAAATAATTAATGAGGATAAAAATGTTTGAGCATAAATATTCCATCTATAAATTAGTTTTTACTATCTGTAGAGTCCTATAATGGCTCCATATTTTATTGAAAAACCAGCTCTATAGTTACTTAGAACATTAGCTATAGATTCCATCACAACATTAGCTCTAGAGTCCTTAAAAACATTATATATAAATTTAGATTCATTCAAAAATATTATATATTTATTTTATTATAAAATTGGCTCTAGAGTGATCAAAACGTTGGCTTCAAATTTTCTCATAACACTAGCTCTACAGTGGGTCAAAATATTAGCTCTAGAGACGCTCTATAGACCAATAGTCTAGAATGATACACATGAAGATATATAATATTGAAATAACTATTTTGTATTTTTTTATAAATTTTTATATATAGTACTCTTAAAATAGATATTTTTATAAATAGATACTTATATAAATAGGAAAAATATTTATAGTATCCTAAGTTTTCTATGAATATCTTTGTCCAAAATTTCAAGACACCATGAGAGAATTCAAAGAGATAAAATTACTAGATCCACTCCTAGTTATCAAAGGTGAAACTCAATATTTTAATCTAAAGTATGATTCACTTTTATCTATTAAGAAAGTGAAAATGATGTTTTTATTTCAACACTATAAGTTTATTTGTAACCAAGTTGTTAAGTTGTTAAGTCCAAAATAAGGAATTAGTTTTTGATATTTTGTTATAAATATAATATTCTAATTTAGTAGATAGGGGATTGATATTAAAAATTATAACTGAGAGAATTGTTCAATTTTCAAAATTTATAAGCACTATCATCTATTAATAAGAAGCTAAAGTATCCTAACATTTACATGTTTCCTAATTAGCTACTTCTAAGTCATATTCAAAAGGTAGATCAATGGCCCACTCCACCTAATGAAGAAATAAATATTGTATAGTATTTCTAGATTTCTATTATTTATATTGATTTGTAGCTTATTATATTTTCTATTTATTACTTGATATTACCCATAAGATGTGTTGTGTGTTTAATATTATATCATTTATATTAATTTATTTCATTGTAGTATTTACAACTAAACATTATAGTTTTAGTTGTGTTTTTTTCAAATTATTAAAGATAATTATTATTAAGGTTTGATTTGATATCAACATGTGTGATTGATTTGAATTCATTGATTTATTTAATATCATAAATGTAATTTTCCATAGTTTAGAATGTTAATTATAAGTCTTATACCCTATTTCATACATATATCAGACACTATACTATATTGATATTATCAACTAAGTGAAGAGGTTCAACAACCCTTGTCATTTTTGGCACCATTGACAAGAGTTTACAATTATGTTATTAGGGAATGATTATCAAATTGGTCTCTTTGATAATATTATAGTAATTTTAAATTATAATTATATTCCTTACTTCAACAAAAGATAAAAATTCATTCTTAAGATATAATGAGTATAATTTTCATACCAATTGAAATAAATTAAACATGATAGGAAATTTCTCATAAGATAACAATTATAATATTATAATACCTATAGTTAACCAATACTTAGGTGTTTTATTTTATTAATTGAATTTTTTGAACATGCAAAGATATCTTCTACGGAGATTTTTCCACTAACCCCTCATATAAATCCACATGCAGCTCAGACTCACAACATGAAAGTGTGAAATATAAATTATAGGGAAGGATCTAAAAATCATTGAGGAATAATCAAAATTATCATCATCTAAGACTAGGGAGACATCTCTAAAAGTGATAAAAATTGTTTAAAAGAAGCAATCTAGGATACAACATATTGTAAACCAAAGCTTTGACATAAAACCACAATCATATAGCCTTCCAACTACTTCAAGAAAACCTAAAATACCTAGAAAGATCATTTATAACATTTATTGGGAAGGCATGGGGGATATAAATGGAATGTATTGAATTGACAAGGTAGAGCTACTTATCAAGGGATAACCTTTACCTATCCCATTATGTTACACTTAGATGAATATGCTCGTATGAAAAGCATATCACCATATATATTACCTACTTTTAGGGGTATGGCAACAAAAGATCCAAATCAATTATTGTTCAATTCAAGGGCTATGTAATAAATTAATTTAGATATACATCTTATATGACTTAGTAAATATAATATTAGATAACGTAATAAAATAACATCTATTACAATACTATTTATATTGGAAGCATGATAAAATTAGATTTACTAAACCTAACTAAGGGATATCTTACCACATAACACTAAGGGAGAGTGTTTTAAATCCTCTAGGAAAATTATACAATGAAATAACCCAACTAGGATTAAGTACATAAAATAAACTAATCTAGTTCTTACCAAATATTTTGGCAAAAATGATGATGGTTAAATGTAAATAAATAATCAAGGGATCATGGTAGGTAAATGAGGGCCTAGATCAACTAAAGTTAAAGATGTAAATCAAATAAAACCCTATATGTAATAAATTTAGGCATAGAGGTAATCTAAGAAAACATTTATATATTTAATACATATTAATTATACAATATTTATCTACCAAATGAAATAACAAGAGTTTGGAGTAATTACCTTAGGTGAACCTGTTGATTCTCAATCTCTCACTTGAATAATGTACTTTATAAGAGGTTGTTTTGAATTTGTAAGGATAAAATAGTAATAAATATATCTAGGATAAAATATTAATTCTTTGCATTCAATACTTCTCACAAGACAAGTAATCTTCTCTAAAAGGCAAACCCTAAATAATTTCTCCTTAAAATGAAGATTTAATAAAATTATGAACTGTAATTATGAGAAAATGAATGTTTCTCTTTACTATGATCAGACCATTAAATGACTCATTATATTAACAAATGACATAAAAATTTATTGCATAAATAATGTTGTAAAAGTTGATTTATATGTATTTTAAAGAAATTATGCTTACTTTATAATGATATATAGGATATATATCTAGTATATTCTTTAGATGTGATTATAGTCTACATTGTTACTATTTTTAATAAGATCTTGGAGAAAAGATGTCAAATATTGTATGTGTAGGATGAAATGATTCATAATTATAGGTAGAAACTTTTAAGTGATCAAAAACCAAATTAGGGACAACCTTCATATAGCTTTGGAGATCCTTAGTAGCTTCAAAGTCTCACATTAATCATTTCCAAGCTTATTTAGTTTCTTTTAAGATTTATTTAATATTTATGCATATCATCTAAGTCATTTAAATACATTTATATCAATCAAAAATAGGTATTTTGTTTTTTTTTGGTTTTGGAATGTGAATATGGAAGGATAAAATTGATAGGTTCTAGAAAATATTAAAATTAGTCATCATAAATATCTATTTTCCTAAACTTAATTTTATATTAAGATTATTATAAAAAAAGATAAAATTATACAAAAGAATCATATTTATTTGATTTCATATAAAAAATCTATAAGAATTTCAGTTGGCTCTAGAGTTACATAGTCTGTATGCAGAGTCCATCAGTTCTAACTTCAGAGTCAAATAATCTAGCTCTAAAATCCATCATTCTAGCTTTGAAGTTTCATAGAATTAGCTCTGAAGTTGCTTAGAATTTATTTTGTCATTTTGTAGACTAAATTAGGCATGAAATAATTTTTAGGACATGTTTTACAAATTTTCTACATATAGAAAGTTAGAAATAGAAACTTCCAAAAGTAAACATCAACACTACAAAGGTCTACAACTGTGAAAACATGTAAGCAGAGATTTTAAAAGATGATTGATAATTATTTTTAGAAATTATTTATATTAATTCTAAAAATATGTATTTCAAAATAATGAAATATATTTATAGTAATATAACTAATGTGAGTATCTCACATATAAAAGTTGTTGGAAGGAACTGGATTTGTTACATGGTTACCAAATTGATTTGTTAGTTTTTTAGAATAAAAAATTAGTTATAAACCAATTTTTTAGGTTTTTAAGATTATAAAATTAGTTCTAAACTTATTTTTTAGTTTTTTACTCTCAAATAAGAAGTTATTAAATAAGTTGTATTATAAATACAACATTCTCATTCATTGTAAGAGTTAGTAATAAACTAATAATAAGTTATTAGTTGTTAATATATAGTAGTAGAATATAGAACTAAGTTATTTATATATTTTAATTACTTTTAAAAGTAATGAGAATTTGATAAAGTTTATACAATGCTATGTTTTTTTCTATTCCTATTCAAAGGGAGAGTAAGGGCCCACTCAACCAAGGAAGCATGATCTTTTATGGGATTTCTATGTTTATGTTATTATGTTTTTTTTATCTTTCATTATTTTATGTAAAGCATTTTTTATATGTTTAACATGCAGGTATACATTTTACTTAATAATCATTTCATTTCATAAGTATTTCCTTTCAAAGGAGTCCTAATTTCTATAATTTTTATTGATCGTATTTTTCATTTTAAAGCATTTAAATTCATAAAGTGTGTTTGTTTTCATAGTTTATAGATCAAAATATTAATTCTAGTAATTAGATTAAATATTTAGAATAAATGATCCAAAACGCCCCCCAAAGATATAAATTGTATTCATTATCCTTTATATTTTATTGATAATTTCCATTGGACATCAACCCTAGTTTGATATAAAATCAACTTAAATTAGTTGATTAAATGAAGAGGACATAATGACCCTTATAATTTTTAGTGTTGTTGCCTAGGATATCTATGTTAGTAAGGTATAAATCATAAGATAATAGTTGATTAAGAAAACTTTCCATTTATTAAATAAATTTATGAATAAGCCAAGAGATTAAAAGGGAAGATATATACCTAATAACACTCAACAAAACACAATCTAAACATGGGAGACAATCAAGAAAATAAATTAAATCTATAAAATAGGCTTAGGGTAGATATATATCAACCAATAAGAGGAACCTTTTCCTACCCTATTATCCTAGACCAAGATGAGAATGCTCCAATGAAGAATATATCCCCATCCAAACCACTTAATTATAGGGGGATGTTAGTAGAATATCCTAATTAGTTATTATTTGATATCAAAGTATTATGTCAATCCTATCACTATAAAATAGATAATCAAAAATTGAATATGTTTCCTTATACACTTAAAGATTCAACTATGAAGTAGTTTATAGGTTTGTAACTTGATTCCATTCATTCATGAGATGAAATGAAAAACATATTTTTAGATAAATATCTACACTATTGTATGGTAATATATATAAAGGAACAATTATTCTATATAAAAAAAGAAGATGAAATTATAGAAGATTATCTCGACAGATTTTTATTTATCTATATAAGAATGTGAATATGAGTTGAATGAATAACTTAGTAAGATAGTTTTATTAAATGTATTGTATGATTATGATTGAGAATCATTGATCCCTATGGGAAAAGGAAATGTGAATAAACTAAGTCTCAATGAAATCACTAAACTATGTAGTAACTATTCAAGTACAGTAATTAGTAGTAGGAAATAAAAAACTGAAAAAGGAAGCAATGATGTAAGACAACTCATGGAGAAGTTATCAAACCTTAAAACAAAATTTTTGGTTAAATTAAACACCACACTAGATGGATTAAAATCAAAATATAATTCCACTAATGAAACACTATATATGTATTATCCAAAATGTAGATTAAAACATACTCTAAGATTGCCCTCTTGATAGGATAAACATGTGTGGTATTTTTTATACAAATGATCATGACATAAATTTCATTTTCTCCTACCTAACCTAAAATAATAAATGAAATAATATACCCAAAAAATGAATGATCTCAACTACATACAAAGATAAGTTAACAATTTTCCTTATAATCAAAATCTAAACACCTTTATTCTTAGATATTCTTCTAATCTATGGATGATGCCATGAGCTAAACAAACATCTCCATAAGCATGGGGACCACAAAAATAGTCTCCAAAATGTTGGACATCATAATATACATGGGTGTCACAATTAAATCATAAATCATGGATAAATCAATAATGGGTAACTCAACAATAATTTAATCAATAAATAAAGTTTCCACCTAAATCAGTCTTGATGCTTACTATCTAGCTTTCACGAACCAAACAAGTAACTCGAAATTAATTAATTAAATAATAAATAATAGACTCCATGAACATATAGGTATCCCATATCTATATATACAAACAAAAATATCTACGGGAGTCAATTTTATAAATTTTTGTAAGTTCAGTTCTATTTACATAAAATATTGACTAGTGCTCCACTCATCAACATAGAAATTCCAAAGGAAAAAGAAAGTTCAATCCATCCTAATAAGAAATCCAATGTAAAATAAAATATTAAATAATTAGAATAGGATTTGATAGGTTTAATTTAAAATCCTAGTTTTCCTTTGGAGTCTACCAATTTGGCTTTGAAGATGCCTAGTTTGACTCTTAAGATGCTCAGTCTAGCTCTAGAGATGGCCAGACTTAAACTAGAAACTATCAAATAATTTAAATCATAGTAACAAAAAATTATAAGGAAACACATGATGAAACTTATGATCAAACACCTATACAATATAGTGTTATTAACTTGGAATACAATAGTCAAAAATCTTTTCTTTCAACATTTTATTATCCCCTAGCAACTGTGACTTTAGAAAAAAAATCCTTCAAAGACATAACTACCTACAACATGTTTAAACCTAATCATGTCCCATTTAAATATCTCATTATTTATTTTTTGTAATTTAATTCAATACATCTAGATATTAAAAAAAATGCATCCCAACTAAAAAAACATTAAACATAAATAGTTGGTTGATTGATGAGCAATTAACTATAATTTCAAATTTATTATAAGGAATATTTCAATACAAAATAGTAAATAAATATTTGACTAAATTTTTTTGGGGAGATGTTAAGTATGAGTCATAGGTTTCTTGTAAAAATAAGGACAACATACATAAATAATTAATGGATGCAAAAAGAAGCATATAAGTGATATTTATTGTTTAAAGAGAACCATGTCCATCAAATCAATAAATTTAGGTATGTATTTTTGGTTTTTGTATAAATATGAATATGGTTCCTATGAATATGAATTTAATATTTGGTACAATATACCTCTATCTAAGTATTTTTCAAATACTTTCCATTAACCACTCATCCAATTGTTGCAATACTAAGCCCATTCATGGTGGCCTCCACCCCAAAATAACTAGTGTATAACATAGACATGATAACTTTTCCACCTCTTGAAACCCATACATAATCAAGGATTTTAGTATACCACAATCACCATAAGCCATAATAATAGAACCAATCTGAGGTAGTTATTAATATCATATTAAATATTCCTTTACTCATAAATAAGCTAATCCTTGAGCCATATCCATTTATAAGAAATGTTGTTTCATTATTTCTCAATATATTTTCATGCATGCATGAATCAAATACCATTTTTAAACATGTGAAATTAATCAAGCAAGATACTAGATGAAATATTTTAAAAATACCCATGTTCTTGGATAACTTTTTAACCTTTTGCTATAATATTTTCAAACTAACATATGATGTTTGAATGAAGTACATAGGTGTTATTGATCATATTTTTGAACATTTTTTATTTTATAAAATAGATTGGTTGTAGCATAGTCTTATTATAATTTTGGTTTGATTATCAAAATCATAATCAATAGTTTTGGATTATATATTGAGTTAATATCAAGATCAATGAGATACATGTCATATATATGCACTAAAAATAGTTACCATATTTTTGACAATTAAAGAGAATTAAGAGGATTAGATCAAGCCATCATGGAAAATATCAAATTTCCTTCAAATTCCATTAGTTTGTCTCCAAATTTCTCTAATCTTACTATGGAGTCCACCAATCTAGTTATAGAGTCTTTTAGTCTGCATATGGAGTTTCACATACAAGTTTAAGATCTTGAAAAGATATTTTAAAGCCTATGCATCATTGAAAAAATAATGAAAATAACTTTTAAAAATAATGGGAGACTTATTTCTCATTTTTTACACATGGGCTAATTTTGGTAAAGTTAGTTCATAAAAATAAATCTATGAAAACAATCAACTTTTTAGTTGATTTCAGTGTTTTAGAGGACTGAAATAGACACTTTATAATTTATGATCATTTTATAATTTATTAAAACATTAAAAAAATAAAAAAATAAAAAAATAATACAATAAGAAAAAAAATAAAAAATAAAAACAATGAAAACAATGAAAACTCTCAAGTATTGTTGATAGTCATGGTTATAAAACCAACTTGTTTTAGATTAAGGTAAAAATAGGGTTTTGAAGGGGCCCCAAAACCCTATACATCAAAAGAGAGATAAACCTTTAAGCACAACCAGGTTTCAAAAATAACCTAAAACTGGAAAAAGCAAAACCAGGTTATACAGGAACCTAAAAATAGCAGAAAAGTATAGAAAAAACTGCTGGCAAGACACATAACGGAAAGTCAGCAAACGGGATCAGCACCCAGCAAAACCTCCCAACCAAAAGAGGTTTTAATTTTTACAAGACCAAAGTTTCATATCTAGAGGGGGGACCAAGGGCTTAGACTTCTTCCTCTTAACTTCTATCCAACCATCCTCTAACTTAGCTACCTCAGCAACCCAAGCCTCAGAATGCAATGATCCATGAAGCCCGGGGGACACAGATGCCTCAGTAAAATCCTTATGAAAACTAGAAAAAGTTTGGCTCCTAGGACATTCCATCAAAATAGGGGAAGAGACCACAACCTCCTCAGTAATTGGCTCAAAAAGATCACATAACCCTATCTCCATAGGACCTTCAACAGGATCTTTCACCAACGAATTCTCCCTATCCATCAGCTCAGAATGGATACTATTTTCACTCTCATTCTCTAAATCAGCCAAAGCTTCCTCAGGTTGTTTAACAATATAATGTTTTGAGGAAGCTTCAGACCACCAAGAAGGTGGTCTTCTAGATTTAGATTTCCTCGCTGTATAATGAGTTGCGACATGGCCCGTCAAGTGACACTTTTTGCACCAAAAAGGTAAACCTTCAAAATCCAACATTTGTGTCCAAGAACCCTTTGTAGAGTCTAGACAAATTGCCTCAGGAAGGCCCTTAGAAACATCCACCTCAACCATAAGGCATGCATAGGTCAAATGGTAAAATACCAAAGTTTCTTCATCCACAAATAAAAACTCCCCTATAGCATTTTTGATGGTTTTAAAAACTAATTCCTGCCAAAGATGTATTGGTAAATTAGGGAACCGAACCTAGATAGGGAACTTGTTAAAGGTTTTCATGAGAGGATTAAAATCCATATGCCACTATTTGGCCATGAGAGGGTATTTACCCTACCATAAAAAATTACTGTTAGACAAAATTATCCTCCTGTCCTTAGAGTTTTGGAATAAAGCTATAAAAAACCCTTTAACACATGGGTAGATTTCAACATTTTCATCAATAAGTGGCAACTAGGTCCTGGAGATCTATCCATGTAGATCTGGAAGAGAGGGCTAATAGCCATAGAACTAAAAAATAGCAGCATACTCTGAAAAACATTCTACTCGATCAAAGATTTTTTCAATTATTTCAAGATCTAGAGTTACCCTAACAGGATTTAAAGCACTTACTGGCAAAATGTGAGAATTCCCAGAAGAAGCATGATGGAGAATGTCATGTAATCTAGCTTTGAAAGTAGCCACATCAACAAAAGTTCTTCCCTTGGAACCAGGGCCTGAACCAAGAATACGGGATCCTTTAGCTACATGCATTGCTAGAAGAGAGCCCCCATCCACTGAAGAAGGAAAAAAAGGGGTGATCTGAACCCTTTCCCCACACATAAAGGAAGTCCCACCCACATCATGAACCACAGCCACACTAGCCTCTGGATCTATGGCTACCAGAAACAGAATTTGGGGTCACGCGCGCGCATGCTCGGAGTTCAAATTTTCCATAATCAGAGTTATAAAACCAACTTGTTAGCTAGCCATGTAATTTATATAAAAAAAAGCCTTGATAAAAAATCCAAAAAATTATTATTCAAGAGAAAAAAGGAGTAAAATTTTTAAAACCATAAAATGGATACTTTTCCAAATAAGTAATCAAGTTATACCTAATTAACTTTGTCTTTATACTCTCTTTCAACATCAAAAACTTTGGACACAACATGAAGGAAATAAATTAGAATTGGGAGTATGACTAAGGTATTTTTTATGTTATTTTATTTCTAAATATAGTTTTAATTTTTTTAATTACAAATAGGTCCACTTGAAGAACTTTTTGAGAAATAAATTTAGAAAAAAAAGAGAGAGAAAGAGAGAGAAATTAAAAAATAGAAAAAATAAAATCTCCCCATGTATGAGGACATGCTTATGTATAAGTTTGGGAGAGAAGAGAAGGAAATAATTGAAACCTATTAAATGACAACCGTTTTCAAATAATTTTATTACTAATTCAATAGGCTCTTTTCAAACACTTAATAAATACATCAATGAATTAGAAAGGATGTCGATTGAGATATTTTAGTTCATATTATATGATTTTATATAATATATGGGATGAATTAGTTGATTTTTTGAAAATGGGAGACAATTTTCCCAATATAAAATATCTTTCAATAAATTAAAAATTCATGATCATAGAACATACAAAGAGTGGATCAATATAAGGTATAAATATCCATTACTTTCCCATCATAGGTTGGCACAAAAGAATAAGCCTATGACTATTGTGAAAGATAGAAAACTTTGATTCTTGATAGAATAAGTGGACTAATTTTTAAAAGGGACATTGATGCAATAAAATATTAAGAAAGTGGAATCAATAGGTAAAATAGTAGAATGCATGAGCTTAAGTGTGGGAAAATTATGAGACCATTAAGTGAATTAATATATCAACAAATGACACCATTTTATCTTTTATAAACTATGTTCTAAAATTGAAATTAAATTAGTTTTAAGAACTTATGCTTACTTTAGAATGAAATATAGGATATATATCTAGTCTATTTTTTTATATGTCATTATAGTCTACATTGTTATTATTTATATCAATTTTTGGAGAAAAGATGTCAAATATTGTATGTGCAGGCTGAAATGAGTCATCAATATAGATAACAAATTTTGAAGTGTTCAAACACCAAATCAAGGATATCCTTCATATAACTCTAGAGATCCTTAGTAATTTAGGAGTATCATATAAATCATCTCCAAGTTTATTAACTTGCTTTTGAGATACATGTAATATTTATGAAAGATCATCTAAGACATAGCAATAACTTTATATCCACCAAAAATAGGTCTTTTGTTTTTCTGTTGGTTTGTTTTTTATTTTGGCATGTGAATGTGTAAGGATAAAATTGATATGTTATACAAAATAATAAAAATTCTCATCATAAATATCTCACATATTAAATCTGATTTCATATTCAAATTAATCTCAAAAAAATAGTCAAGTTCAAAACATAAATCATCTTAATCTGATTCCATATGCAAAAGTTATAAGCATTTCAATTGGCTCTAGAGTTGTATAGTCTAGATCTAGAGTCCATTAATATGGCTCTTGGGTTACATATAATTATCTTCGAAGTTGAATATAATTTATTTTATGCTTTGGTAGACTAAAGGAGAACTGAGATAATGTTTTGGGACATGTTTTATAGATTTTCTATATAGAAAGAGTCATAAATATAAACTTCCAAAAATAGAAATCAACACTACAAAGGTCTAAAACTATGGAAACATGCAAGCAAAGAGTTTCATAGATGATTGACAATTATTTTTAGAAAGTATTTCTATAAAATATATTTATTTTATATTTGAAAATAAGTAATTCTAAATAAGGAAATATATTTATAGTAATCCAACAATTATGAATATCTCATCTATAAAAGTTGTTAGAAGGAACTAAATTTGTTATATTATTATTATTTGTTCTGTTGTAATAATAAGAAATCAATTTCAAACTAATTTGTTAGTTTGTTAGAATAGGAAATCAATTATAAACTATTTTTTTAGTTTGTTAGGATTAGAAAATTAGTTCCAAACTAATTTTTTATTTTGTTACTCTCAAATAAGAATTTATTGAATAAGTTGTATTATAAATACAACATTCTCATTCATTGTGAGAGTTAGTAATAAACTAGTAATAAATTAGTAGTTATTAATAGATAATAGTAGAAGATAGAACTAAGTTATTTATATATTGTAAGTATTTTTAAAATTATAAAGAAGTTGATAATGTATGAAGTTTATACAAATCTAAGTGATATTTTAATCACATTTCAAGGGAGATCAAGGGCCCACTCAACCAAGGAATTAGGATCTTTTATAGTATTTCCATGTTTATGTTATTGCATGTTTTTATCTTTAATTACTTTCTATCAATTTGTTTTTTACATGTTCAACCTATAGTTTTATGTGTTAGTGCATGTGTGTTTCAATCAAGTTTAATTTTGAATCATTTCCATTCAAAGAAATTCAAATTTATGCAATTTATATTAAATTTCTATTTCATTTGACATCATTTAAATTCAACAAGTATATTTGATTTCACAAGTTGTAGATCAGATTTTTAATTCAATTAATAAGATTAGATCTTAAAAATAAATCATCCATATCTCCCACCAAATAGATAATTTTTATTCATTATCTATTACCTTATTATTGATTTCTATTGGACATCAACCTTGGTTTGATAAGACATTTACTAAAATTAGTTAAATAAATAAAAAGGAAATAATGACCCACATAATATTGGATTACTACAATAATGTTACTGACCTAGTTTAATACTAGATAATAAATTTTAAAACATATTACTACAATAATGTTAACAAAAAACTAAAACTATTTCCATCTAAACTCAAGGATTTAGACATGGGATGTTTTATGGGCTTATAATTAACATCCATCTACACATGGATAGAAATGGAAGTTGTATTATTAGATAAATATCAAGATTACTATAGGGTATGTTATTATAAATAAGTAATCTTTATAATGAAACATATATATATATATATATATATATATATATATATATATATATATATATATATATATATATATATATATATATAAACATGAAATATTATATGGATCAGTTTTTATTTATCCATAAATGATGTGGGAATGGGTTAGATGAGGAAATATGTAAAAAAATATTTTTTAAAGTGTTAGATGATTATTCTCAAGAATCCATAAAACTTATGGAAAAATGAGATGTGAAAAAAGTTGATCTTATATATATTAGTGAACTATGTATAAATTACTCATGAATGAGGATTGGGATTTATAAACTAAAAATAAGAGAATGGAAAAATGAGGTGGGATAATTCATAGAATTGTTTTAAAAAATTAAAATAGACATCTTAGTACATATTAATACTACATTATATATAATTAAATCAAAATTAAAAGACACTAAAACCCTAGCCATATAATGTCCATGATGTAGATATAAACACTCTCGTCATGATTGTTCTCTTGATAAAATAAATATCTGTGGAAATTTTGAAAAAAAAATAATACTATATATTATGATATACTTCCTTACATTAATAATTATCTTTAAAATAATAAAAAAACTTAAGGAATTATGTCTCCCAAATACAAGGGAATAACTTATCCTACAAGAAATTTCTGAACTAGTTATTTCCAAGAGCTCCTACAGATCCATGGTCTATGTCATGGTTTTTCCAAAAATCTCCATAGCAATGGAGATTAAAATATTGGTCTCCATAGGAGTGTATATCTCAAAAACATGGATACCTCATAAACACTAGTAGCCATGGATACCTCAACAAAACCAACAATGGGAAATGGTACCTAAATAATAAATGGTAGTTTTATTCTCCAAAAAAAGTGTTTGTATGTTTGGGGGCCTAAGAATTGAAAACCAATAATTGGTGTATTTTATAAAAAAGGAAATAAAACTATACCTAATTAAATTTATGATCATATTCAACATGTTCATTATTATTGACACATGTGATAAAAATGACAAATAGAGTAGTCAAGGTAGTTATTCTATTATCTTTCTTTTTTGATTAAATAATAAGTTTTAATATTTTAATTAAGTCCACATTTTGGAATTGTAAAAAATGGAAGCTTGATTATTAGTCATATACTTCCATCATGTCAAAAAATGGTAATAAGTATAAATTCATAATGAGAAATGAGGTAGAATCATTCTAAAAAAAAGAGGATCTAATGAAAATACAATTATAAGCCAAACCTCATGTGGGAAGATAACACCATAAAAATGATTGTATTAATATTAAATTCACTTTCCACAAGCACCCATAACTTCCCACATTCTGAATAACCTCACTCAAATTATCTCTCATTTGATATCTTGAGATCTCTTTTGATTCATTTCACTCCACCACTGCCAAATCCTATTCGTTTTCAATGAGACCAATTCATATCTAAGCCAATTCCTTTTTTAAAGAGGCTATTTTTTTTATATAAAACCTATTTTGATAACATCTTCATATTTTTAAAACCATATTCCCCCTTACCTTACTTTTCATATGGAAAAATAATAAGTTTTAGCCTAGATATATTCAACCTCTACTAAAATAAGAAATTATTGTGGAATTATTTAGGACTTTAGGTCATACAGAATTTATAGAGAAATTTAAGGGGGAAATGAATATATTTTATATTATTTTATTATCATATTCATAATTAATATTTAAATGTTCAAAGGTTCAAGATCAAGGTAACTCCTACCATAATAAATAATCTCTCTAGCATCCTTAAGGTAAGAAATAATTTTTCAAATTTCAAATTCCCTTACCAAGATTTAATTCTTATCTTTCATAAGAAAGGGGAGATAAATCCTAAGTTACTTTATTATTTAAAAGGTGAATGTGATATGATTAATATAGAGGGAATTATATATCCATGGGGATTTATTTACCTATGTAACATGAATTTTTTTACTTGTGATGATAAATATTGCATAATTTTTGGGGCCACTATGAATATGTTAAACCACTTGAGACATGGGAAAGAGAGAGAGAGTATTGTGTTATGAATCTTATTTATTTCATATATTTTTATATTCAATCCATCGATGAATGTTTTTTTAAAGATTACGTCCCATAAAACACCGTGGTTTGATCCAATTAATATGTAAGCACAATTTCATGAGTAAAACCAAAGGAGAAGAAAAGTGGATAGGGTTATTAGAATACATGAATAGGAAGAAGAATAAAGGGTTAAAAAATACCAATTCATACTAAAAATCCTACTCTATATCGCAACATAAAGGGTAAAATTAATCTTCAAATGTTACTTTAGATTTGTATGCCAAGAGGAAGAAATAGAAGACACAACCCTTATGAGCTAGTATAACATCAACTCTCAATTTAGGAAAAAAATTAATAGGTAATCCAAATCTAGTAATATTTTTGTCAAAAAATAAGGATACACCTAAAATAAAATCTAAGTCAGCTCCTTGTAGAAGAAGCAAAAAGAAGAAATTTGTTTTGACTAAAGAAGAAAACACTACGGAGGAACAACTAGTTATAAAGGAAATAATTAAAGAACAATCAACCACATAATTTTTGGGAAAATGTATTTTAAAAATATTATATTCATGAAAAAAACATATGGATTATGATGAGAAATTAATATACTAATATATATGAATTTATTACATAATTTAGATAGTAATGGACCATTATCTAATAAATATGTTATGAAGTGATATGGATTTTGTAGAATAATCTCAAAGATATTTTGAGTAAACCTTAAAAGTATGCATAAAATGGTGGGACAAATTGAATATCAATTTTAATAAGAGAGATCTCATCTCTCCTACAAACCTTAAATGAACTCTTAGGAGAGCCAAGACTATTGTAAATATGATGAGATAATTTAGGAATGAATGGATTAGTATGCATTATATAAATCATCTCATACTAGAACCAATATCATTATGGACAAGTGAATATGATCAATTATGTGAGTATTTTGAGAGATGGAAGGGAAGGGTTAGGGAGTATAAGGGACATACTAACTGGGGTAAAAAAAACTATGCATTTTTTCACATAGATTATGACCTAAGCTAGACTTTGGAAAGGATGACACTAAATAGGGAGTATAAAAGAATTTAAAAAGGTCCTAAAAATATTAATCTTTGAGAGATGATGAATGTGAAAAAATGCCTCATTATAACCTAAAATTACCCTCTTTTTCCATCAAATTATCACCTGAAAAAATGTATTTAGTTATAATATTTATAACCCATAGTTGATTTAAAGTGAAAAATGGAGTAAAAGTCTTGTATATTATTTAGATATAATTATTCTCTAATTTATTGATTAATATGAAAACATTTGGGAAATAGATGTCAATTTTTGAATAAACATGGTTAAATAAGTCATTAATGAGGATAATAGAATTTAAAGAATTAATATACCAACTATCTAGAAAATTTATACTAGTTATAAAGTTATGTAATATATCCATAGTTACTTATAACATTAGCTATAAAGTCCCTTAGAACATTAGCTCCAAATTTCACAAGAAAATTAGCTCTAGATTTTCTTAGAACACTAACTCTAGAGACCCTAATGAGACCAATAGTCCAAAGTGATACACATTAATATCTAAAATGTTTAAGGAACTATTTTGGGATATTTTTCATAAATTTATATATATATTATTCCTAAAATAGGGGTTTATATAAGTAGATACTTTTATAAATAGAAAGAGTATTTATAGTATCCTAATTTTTATATGAATATCTTTGTCTAAGTTTTTAAGACACCATGACATAATCTAGGGAACTGAAACTACCAGATCCATGCCTAATTTCTACCAGTTGAAACCAAATATTTCAATCTAAAGTATGTTCCACTTTTCTCTCCTAAGAAAGTGGAAATTGATTATGTTATGAAAACATTATAAACTTAGTTGTAACCGATTTGGTAAGTTGTTAAGTCTAGAATAAGGAATTGGTTGTCAACATTATATTATAAATATAATATTCTAATTCATTATATAAGGGTTTATTATTTAGAATTATAATTTAGATCATTGTTTATTTTTTAGACTGTGTATTAACTTTCATCTATTAATCAAAAGTTGAAGTATTCCAAATTTTCCAAGTTTAATGATTAGTTATTTCTAAGTCATTTTACAAAGTCAAAGTAAGGGCCCACTCTACCTAAAGAAGGACATATTGTATGGTATTTTTATATTACTATTATTTACATCTCATTTACATATTTATTATATTTTCTATTGATTTATTTATATAACCTGTAGGGTGTGTTGTGTTTATAAGACTACAACATTTATATTACTTGATTTCATTATACTTTTAAGTGTGTTGCTTTTAGTTTGATAAAAATATTTGTTATTATGATTTGATTTGATATCATTGAGTGTGATTATTTTTATTTCATTAATTTATTTAGTTTCATAAATACATTTTTCCATATATCAAATTGTTAATTATAATTATTCTACCTTATTTCATACAACCTTAGGAAACTACCCCAGATTGATATTATTAACAAAGTTAAGAGGTAAATGACCCTTGTCCCTATATAATAAACTATATATTAGAGTGAAAGAGATATTTTATACATTTTTGATATGCTAACTCGACTATTTTATTATTTTTAAATCATAAATATTTAATCTCTCCATCATTGAGTAATTAATATAGTTTTTCTTATGTTAATCTAAAAGAAATTTTAACATTGGTATTAGAATATGTTATTCATCAATATGTCTTGTTATTTTGTTAAGGGGATGTATTTTTTTCCATAAGCGATGACTATATTCACATTAAATTCTCAAGATAGGATAATCATCAGTCATTTAAATTGAAGAATGACACTTCAAAAACTAACAATACATGATCTGATACCAATGCTATATTTTCTCTTATATTAACATAGGAAAAACTTTGTTAATTATTTAATGATGGAGAAATTACATATATAGTCATTATGAACTCCTAGAATAATGTATTTAGTAATATCACAAATCACTAAAATATCTATTTTTCTTTGATCTATATGTTAGTTGTTAAATGTAAGGTCATATAACCATTTAATGTTTTGGACTAGTCTCTACTCAATATAGTTTCATAAGCCTTAGGTATGTTGATGAATTAAATATATATAACTTTATGAATTCTTAGATCAAAATATAACTAAATGTGAATGTTTAAAAACTTCAAAACAACCTTGATATTTAATCTATCTAATTGGATAATTTTATTATCATATTTAATGTGGGTCCATCTTATTTTACAACATTTTTTTGTTAAATTGGTAGATATCACTAAATTTATTAAAAAAAATTGAAAATTCTTTCCAAAAATCTTAATTATAAGTAATAAAGGGAGAATTCACTTTTAGTTTTTTAAAAATCCACATTAGCAGATGAGTCTTTTAGTTTATTCTATGATTTTTTCTTAATTAAAATATTTATAAGTAAATACATTTGATCTATGATTTGTGATAATTTATGTAACATGATATTGGTCTTGATTAATTTCACATCCTCAACAATTTTACAACCTCGTTTATTAATTATTACGTGGGAAGCAAAGGAGGAACATTAGTCATAATATTTTTAGTGAAGGGGGTTGTTATTAGTTTTGGAGGATACTAATTTTTACTTCCTAAGGAATAAATGTTATTTTGGTATTGTTAAAATTTATGTATCTCATCCATAGTCTCTTTTGATTCATTATTTTCATGATTGGGAAAATTAAGGGTCTCCAAAGTTACTACAATTCTAATATTAGAAGTATTAACCATGTTATAAGTATTCGATGCATTTTAGTCACTCGATACTACTACATAGCCTTCCATTTGTTTTTAAAATATTTCAAAGGCATTAAAAATTTACAAACAATCAAATTCATCATGTTATACCAATGCTGAAGCCTATACCAATTGGGAAAATGTAACTCACAAAATTATATATCTATAAACTTATTAAGAGAAGGTTATATATTATTGAGTTGGTTGGGTAAGTAATTAAATATTTGATAGGTAAAATTTCATGATGTATTATCTCCCTTAGAGGTTCCAACATGTCTCTAAAGACTAAGAAATCATTACTCATTTTATAAATTATTTGTTGAATATCATCCAATTCATTTTTTGATGAATTTTGAGGTAAAAAATGAATATTGTTAATAATAGAGACAAGGGATAAACTCTGATTTGGTGTTAATTCAATCAGCTGATTATTAATAAAGATTAGGTGTTGGTTTTAATCTACCCATCTTATGGGAAATTTGGTTCATAACATGTGTGGGATTAAGCATGGGAACATTTTGAGTCACATTGGGAATAACATTAAGAGCATGGAATTATGGAAAAATTTGTTGATACACACTAATGGATTCAAAAATTTAGTTGGAATATCATTTATTCCTACAAATATACTAATAAATACAATATTTATGTGGTTTAAAACATTTTTGTACATTTCAATGGATAAGGCTACATCAAGATTATAAAATGGTGTGAATAAATTATAAATCAATTGAAATATGGAATTAAATATTCTAATGTGTCTACTTATCTCTCATATAATGCAATAAAAATATTGATAAAAGACATTGGATTCAATCACTTGAGAAAATTGATCCTAAAAATGGCTGAAAACACAACCCAAAAGTTAATATAACTTTAAACTAAGCCAAGTAACCAGTCATATATAACATTTTGGAGTGTGAATGTAAATAATCCATAGTAATAAATTTCATGTTATACATTTACCAATATGAGGGATGATTTAAAAGAGTTAATATGTTATTCAACTCTTCCCCTCTATTAGGTTTGTAATGAGGAATATAGTTGTAAGTCTCCATTTTGCATAGTGGTTATCTTTGACAATGATGATAATGAAATTATGACTTATATGTTTTAACTATTGAATTATGTTGTTAATTCACATCTAGGTAAGGAATTAAATGATTTATGAAGTCTTTTTATGTATTGGGAACCATGATAAATAACTATTATCATTCATGTTTTGGATTGCTTACTTATGAAAGTGTGATGCTTATTTTTGATTTATATATACATTGTTTTATGAGATACAATTAAGTATATGAAATATATAAAATTAAATAATGTTAAATTATTGCTTTAAAGAATATGAAATAGTAACCACATATGTATTGAATTATATGAAATTATCTACATGTATGTTGATATTCCATGAATGATTGGCTATGGTTAATTGATTGAAATTTCCTTAATTAAATAAATTCCATAGTTTTGTCTATTAGGTTAGAGGAAGTCGATGTGTGCATTGAGTGTGAAAGAATAGGAAAAAGTCCAATGAAGTGAATATACTATGCCAATCATGGTTATGTCACTAAATATATTTAACCCTTATTAGACCCATGTTAAGAAATAAGTTACCTAGTTTGCTACCTTTGTTGACATAACATTTTATTAGGTAGCCAACCTTTAATCCTAGTTGGTGAAAATTATTATCATATATCCTTTAGATATTGCATCCAACATATAACATATGTAGTGGTTGATTGAAATAACTTCCATTGATTGCCTTAGACTAGAATTTATTGAGAAAGGTGGTAAGTAAGTTAATGAATTAACCATAGAAAAATTCAAGATTTTTTATGTGCCTTAATTAAACTTGGAAAAAAATTACCCTTAATGAGGCATGGGTTGACAAGAGGATGGTGGTTGGTTGATTCTAGAATGACTATATTTAGTTGTCAAACTCCCTTATTATAGGACATTTTGTGAAATTAGAAGAAAAATAGACTAAAGGAGAAGAAAAGGTAGTAGATAACAAGAGATGGTCAAAAAACTTGATCCTTAAACTAATAAAGGATAGAATTCAAGTGTATTTGGAGTCAATAGGTGGGATTACTATTAAATTATCTTTTATGTTTCTTATTTGGAAATAAATCATGATGTTCTCTATTTTCTATTTTTCTCTTAGGAGAATAAGACCACTTAGTTTATTATACATGTTTTTATTGTCTTACCCATGGTTGTGGATTAGCCACCATGTAGTGCTTACATGTTTGAGGACATTGGAGAGTGTTTTTCCTCTTATTTGATTTTTAATTTTATTTTAAAATTTCTTGTGTGAATATACTAATTCTATTGTGACATAATGTGATGGTTTTTTTTTAGTAGCTCTTTCATGACGATAGTGAGTCAAATTCCTCTTATGATGGGCATGGTAGTAGGTTATTTGATCCTCCCATGAACGTCATGATAGTAGTTCATCAAAGGTTTCTTATGCTGCTCATAGTGGTAAGTTGTTTATCTCTCCCATGACCATTGGAAGGAAGTGATATAGTGAGACATCCTCTTCCTATTCAAATATTCTAGTAGGCCTTTTTATGTTATGAATGCTTGCCTATTAATTTTATATTTTTGAATGCTTAGTTCCACTTGAATGATTATTTGAATTCTTGTTTGTTTTGTATTTGGGATGAGGAATCTCATTGGGTAAGAACCAAGAATAAGACTCTAGCTGGTGAATGGTCATTCCCTTATTTTAAGATAATCTAGCCTAGATATATACCCTTGCCTTTACCTAGTGATATAAACATGCTCGTATTTAATATTCTTAAGCTCAGGGGTTTCTAGAGTGGTAGATTAATGATGAAAAAGGGTTGGGTGGTGTGCCTTCCTTCTTATGGCCAATAATGTTTGGGAGAAAACAAGGAACATAGTTAAAGACTGATTGGTCCTCTATTTGTTAATCATGCCTAGAGATGTTCATCTTGTTATGCAAATATTTGGATGAAATATTATATATTATTGATGTTATTAAGTAGCAAGCCTACTAGGATTGATTCTACAAAATAGAGATGTTGTATAATGACCCTATTATGGGTAAGGACTCATATTATAGTTATATTGAATCTCCTTATTAAACTGTGATGGGATTGATTAAGGATGTTTGGTTTATAGGACCTTGGGAAAGATCCTATATGTATACAATTATTTAGCCTTTATAGAACTTTTAAATAAATTGATATATTAATTTCATTGTTTAAATATTTGTCTTGAGTGGTTTTTTTTGTTAATCATTATGCCTCTCTTTATAATCAAAATATGATGATTTAAAGAACTTAAACTTATTTATAATTGAGTATAACTCATATATGTAACTTTGTAATCAATTATTGGGAATAATAATATATCATGCCAAATGAACTACACTCTGATGTGTTCTGGTTGGGATATTACATAGTGAAAGGTATTCTTAGAAATGATAATAGTTGAGTAGGTTCTAGTTAGATCCCTCAAAAAAGTAGACCTTTGGTAATAAAAGAATTTAATAAAATATTAGCTCAACTATTATAATTCTATCAAAGCATTAAGTTCTTAGGTATGACTAAGGTTTCCCTTATTAAGTTTTAATGATTTAATAAGGTCTTATAGACCAATTCTTTGATGTTGAGGTTTTACTGGTTACTAAATATCTTATTTTTTATTTTTTATTTAATGAATGGATGGGTTTGAGGACCATTACCAAATTAGAGGAATAATTTGAATAATTTAATCAATTATTTGGTTTGTATAGTACACTTTAAATCATAGAGAACCTTTACATGAGACAAAACATGCTTAAGCTTTTAGTTATTGACTAAACTAATAAAAATATTGGTTTAGTGTCAAGCTTGTCATTTTTATGATGCATACTTAGCTTAGTAGAATATATTCTTGGGATGAAAGAATCTATCTAAATTATGAATTTGGAAATATTATGTAGGTATTTATATTTCCTTATTTAAATCCTAACTCTTTGAGTCATCTCTAAGTGTTATTATAGATTGAGCCTTAGTCGATTTATGATTTTTACCATACCTGGATTTGCCTTCATCTCAACCATATACATTTTTCATGTTTCATTGCACAAAATTTTGACTTAGCCTAATGGTGCTCTTTGATAAAAGTAAAAACTTATCTAGGCCTTGTAGTTGGTAGTAAATAATGCAAGCATTTAGTTAATTTCCATAGGCTTTAGTTTTTATTTGATCTACCTTGCATATTTATTTGCCTTATCCATATTTACTTAGGCTTTGCTTCACAAATTTTTATCATAGACAATTAATTAATTTATCCCCTTTGCTTTAAATTTTTCCATAGTTGATTTTGTGAATTTATGTAAAGAGTCAAAGGAATCCACATGTCATCACTCTACTAACTTGAGACTAATGTTATCTCGATATATTATATGGTTAACACTGGGCTAACAGGATAGTAAGATGTTGCCATATGGCATAATCCTAACAAGTTGTAATCTTAGAGATGACCATAAAGGAGTATTACCCCTGAGCTAGTGGTCTAGAGGGATGTTACCACATGGAATCATCTTGGTGACACGTAATCTTGGAGATGACCATATATTAAGATTGCCCCTAGGCTAATAGGCTATTAATATATTATCATATGGCATCATCCTGATGACCCACAATCTTAGATATTAGCATATAAGGAGCTTGCCTAGGGGATATTAGGCTAGTGGGATGTAACCACATGGAATCATCTTGATGTTATGAAGTCTCTTCAAATTTCATATAGAGGGAAAGACTTAGGGCTAAAGAGATGTTTCCATATGGCATCATCTCGATGGTCTATAATCCCATTGAAGTCTATATAGAAGGAAAATCCTTTGAGTTAATAGGCTAGTGTGATGTTACCATGTGGTATCATCCTAATTATATGTAGTCCTATATAATTTTGTACATAGGTAAAAGCCTCTAAGCCATTGCATATTATCATTGATGTCAAAGGTGACTAAGGATAGTTAGTAGTATGTGATGTGACATGAATTCATTGAGAGATTTTTTTCATGAGAGAGTGATGTCATGAGATAAATATAAAGAAATAATTTGAAGGCAACTAATGCCTTATGGTTGTATGAAGGTACATGTCATTTATGTCAAAGTGTATAGGAAGCCTAGTCATGACATGAAGAGGTATGTGAATTAAAATGAATTAATGCAAGTATAGGAAGGTTGTATGTCACTATTTGAGCATGTATTTGAAGCATTAAAGCATCCATGGAATATTTAGGGTGAGAATATGGGGTTAGGACCTTAATACTAAGCATACACCTAGCCCTCTCTTAGACCCTACCTAACCTAATGAGGTATGAAGATCAAATTTCAAAGAAAGTATGCATAAGTGAGAATGGAAAGAGGTGAGATAAGGTTTCTTTGGAATGTTCACAAATTTTGAGATAATTATTTGAAGGAAATTACATGAATCAATGTTTTAGGTCTTATTGATTTCATAGAATGAAGTCTCAAGACCTAAGAAGAACTTTTAGATGTTTGTTGGAATGTGTAACCTCTTCAAGGGAATCTATTTTTTTAAGGAGAGATGGAAAAGGGTCATAGATAATATTTCTATGAATTATTTTTGGATTCAAGGGGTGGTCCTTTATGAACAATTGTTAACACCAAAACCTATGTTAAACCTCCCTAAAACCCTAACAAGTACCTAATATGAAATATCTTGTTAAAATCAGCTTAGGATGGATTAAAATGTATAGATAAGATATTGTAACATGTATTAAACTCTCCTAGGTACCTTGTGGTGGTGATGGTTAGTCAGATGAGAGAGAAAATGCATAGATATAGGGTTATTTGTCAAAACATTCTTGTATCTCTCAAAATTTATATTGGTTAAGAAAATAAAAAGGATGTTATAAGAAGATACATACTCATTTTACATTTCCAATATGATTCATGGATAGGTTTTATCATTTAATTATGATAATTTGGTCATCTAAGTTATCCAGTCATAAACAGACCTAATGGTGCATATAGTGTAAAACCCAAACAAAGATGAAGAGATAGATATGAGGTTATGTCCATGATATGTTGATGTAAAAAATCACATAAATGATTTATTCATGACTTTTAATTTATAATCATTCTTTTGAGAATCTTTGGAGGCCAATTTAAGTAGTGAAAAAGTTGATCACAAAATGACTTGTCTGGTTCAGATAAGACTATGTGATATGAAATAAATAAATTTTAAGGATGTTTTGGAGATATCATAGGATCAATTAAATGCATAAATAGTCATTACAAGTGTCTAAATAGGTGTTGGATGTCTAATTTATCATGACTCATTTTTGAGGTAAAGTGGCATTTCCAAGTAAGTGAGTTGTAGAGATGTTCTTGAGCCTTTATCTCCTAAGTAAAATCATTCCAATAATTTGGTGATGATCCTGATGTCATCATGGATAATCTATATTAATGTTTCATTTTTATAGTTTAGTAGCTTAAGTGTGTTTAAACTTCACTTTTTCAAGACAAACTTTAGAGGTACACATGACTAATAAGGTAGTTTGTCTTATAAGAGCTTTCATGGTATGAGTGAAGGATATAAGTATAATAAAGCATGGATGAGGTCTTAATAGATAATTATTTAAGTTTTTGAATGGTTTTTAGTTGGATAATTCCATCTGGACCCAAGAAGATCAATATTTGGAATTAAGAGAACAAACTTAATGCAATTAGGTCTCCATGAGGCCTAAAAGAGGAGTGAGGCCTAATTGAGTTATTGCATACTAAAAGGGGCTCAAATTTAATTTGAATCATGCTGATAATATTTATTAATATATATTTCATGTTTTACCTAAGAGGTTGAAGGTGTGGGCTGACCAAGTGGTGTGTGACCATGAGAATAGTATATATACAAGGCAATGCAGGCCTATTTGAATATATACAAAATAAGTGAATAAAATATTACATGGTTGAGTAAAATGAAGTCATCACATGAGACCATAACATAAGAGTAGAGGTGTGGTGATAAAAATTCATGAGGTGGTTGAGTTAGTGCTGATTTAGTTAAGGAATTGGTACTTCTTTACAAGTAGGTGCTTGTTAAATTCTAGTCAAGTGTGTGTTTGACTTTATTAGGGTTGGTAATCCAAGTTGAGTTCATGATAAATAAAATTTGGTATTTTTTTAATAGGAATATAGTCCATTTTTATAAATCACAATGGTTATTCTTATCCTTGAGGGATTCCCACTCACATATGTGTATTCTTGTGTTATGCTCATGTGAATGGTTATTTATGCATTGTTATATCATTTTATTAATTTCATAGTTCAAGGAATGTTACAAGATAATTGAATGAAAGTTTTCAAACACTGATTCACCCCCCAATGATGGTGATTCCAACATAGACTATTAGGATAATGGGATATTAACATGTGGCATCATCTTAATGGTTTGCAATCTTAAGGCTACATGTACAAACATAAAATCTTGTCATATCAATAGGTGAATGAGAGAACACCACATAGAAAGAAAGTTCCCCAAGATCTCAAAGATAAGATAAAATCACTTGGAGCCTTTGAAGTATCCATGTGGATGCTAGTTGCATTAGATATGACCTAGGTTTAAAATAATGGCCATGTCAATGTCATAGTGGAGTAATATTTAGTAAAATCTAGTGAATGGGTTTGATAGCATTTGTCCAGACAAATAGTGATTTTGACCTCTTAATTGGTGTCATGCACCTAATTATGGAATGCTGGCATTGACAAAGATTGCATATGTGTTATGATTAACATGAATTCATATATTTGACTATGATTTTATGATTGGTTATTTCTATTTTTGGTTATGTTATGCCTATTTTTAGAGAATAAATGGGCATGACATCTTGGTATCAAAGCCCAGGTTTAAAAATTGGACATTTTAGGATTTTAATTTTCTTTAAACATTTTTATTTACCACATTGATTATGATGTCTTACCTTTTTTTATGTATAATGAGAGGATGACATAGATCTATTAGAGTTACAATAACTAGGGGGTGAATCATTGATATTTCAATCTCAATTCCAATCCTTTCAAACTATTAGACAATAAACATATATCAACTTGATCAAGCAACACTAACAAGATATATCATTCATTCAATGCATACACAAGATCAAACACATAACACATAGTTCCTCTGGGAAACCCTCATGGGGAATAAAATCCACTCTTTAGCCTATAACACAAGGACTAGTATCCTATGAGAAATTACAAACAAGAGACTAATCAACTCCTTTATACCAACAAATCTTGATCAATCCTCCTAACCAAAGGTATTTAGTGAAACACCTACTTCATAAAGAGTAACTACCTCTAAAGAAGATCAAGTCCTCTAGACCATACTTCAAGTGAAAAATTCCACCATATAACTAATGTATTCATCACATCTTGATGGATATTTTTTTTATCAAACCCCTGCACAAACTTATTCTCTATCTTATATAAGCCTCTCATATAGGCATGCCACAATCTCTCTCCTTCACTCAAATTATCCTCATATGCACACTTAGGCCTCTTCACATATCCTCAAACTACAATAAAACTATTTGGACATCATAAATATGACGTATAGGTCATACATACATTCCTTAATATTTTATACTCATTAACTCATTAATTAGGCACTCTACCTCACCTTTTCTCCATAACTCTTACAAACACCTTGCACAAGTCTCACCCACAAGTCTTTTCAAAATCTTAAAAATCATCATCTTTGATTTTACTATATATAGAGATATCATTGATTATAAACATCTTGGCTTGATAAAATGCATGCCCTCACCCTTTAGGCATCTTATGTAGGTTACACGTAAGCACAATCCACTTTCAAATAGGCCTAAGTTACTTTTAGGTCCTATGGAGACCCATTCAACTCTTTAACAATTCTCTAAGCAAACTAAAACATAATAACACTTTAAAAAAGTATGGATCCATTGAAAATGATCTATATGTCCTCTTTAAGTTCCAATAACCATAGCATTACCCTTTAGCTTAAGAAAAAATAGATCAAACACTTCTTTGTACACATAGTCATTATGAATGAAAACACAATCAATTTTAATACTTTTTTTCATACTATATATGATTGATCAAACCTTAATAATGCACATAGATCATAATTATACATTATAAAACACCCCCCAATAACTATTTCATCAAGAGATATAAAAAACATAAAAGGAAGCTCAATTACCCTTCTCAGGTTACTTGTAAAACATGCACGAACATATAGACAAATTTATATATCAATATCTTTGTATGTATACACTTATAGGTCTTCAAATCAATATTTAAAAATTAATCATGGAGTTATATACCACTTTTCATTTTTACACCATTATAAAATTCTTCCTTGATCAAAATATATGGTCCAAAAACCATAGACTACTTTTTCCCTTTGTTAAATTCAAATATTCAAATGTAAATGGTCACAATTAAACATCTGAAAATTGAACTCATTACATGAAATATGTAAAATTTGAATAAATGCACTCCATAATGTTTTTTGGATCAGTTAGGTTTTTATCTCATATCACTCATCATTTGATCTTACTCAGAACCCCCATGATCATGACACTTGGCACCCTTGCGTGCCTCTTTAGCACTTAACTATTTAAACATCATGCCCTTCTTACCATCTCTCTCATGACACACCATTAAATAAAAAATTTATGATCACTCATGAAACATTAGACCTTCATTTGGTCCTAATATTTAACTTGTGCAAAATAGACTATGGGGACCATTATAATTTGTCTTAGAAGCTAATTTTAAACCTCAATAACTTTTACCTCGCTCACTCGCATGATCTCAAATTTGGACCATATGATCTCCTCACATAGGATAATTCAACCATGTGAAAAAATACTATTTTAATCCTCATATGTTTGAGATATAGTGACATTATAATTATCACTTAGATTTTTTTCCCATAGAGCCAAGTATTTCAAAAACATTTTTGGAAGGCCAACTTTGAATATGCATATCTTTTGCCACACTTCATAACTTGACCTAAAAATTAGTTTAAAATAACTATTCTAAAAAATAAAAAAACACGTATGATCATATTTTTGTGAAATTTCCATATGTGATATATTCCACCATCAAAATGCCTAGTTAGCTTTTCTTGACACATATATATTTGGCTAAGAATGAGAAAATAATGTCAAACTACTTGGGAGCCTAACTTTGCAATTACATATATTGTCTCACTTCATCACATGACATAAAATTTAGTGCATGAAAACTAGGAATAATAATGAAAAAACTCATGTGACCATTTACTCCTAAAACATCCATACATGTGAATGCTGACATCATCAACATGTTTATTTAGCTCTATTTGAACATAGAAAACATTGTCAAAATGCCCAAAATCCAAGCTTTACACCCAAATATATTTGATTGTGTTTAGGTGAATGACTTAAGATTTAAAAAATATAAACTAGGGACTATCATAATAATACCCATATGACCAACTCCCCCTAACTAATCTACATGTGGTAATTATGACATCATTAAACTGCCTAATCAATTTTTTAGCCATTGGACCCAAAATGTCTAGATGAGAAAAATGATAAACCATGTGAGTTACACTCATGTTCACAAGATCTCCAATCATAATTTACCACTAAAATTATCCCTTTAACATGATCAATAGTTCATTATCATCCCTAATCATCTTAAACCATGCCAAAACTAAAGATCAACCACGCATCCTTCAAGCATATTAGGACAATCACATTACATGCTTTGTTAATGTCACTTAGGCTAATAAGGTACTTAATCTACTCACTAAGACACCTTAATGACATCACCATGACATAATTGAAAACTCTCTAACATGATCATGTTATAATGACAATTCCATTAGTGAACATGAGCCTCCCAATCAATCGGGACTAAATGAAATTGGACCCCAACTCCTATTACTCATGAAATAAATGAAGGATGTTTTGAAGGAGAGATTTCCTATAGTATATCATGAGATATAGATTATTTATTGACCACTTTCATAAGATGATACAATTTTAGTTTAAATAGAGATCTATAGGAGTCATTCCCATTACCATTCTAAGGGTGATAGAGATGAATTACATCACCATGATGAGTAATGAGAGAGGTGAGACTTATACCACCCTCATAGGCCTACACCTGGTGAATTAGTTAAGGACTTAATAAAACTACATCCTCCTACATTTGATGGTACTCAAGGAGGATTAATATCATAAGCATGGTTAGCTAGCATGAGAGGATGTTTCTCTTTGTGTGATTGTGACTCTAACAGAGAGGCCCATTTAGGAACCCATCTTATCAGGGGTGAAAATAAGATGAGGTGGGAAGGAGAGGAGTAAAATACATACTTGACATCAGATTCCCTCACTTGGAAATTATTTGAGGAGTGTTTCAGAGCATTCTACCTATCCCCTTGATATGTATAGAAGAAATTGGATGAGTTTGACAACTGTTAATAAGAGAGTGGCATCATGGCTCAGTATGAGTGTCTTTTTTTCTAGATTTGATCAAATATATGGAGGGTTACATTAATGAAACTATCTAGGTGAACATGTTCATTAGAGTCCTAAATTTAAAGTGGGATGTAGTATAAATTTTAGCTCCCTTAACCCTAGAAATCATAGTTAAAAATGACTATTTGGCTAAGGATTCTTGTGGAAAGAATCAGGATGCCTAAGATAAATTTTATGGAAAATTATAATCTCAATGAAACTCAATGTATCAAGGTACATACCTTGAACTATGTGAGGTTGGGGAGAAATGTAATATAGCTCTAAATGCTTGCAATAGTAGTAGGAGAATAACTATTCTATTCATAGTTAAAATAAGAACCAACTTGATAAATACCACTGAATATGAAGTGAGGCTAAATCTCAAAACCATCAATAGACTGGAAATATATAGATTTAATAGTCTTAATAATCAATACCATCAAGTTTAACCACTTCTTTTAGGATAAGGTTAATTTCTATCCCCCTTTAGGTGAAACTAACAAAGGGGTTTGTTCTCTACTTATGGATCATTTGATCACTATTCACATGATTGTCCTTTAAAACCATCAATTACCAATATGAAGAAGGATCTAGCATCAAATCAAATGGTGGTTGATGTGGGATAAGGTCATAGAGTTTATGCAGCAGTGGATGACCACCAAGTTAAACATAAAGTGATAGTCAATGAGACCATATCTATGATTGAAGGAGTTTTAATTTTAGTTTTGTTTAATTTAAGAGATTTATAATCCTTTATTAACTATTATATCATGAACCATTATGGGCTAATGGTATTTAGGTAGTTAGAGAGTTGGGAAATTGAGTTGCCCTCTAGGACCAAGATGTTTGTTAGATCCTTAGTGAGTAGTTACATTATAGGCCTTAGTGTATTTTCCACCATTATGGACTTGTGTATTATAGGTTTAGTTACCTATAGATTATTGTTTGTAATGTATTTTCTTTTTCCTCATCAAGACAAGTTAAATTATCATGAAAAGGTTATTAAATGTGAAGATGACCTTGGGACTCCTATGGTAATATATGAGGTTAAGAAACATGTATCCCTTTGCAAGATTACTATGATGTAACTCAAGAAGAATATAAGGAAAGATTTATAGTTTTTTAATATCATGGTGAGTGATAGGTTAGATGAGTCTAAGAAGGATTTATTGGATGACCACCCTATACTATGGGAATTTTTTGATGTGTTCCTAGATGGATTACCTAGTATGCATCTTCTATGGGAGATTGATTTTTAGATTAGTTTAGTACTAGGGGTTGAGCCCATATCAAAGGAAACATATTGAATTACCATGTGGGAATTAAGTGAACATAATATATATCTTTAAAAACTCTTATAGAAAGGCATAATTCATCCTAGTGTGTCCTCATGGGGAGCACCAGTCATATTTGTGAAAAAGAAGGATGGATCCCTCTAATTGTGTGTTGATTATCAACAATTGAATAAGGTAAAGATTAAGAATCATTATCTATTATCTAGAATTGATGACTTGTTTGATCACATGTAGGGATATAAAGTGATATCCAAGATTTATTTGAAATATGGATACCATCAATTGTATAATGTAGAACTTGATTTTCATAAAATATTGTTATAGACATGGTATGGGCATTATAAATTTATATTTATATTGTTTGGGTTGATTAATGCCCTGATAGTATTCATGAGTCTTATGAATGGAGTTTTTTCACTCCATTTTATATTGATTTGTGTTGGTGTTTCTTTATGACATTATGATCTATTCATATAATGAGGAGAAGCATGAGGACCATTTTAAGCAAGTTCTACAGGTTTTAAGAGAAAACCAATTGTTAGGAATCTTAGAGAAGTGTGATTTTTTCATAGTTTGAAGTGAAATAAATTGGGAATATACTCTCAAGAGAAGGTATTTATATGGATACCTTTAATATTCTTATCATTTTAAAATAGACAACACCCATAAACATTGTAGATGTGTGTAGTTTCATGGGTTTAGAAGGATATTATAGATGCTTTGTTGAGAACTTCTCTTGCATTCTAAACCCAATTACCTCACTTAATAAAAAATGGAATAAGTTTTTATGGAAAACATGATGTGAGTAAAAATTTTAGTTTTTAAATAAGTGAATCATAAGTGTGTCAATTTTGGCTATACCTAATCATATTAGGGAGTTCCTCATTTTCACAGATGCATTAAAGGAAGGATTAGGAGTTGTACTAATGCAAGAAGGTAGAGTTATAACATATATATCTCATAAGATCAAATCTTATGAGTTAGGATATTAGATGGATGATTTATAATTTGTATATATCATTGACGCTTATTTAAGGTGGTGACACATATTACTTGGTCATCATTTTATTTTAAATACTGACCACCTAAGTCTATAACATATACTCAATCAACCTAAACTCAATTCATGTCAAAGGTGTTGGATGGATCTATTGTGTGGATATGATTGTGAGATTATGTATATAAAAGGAAAGTAAAATGTTTTTGTTGATTCCTTGAGTAGAAGACACCATGAGTTGGTAGTCATGATTTTGTAAACTGACCTATAATGTCATATTTTAAAGCATCTTCTAAAGGATAACTTCTACAAGGAAGTAAGATAGTTTTTTGGTTCTAAATGATTCTAAAATGAAAGTTTTAAGGCTATTATCTTGATCTATATGACCTACTATGACATAAATGGTGTATCTATGTTCTCTTAGCTAGTGTCTTATGTGAGCTAATTCTTTTTGAGTCTCATAGAGATCCTTAACAAACACACCCTGGATTAAATAAAATGCATACCAAGTTAAGGTTATTATATCATTTATCTATTTTAAGGCATGATATTGTTGAAGTTATTGTTCATTTTCTTGAATTATAAAGGGTTAAAGCTAAACATTATCATCTAGAAGGACTGTAATTTGTTCATGAGATCTAGAATCGAAATGGGATACTATTTCCATGGACTTTATTGTGGGTTTGCATACCTCAACTTATCATCATGATGTGATCATGGTAACTATGGATAAGTTGATAAAAGTATCTGACTTATATCCCATGAAGATTACCTATAATTTATGTTTGTGGAAAGAGTTTTCTTGGATGATATCAATAGATTGCATGATATTATCCATAAGATTATTTTAGGTTGAGATCCTATATATAATTATCACTTCTTGACTTAATTATATAAGGCATTAGGATCACAACTAAATTTTAGTACTTTATACCATATTGAGATTGATGAATAGATTGAGAGAATTAATTAGGTCTTGGAAGACATTTTATGCATGCATGTTATGGACCAATAATCTTGTTGGGAAGACTATTTATATATTGTTGAATTTGATTCTAAAAATATCTATCAAAGTCTAATCAAGATGAAACCTTTATATGATTTATATGGTCAAACCTATATAAACCCACTGAGTTGGGACCAACTTGTGTATAGATTCATGATTGACCCTGCCATGCTAGAAGACATGAAGTGATGAGTAATTAAGATATGATAACACCTAAAGACTTCTAGGGATCGATAGAATAAATATGTATATGAAAAAATAATTGATCAAAATATTAATATTGGTGATAAATGTTTATTGATGGTGAGACCCAACAAAATTCCCATATTTTATGGAAAAGGTTCAAATTTGGAACTTCATTTTGTAAGGCCATTTAATATGTTAAAGATTGTTGGCCCAGTTGCTCATCCACTGGCCTTACCACTTAGTCTAGCTCATGTTAATAATATTATTCATGTTTCTATTTTGAGATAGTATATTTTTAATATTTATTACATTTTAGATTGGATGGCCTTATAGGTCAAGAACAATGGGGCTTCAGTTTTGGATTCCATCAGGGTTTTAGTGTGCAAAATGCTATCTCTTCAAGGCAGAGAACTAGATTAGGTCAAGGTCCAAATGTTAAATATAATGAATAAAAAAAAATTGGAATATGATACACCTTTTAGGGTTTTTCATCCTTGCATATTTCAGTGACTTCTAGGTGGAAGTTTGCATAAGGGGAGGGGGATGTAAGGCCCCATTTTCAATAGTGATTATCTTTGACAAAGATGACTATGAAATTATCACTTATATGTTCTAATTATTAAAGTATGTTGTTAAGTCACATATAGATGAGGTATGCATGTATTTGAGAAATCTTTTTATATGTTTGGAACAATGAGAAAAACCTATTATCAATAATGTTTTGGATTGCTTACTTATGAAAGTGTGGTGATTATGTTTCTTTTATATATGTATTGATTTATGAACTATGATTATGTCTATGAAATATAATGAATTAAATCATGTTGAATTATTTATTCAAAGCTTATGAAATGGAAACTACATATGTATTGAATCATATGAAATTATCTATGTGTATGTTGATATTCCATGAATGATTGACTATGGTTAATTGATTGAAATTGCCTTGTTTGAATAAATTCCATAACTTTGGCTATTAGGTTAGAGGAATTTGATGTGTGCATCAAGTGTGAAGAAATAAGAAATATTCCAATGAAGGAAAGAGACTACACCAAGCATGGTTATATCAATAAAATGGATTTAACCCTTTATTAAATCCATGTTAAGTAATTAGTTACCTAGTCTGACACCTTTGTTAGCATGGCATTTAATTATATTGACAACCTATAGCCTAGTTGGTGAAACTTGTTGTCTCCTATCCTTTAGATATTGCATCCAATGTCTAAACTGTGTAATGGTTGACTAACATATCTTCTATTGATTTCCTTAGACTATAATCCATTTGGAAAGGAGGTAAGTCAGTGAACCAACCACATAAGCATATATAATCTACCATGTTCCTTATTTAACATGGAAATGAATCTTCCTCAATGATGCATGTGTTTCTATGCAAAATTGCTTTCTACATTCAAAGAAGAAATAAGAAACTAAAAGAAATGGTCAAGGCTAGAAGTACCTGATAAAGTTATGCGCACCAAAATTAGACGTTGGAAGATTCTCCTCTTTGGCTGTGGAGGAATGACACCTGCGAAGAAGAAAAGACTGAAACACGGAAAAATGTTAGTCAAAGGATATGGTGGGCTGTCAGGCGAACACCCGATCCCAGAAGTATGAAGACTTCCTAGAAGGATATCAACCCACTGATAAAAAAGTGGAATATTTGATGAAAGTAGATAATGAAAGAGAAAATGATAGAAAATTAAAATGCGTACCTGATAAGCGGCATTGTTCTGCACAGTCGCCAGCGTCGGTCTCTGTGGTGCCGGCATCAGTTAGGGAAGGTCCTGACGTCGGTTGAGGTACCGTCGTCGATCGGGGAAGTGACCGGCATCGGTCGGGGCAGATTCTGGATAGAGTCTGGGTGAGTTGCAGAAGGTCTGGGAGAGTCAGGACAGGGTCTTGACAAGTTAGGGATAGGGTCTGATGGAATCGGGATAAGGTCAGGATAGGGTCTGGGCAAAGTAAGGTCAGGTTTGGATAGAGTCTGGGGGTTTTGGTCGAGTCTGGACAGAGTTATGGATTGAGGTAATGGGCAAGGATGTAAAGAAGGGACTCAGGGCTTGGGTTTATGGTTTAAAGATTTAGGATGACAGAAATAATGAACAACTAATAATCAGAAGGAAATGAAAATAAAGAAAGAAAATACTTACCTGTCAGAATACGTGATGAAAGCCATAGTCGAAGTTGTTGAAGCGTCTATGCAGTGCCGGATTGAAGTGAATGCTGGAGTTGGTGGATGTTGGAGTCAGTTGATCATGAGAGTGTTGATTGTAAGAGTCTATGGATGTCAAAGTTCTAGAATTCTGATTGATTGGTTCTGTTCTTCGTGTTTGGGATTGATCAGTGGACACTGATGAAGGCCAGGGGACAATTCGAGAGACAGTTTGATAACCGTCTGGGAAACTGATTGGGAACTGAATGATAACTGATAATGAATAACGGTAAGGTGATCGATGTCGGCAGGATTGCCGATGTCAGCTGAAAAGTGACTGACATCAACGACATCGACCAGATAACGACCGTCATCGGCAGATGCATAATGAGGACAGAGTCTAGCTTTTAGCTCTCTGCTCATTGTTACATGCTGCCAAGGTTAAGGCTGGTAAGAAAAAGTGATCGACAAGAGTTAAATAGGAGAAGAAGAATAAAACGGGGGATGACCAGGGGAGTTGACATGATTTCAGTGTCTACATTTGCCCCTTTTTGTCTTGTTGGTTGTTCTGGATGAACTGCAAGACAAAAATAGGAGTGATTGCCCCAAGTGTGGGATAAGGTTGATTTCATCTCGTTGGTTGTTCGAATGAACTGCAAGACAAAATAAGAAAAAGATAGGTTGCCTCGATTATGGATGAGGTATTCCCCCTCAAAGCAAGAGTCGAGGGAAGGGAATCGAGAATCAGGTGCTGATTTGATAAAGAGTGGATGAAAAAGGGGTGAGGGTGAACGCTGCAAAAGTCGTGATTGCACGCATACCACTGCACGAGATGGTCAGGTCAAAAGTGTCACAGGTCAAGGGTTGAGGAGTGCTAAAATTGAAATAACTGGGCCCCAGCATTTAGTCGTCTACTGATCAGGTCACTCAATCTAAGCTAAAGCTCCAAATGGTCATCATGTTCTAGGTATCCTGGGCTCAGGAAGTGCTCCTAGAAACACGAAAAAGCCACAAGTAGTAGGGATCAATTGGCTTGTGATCCTATACTTGTGAGGGGTCAAAAAAAGGGTTTACGGACAATTCTGCTAACCAGCCATGAGGTAGCATACACACAAAAACAACCAAGGCAACAATGTCTTGGAAGTGATCGAGGTCGGAGGAGATAGGCATGATCTCCAATGGTCATGGGTCAAGGTGGATGGATGGATGAAAGGATGTGGCTGAGCTACCCTCAGAAAATGTCATGTGATCTGAGTGCTGCCTACATAGCCCTTGTGTGAAGGGCCTCAGGCCAATGTAGTTCTCCCTAAAAGGGAGGAATGGTCAAAGAAAATGATTTGTCTTGATCAAAGTTACAGAAGAGAAGGTTTGTCCATCAAGGAGATGAACAAATGGGGGTGGTCGAGCTAACCTCAGAGGATGTGTTATCTGAGTGCTGCCTACATAGCCCTGGTCATAGGGCCTCAGACCAATGTAGTTCAGACAAATGGAAGAGATTGGTCGATGACTGGATGTGGTCAAGTGTCAAAATGATGAGGGGAAGATGAGGATAAGATGATGCTATAGATGGTGTATTCTGTAGAATTGATCAAAAGGCTTTCATCCCTAGCAAGTTTCCATAGTCGTGATGGATGTATATTAAAAATGAATGAAGGTTTGTTTATGCTTCAGCAAGTATTGGTTTATGCTTAACATAAATTGAGTCTGGTCGATAGTTTCTATGTGTACTGGTGTCCATAGAAACTATGTGAAAAGGACAAGGATGATGATAATGTCATGTTGTCGAGTTGTTGGTCTGAGAATGTTTTAGTTGAAAAAGGTTTGGTTAAAGGTGACCAAAGTGAAAGATATGTGAAAGGCTTATTGCTCTTTCATTGACAAGGACCAAAAAGATAGCATAGATAGGGGTTATGAGAACCAAGAGCCCCATTCATGCATGACGTCATTGACCATGGTTATGTTAGAGCGGTAATCGAATCACTTCGACATTAAAGTGAGCTCGAAGTCCCTTGAGCAGGTGATAGGAGGAGAAAAGAGGGTAACCCATTTTAAGAGCAGAAATAACTATGCCCCTTTTTATAGGAGACCCTGAAATAACTATAAGTCAAGTCCATGACTCATTCAATTTTTTTTTTTTAGCGCAGACTGATCAATGCGGGAAGCCTGCATAGAGATGTCATTTGCTTGGTGGTCAGTTGTGAAGCTGATCAATGCAAGAAGCTTCTAAAATAGTGTTGTTTATTGCCAGATTGAGTCATAGCCATCCTTTAAGGGAGTGGTCTAGATTTTTATTCAATATAAAGGCTTTTGAATAGCTGTCCTTCAAGGGAGTAGTCTATTAATTACAGCAATGATAGTACAGCTGTCCTTCAAGGGAGCAGTCTGCTTTTTGATTTTGATATTCATATAGTGACCATGGATATTATGACATCTTGATTTATTTTGACATAAATGTGAGTCGTGGACAAGATTATAGAAGGTCAAGGGCTCCCTTTTATGAGGACAAAGCATTCATATAGCATAAAAGGGTTATAGGAATTGTTAAGAGGAATAGGGTTGAAAGGAAGTAGGATTAAGAGGATAGGGATTGCTCAAGGGATGAGCTCAAGTTAAGTGTCAAGTGGATGAATACTCAACTAACAGTAGAACAGTCACAAATGCAATGCATTAAGAGGCTCAGGTTCTGGGTGTCCATCAAGAGAAGATAGACGATAAGTCCCTGATCCATACTTGTGCATGATAATAAAAGGTCCGAGCCAATTAGGAGCAAACTTGCCTCGTTTACTTCGCTCCATATTGGTCACGTGTTGATTCTCTTTGAGGACGAGGTCTCCGATGTTGAAATCTCATTCTCGTAGATTTTTGTCATAGGTGCGTTTGATGCGATGTTGATAGACATGGAGATGATTAAGGGCAGCAAGACGGTGTTCGTCAAGTAACTCAAGTTGAGCTAAGCGATCTTGATGAAAGTCATCATTGGAAAGAATATCATGTAGAGAAATGCAGAGAGACGGGATCTGTACTTCGAGAGGGAAGACAGCCTCTATTCCGTACATGAGAGAAAAAGGGGTAGCACCCGTAGAGGTTCGGATGCTAGTGCGGTAAGCCCACAAAGCGAAGGGAATGTGAATGTGCCAATCCCTGCCTGTGTCACTGACCACTTTCATGAGAATTTTGGTGAGAATTTTGTTGGAAGCCTTAGCTTGCCCATTTACTTGTGGGTAATAAGGTGAACAAAAACTAAGTTTGATGCCGAATGAGTCGCATAATGTTTGGACAGTTTTGTTTTTAAAGGACTTGTCGTTATCGGTGATGATTTTATGAGGGACACCGAAACGACAGATAATATGAGTGGTGATGAAGTCGATGATCTTGTCAGCTTTTGTGGAGACGAGAGGAATAGCTTCCACCCATTTGGTGAAATATTTAGTGGTTGTGATGATGGATTGATGACGAAGAGACGAATGAGGGTTAATCTCATCGATGAGATCTAAACCCCACTGAGAAAAAGGCCAAAAATCTTGAGCTATTTGTAAGGTGTGACTAGGAAGATGAAGCAAGTTAGAGTGCTGCTGACACTTGATGTAACGCCGAACATAGTCGCTATAGTCTTGATGAAGGGTAGGCCAATAATAGCCCAAACGAAGGATGCGCTTGGCAACTGAATTCCCACTGAAATGTCTGCCACAAATCCTATCGTGGACTTGTTGAATGGCTTGGGATGCTTCAGTGGAGGTGAGACAGTGAAGAAGACGGCCATCGAAGCCTCGCTTATAGAGAAGACCCCCTAGCATGGTATAGTGAGTGGTACACTTGATAAAAGCTCATCGTGCATTACTAGAGAGGTTGGGAGGAATGACAGAGAAAGATAAGAAGTCTACAAGTTGCTTATACTAAGCATCTTGTGGACTTGGGTCTATAGTGTTGACATGATGAATGTGAGAAGAGATATATGAAGGCAACGGCACACGACGCACCGTGACAAAAAGTCTAGACATAGATGAGGAAGATGGGATATGTGAAGCAAGAGAAGCCATGGTGTTAGCAAACTTATTCATGGATCGAGGAATAGTTTGCAGGAGGAAATGGTCAAAAAATGCAAGGAGAATGTCAGCACGGTTTTTATACCTTTGCAAAATTTCATTTTTACAGAGGTATGAACCGTTAACCTGATTGACGACGAGCTGCGAGTCACCGAAGATGTTGATGGACTTAATGCTGAGAGAGAGGGCAGTCTGGAGTCCCAAAATTAAGGCCTCATATTCGGCCATATTATTGGTACAATCAAAGTCAAGTTTAAAAGATAAAGCCATGGGCTCCCCTTCGAGTGGGATGAGAATAACCCTAGCACCCCCACCTAGTTGACATTTGGAACCGTCAAAGAACATAGTCATCTGATAGGTGGTGTCGTCAGAGGAAAGCGCAGTGATAGATTCATTAGGAAATTCACACTATGAAGGTTGATTGTCAGGAAGAGGGGCATCTGCTAGTTGATCAGCGATGGTTTGCCCCTTGATAGATTTCTGCTGGATGAATTCAAGATCGAACTTAGCAAGCAGCATGAGCCACCGAGCCATACGTTGATTCTGATATGGCTTGGAGTGCATATACTTGAGAGGGTCAGTGTGAGTGATGACAAAGGTTTTGTGACTAAGAAGATAGTGGCGAAGCTTAGTAGCAGCAAAGACTAATGCCAAATAGAGTTTTTCGATATGGGTATATCGAGTTTCATAGTCGACCAGTGTTCGGCTGATATAATAGACTGCTTGCGCATGATGATGCTCATCTCGGTGCACGATCATGGCACCTAACGAATGGTTGGTGGTAGAGATATAAAGGTAGAAGGGTTGGTCATCTTTAGGTGGAATGAGGACTGGTGGAGAGACCAGATAGCTTTTGAGGGCTTCAAAAGCCTCTTGACAGTCCTCATCCCATTTAAAGGAGACATCCTTCTTAAGGAGATGATGAAAAGGTTGGTAGTGGTCTGAAAGCTGCGAGATGAAATGGCGAATGGACTGGAGCTTCCCTTGCAAATTGTGAAGCTGCTTGAGATTGCTCGGTGGAGGCATTTCGAAGATAGCGTGAATCTTGGTGGGATCTATCTCGATGCCATGGAAGGAAACAATGAAGCTGAGAAGCTTGCCAGAGAGGACCCCAAAGACACATTTCTTGGGGTTAAGACGAACATTGTATTGAAGAAGATGAGAAAAGATGATTTTGAGAATGGTTAGATGGTCGCGGCGAAGCTTGGACTTGCCGAGCAGGTCATCCACATAGTCCTCCATGATTTTGTGGAGGAGATCATGGAAAATGTAGGTCATGGCGCGCTGATAAGTGGCGCTTGTGTTCTTCAAGCCAAAAGGCATGACTCGATAGTAGAAAGTCCCCCATGGGGTAATAAAGGTAGTCTTGTGCTGAGCTTTCAGAGCAATCAAGATTTGATTGTATCCTGAAAACCTGTCCATAAGAGATAACATCTCATGGCCAGCCGTAAGATCAACAAGCTGGTCAATATTAGGAAGAGGAAAGTCATCTTTGGGACAGGCTAGGTTGAGGTCACAATAGTCTGTGTAGATCTGAATCCCCCCAGTTGCCTTGGTGACTGGGATGATGTTAGAGACCCACTGTGGATAATCGATGGGCTGGATGAAGGAGACAAAAAGGAGGCGCTGAAGCTCTTCTTTGACAAGGAGGGCAACGTGGGGATGCATCTTTCGAAGCTTTTGCCTGATAGGCTTAGCCTCTGGTTTGGTGACAATGTTATGGGTAACGATGGTGGGGTCGATGCCAGGCATATCACTGTAAGTCCAAGCAAAGGCCTTGTTATGGTTGGAGAGGAAATGGGTATAGTCAAGCTGCTCCTAAGCGTCTAAAGATTGGCCAATCTTTAAGACATGAGGAACATCAGAAGAAAGAAGGTTGATGTCAATGGTTGATTCATTTAACATAACCTGGGTCTCAGAAGGGAGGGAGCGTTGGATGAAAGAATTGTCAGTGCCCATGTAAGAAAGAATGGCGTCATCGTCAATGCAATGAACAGTGTGAATGGTTGTCGACTCATCTTCGATCATGATAGGAAAAATGAGAGGGAGAGAATTGGACACCCCATTGAGCTGATAAGTCAAGGGGTCCAGGCGGATGGTATTTATGAAAAAAAAAACTAGGAGGAATGGAAACCACTGACTTTGTAGGTGAAGGGGGTGAAACAAGCGAGTGTGGAGGTGATTGGTCAATGATTGGTTCAAGACAAAGGTCTAAAGGGTCTTGAGTAGGGTCATGATATCCCAAATCATGTTGTTTCTTGGCGTCATCATCATTGAGCGATTGGATAGGCTGATGGGAGCCTTGCTCATAGCGTCCAAAACCAAAACCCTTCCATGCACACCTGTAAAGGTAAGTGTGTGCAAAAGCGGGGTTGCTAAGAAATGAAAAGTCTGATGTGAAAGGTTGAGGTGAAGAAAGAGGATTACCATCAATAGGAGCTTGATTAAGCCCTCCATAGATGAGGTTAGTGTGAAGGTGAGGGGGACCATAAGGTATGATCATCCCTATCCGATGGTCATTGCTGGGACTGTGATGAAGACGTCTATACTCTTGTGGATTTTGGAACATATCTAAAGCCAGCAAGTGATACTCTCCCAATGAAAGTCTTTGGAAGACATCTTCCATGGGATCTGTGGTCATCGCTTGAAGGGGAGGCATAAGGGTGACTGCCTGTTACGAACTGGTCGAAGCTTCCACAGATGGAGGCAGGGCCAGGGTTAATGGCTTGATAGGGATGAAGACATCGTTTAGACGGTAGCTAGTGTTGCATGTTTTGAAGGGTGAAGGGTCAGCAGGAATGGTGTGGACTTGTCCGTCATGCTCAAATTTCACACAACGGTGTAGGGTGGAGGGGACACAGGACATGGCATGGATCCAGGGTCGACCCAGCAAGATGTTGTATTGAAACTCTCCTTCGATGATGTAGAAGAGCTCTGGGATTGTGCGTGGACCAACGCGAATATGAAGAACGACTGTGCCAATGGTCGTGGCAGTAGTGTCATTGAAAGAGCACAAGATTGCATCAGTTTTGGAGATGCAATTCTTGGGAAGAGCCAACTGATCAAAGGCATGGGTGGAGATGATGTTGATGCTAGCGCCTCCATCAATCATAATGCGTTTAATGCGTGTTCGATCGATATAGGCAGTGATGAAGAGGGCAGCGTCCTGATCTTCCGTGTTAGATGTAGGAATCTCAGAATCACTGAATGTAATGGAGGCGATAGGGGCTAAGGAGTGGACAAGGGCAGTAAGTGGTTGGGGGTCCTTGGGTTGGACCTCCGCTGCCTGTAGGGCTTGGATGAGGGCCTGACGATGTTGGGGTGAGGTTTGGATGAGATTGTAGAGGGACATCTTCACAGGCGTCTGGTGAAGCTGTTTCAACATGGAGTTGTGGATTGGTCCAGAAGAAGAAGAAGAAAAGGAGGGTTGAGGCATGCCAAGGATAGAAATCTTAGGCTTAGGGGGTTGAGGTGGATTGACAAAAGGGTAGGTCCAAGGAATGGCAGCTTTTTCTTTTGCCTTATCCTTTTGTGACCTAGTAGTGATGTGAATGGCATTGATTTCAAAGATGGGAGGTGAAAGTGATGAGGGAGTTGTAACCGGTTGATGAGATGTAGATGGGTTTGAAGAGGTAGAAGGGTTATGAGAAGGAGTCAGGGGGTGGTTGAAAGTGTCCTCAAAGAGAAGAGTGTCTTTCTCCAGATAACGGTGAATGACAGCCTTGAGGGCACAGCAAGCCTCGGTGTCGTGTCCTAGTGTACGATGATATAAACAAATGCAAATGTGGTCAAACCAGGGTGGTTTTGGTCTGAGAGGTTGGAAAGGCTTGATGGGTGGAAGAGTTATGCTAGAAGTTTGCAAAAGTCGTTGCAAGATTAAAGAGTATGAACCCACTAAAGGATCCGTGCTCATTGAAGTATGCGATGTCGGTGACTTTTGCTTGGGCGAAGTTGGAGGAGGCTTTCGTACCACCTTCTAGGTTGATGGTGCGATGATAGGCAGGGATGGTACACTCTTCATGAGAGGTACCACCCTTTTGGGAGAGGGTAGGCTACTGGTTGGTAAAGGAAGCAAAGGAGGCAACCGATTTTGATTAGAGGTTGAAGTGGGAAGGACTCTAGTTAAGGTTGAAGGATGCGGGCCCAAAATGGAGGGCAATGGGGACAGAAGAGGAGGCGTTCGCCTCTGTGGTTTGGCAGTCTTTTGTGATTTGGGTTGAAGACTACTATTAGTTGAAGTCTAGTTTAAGTCCACCTTCACTTGTGGATGAGTGAGGTTGGAGACGGGGCAAACACCAAGCGATTTGATAGGTTTAGGTGGAGTAGATGAGGGTTTTAGTTTTGATGAGGTTGATGGAGATGTAGATGGTCTAGAGGCAGAAATCTAATTTTTGTTGATAGTCTTAGGAGGTTCTGCCATGGGAGGATTAGCAGCATGAGATGAGAGGGCCCGGGCTTGTTGAAGAGCTGTGAGATGGTCCCACAATCCCTGATGTTCCACTTTCCTAGAAGGGAGAAGTTCGAGTCTCTCCACTAGTCGAGAAAATGGCTGAGAAGATGCGGGATGAAGTTTGGGCTCTTGAGAAGATGCCGACAGTTGTGGGACTGAAGGTATGGTAGTTTCGGCCCCAAAGCATGGTGAAGTTTTGACAGGTTCATGTTTGGTTGGAGACGAAGGAGAGATAGGTTCTTCCCTGGGTGGAGAAGAAACTGGAGAATGAAGCTCCTCAAGTGGGTAAAGGGTAGGGATGATAGTGCCCTCCACTTGTGGTCGAGGAGTAGGAAAAGTTGGGTCTTCCATGGGCAGCAAGAAGGAAGATGGTGAAACTGGCTATACAGGTAAGGTCGAGGCATCCTCCAAAATGAGAGAAGTTGAGGGAGAACTAACAGGAGAAAGAGGTTCATCCACATGTGATGGACTGATGGATGAACTCACCTCTTGAGGTTGGTTAGAAATGAGGGGCGAGACCATATTGACTGTTCGAATATTATGTTCATGGGTATTGTCAGTCAAGGTCTAGACATTGTTTTGGGTTGGTGGATGATTAGGGAACAGTTGTTTGAAAATATTGATACCCTGATTAGGAGGGGCATTAGGATTATCGAGGATGAGGTCACCCTTTTCCAACATGTCTTGGATTTTGTTTTTAAGGGTTTTATAGTTGCCTGTGTCATGACCTTTAACACGGTGGTAGTTACAGAAGTCATCTTCCCTATACCACGCAGGGATAGCGCGTGAGGGATCAAATTGTGGTGGTGGTCAGATCTGAGGGAGATTGATGGCCTCTTGTTTGATGAGTTTTTCCAGCACAGACGCGTATGATTCTCCAAGTGGAGTAAACTGTCGCTGCATGTATCTCTGCTGAAATTGGCGAGTGGCACTCATAGATGCGGATGGTTCAGATTGATTAGTTGAAGATGAAGAGGAAGAAGATCTAATAACCACAACATTTGCTGAAGCTTTAGATTTAAGATTGGATGAGGAAGGCTTAGAAGAGGGGTCATTGGTTTTGGAGTTAGGATTCTTACTCCGCAACTTGACTTTATTCTCCTCGACGGCACATAACTCAAGTTTATGAGCCATCGTGAAGGCTTCATCAAAAGTGTGGAAGGTCTGAACCCTCAAGGTAGAAGAAATATGTTTAGCGCAGGCTTGAGAGAAAAGTTCAATAAGCTCAGGCTGGGGTAAGGAAAATGAAAGTTTATTGATAAGGCCCCTCCACCGAGCAACGAAATCAGCAATGGATTCATCCTCGAACTGGCGGATAGAATAGAGGTCTGTGATGGAGACCTTCTTGGTGATATTGATGGAGAAATGATCAAGGAAGAGCTGGGCCAACTGAGTGAACATGAAGATGGAATGGCTAGGAAGAGAGCTGTACCAGTCAAGTGCAGCACCCGAGAGAGACATGGGAAACGTGCGTAAGAGCAATGCATCGTCGTGGGCAATAAGGTAACAGGCGTGTCTGAATGCCCGTAAATGTTGTTGTGGGTCTTCCTTGCTTTGGAAACAAGAAAACTTAAGAAGTTCCCACTGGCTAGGATATGGTCTGATGGGGATAGAAGGACGGATGGGATCGTTGCAAATTTGTTCATACGAGAGAGTGTTGCGTGAGCCGATAACGAAAGTCTCTAAGTTGGACATTTTATCCATCAGCATCTTGATAATATCTACTAATGGATTGGCAGGTGGAACACCTCCTAAATTGTAAGGTGCTTGAAAGAGGCTAGAAGAGGTGTACGACGTAGTCGGTTGTACCAATAAGGGTGCAACGTACAGATGACTAGTCGTAGGGATAGAAGAAGTGACTAAGGATGGTTGGATAGAAGGCATGGCTAGGTTTGATGTTGTCATGGGAGGTTGGCTAGAGGTAACATGGGCCAATGGATAGGTAGCCACCCTAGTGTTGATAGGAGTAAGGGTAGGCGGAATGGAGATGACCAAGTTTTGAAAGGGGGTAGAAAGTGGTTGAGTGGGCTGAGATTGATAGGGGGCCGAAACCCCAGTGAAAGTGGGCCCAACGATGGAAGGAGAGGCCACGCTTGGATGGTTGGTAAAAGGTTGGTCATTGGTTGAGGCAACAGCCTGGGTATCTGAGGGTTGGACTACAGACGTCATTGATACGGCCGCAGTTTCGAGGAGAGAAGTCGGCATTCCATAGATTGGATTGCCCGAGGAGTCTCACGTTCGGCTATTTGCGAGATAGTGTTGCAAGGCTGTGGTATTGAGGTCCAAGAATCGTGCAAAATCTTGGTCCCCTTCTGGGATAATAGGCTTTTGGGTCAGAGATGGTCTGGTAGGAGTTCTTTCAGTTTTCGAGTTGAACTCCATTATAGGGTTGGTTGTAGGTGGGGTAGACGGAAGAGGATGACGCCTCGCGTGATCGACTAGATCCTTGGCTTGGCTACTAGTCAGAACCATTCAAGGCAAGGAAGAACGTCCTCACAAGCTCAAACAAGCAGATAAGAACTAAAAAAAAAGATGAAGACACAAGCAGATCTTAAAACCCTAGAAGTAAAATATTAGGATTATAGTGGCTTATGCCTTAGAATATGTGTAGAGGAAGATTGGCTTTTGAATCAGGTCCTAGAAGAATCAGTCTATGGATGGTTTCGGGTTTTGTTATGGTGCTCAAGAAGTCTGTGTTAGCTTCTGTACAGGCCTGGTGCTAAGGAGCAAGCTCCCCTCACTTCACGATTCCAGTGGTTAGCTGGTTTTGCTTAGCCAAAATATACTTCCACTAGAGATTATCCTCCGCTAGAGAAGGGAGTGGGCTTTCCCCTTGGTGATGAAATCCAAGTGAGATTGCCTGGACGGGTAAGGTATCCACTGGGGGATGAAATCCCAATTGGGCCTTGTCTCAGGTAAGTTAAAATGTTTGTTTTGTGTAGGTGGTTTGGTCATGTAACATCAAGTGATCTAGATTAATTCAATATGCAGTTTAATTACTATGTGTGGTCTAAGAGATGCAGGCAAACAGAAATGAATGCAAAGTGTTTTAATGCCCAAGTTGAAATGTTTGTTCGTATGAAGATGAATGGAGAAAGAGTCGAAGAATATGAGTTTTAGCTAGTTTAAAAGTGTAAGAAAGAAAGAAATGTTTGTTTTAGTCCTGCTTATGATGTCATTAAGAAGAGACGAGAAGAGGTGAAAAGAAAGGAACCTAATGCGCCTAAATGAATGAAAAAAAGAGAGAAAGAACCCAAGGAGGACCTAGGGTCCCACCGGGCGTGCCAGAATGTTTCTATGCAAAATTGCTTTCTACATTCAAAGAAGAAATAAGAAACTGAAAGAAATGGTCAAGGATAGAAGTACCTGATAAAGTTATGCACACCGAAATCAGACGTTGAAAGATTCTCCTCTTTGGCTGTGGAGGAATGACACCTGCAAAGAAGAAAAGACTGAAACACGAAAAAACGTTAGTCAAAGGATATGGTGGGCTGTCAGGCGAACGCCCGATCCTGGAAGTACGAAGACTTCCTAGAAGGATATCAACCCACTGATAAAAAAGCAAAATATTTGATGAAAGTAGATAATGAAAGAGAAAATGACAAAAATAAATGATAGAAAATTAAAATGCATACCTGATAAGCGGCACTGTTCTGCACAGTCATCGGCGTCAGTCTCTGTGGTGCTGGCATCGATTAGGGAAGGTGCCGACGTCGGTTGAGGTACCGTCATCGGTCGAGGAAGTGATCAGCGTCGGTCGGGGCAGATTCTGGACAGAGTTTGGGCGAGTTGCAGAAGGTCTGGGAGAGTCAAGACAGGGTCTTGACAAGTTAGGGATAGGGTCTGATGGAATCGGGATAAGGTCAGGATAGGGTCTGGGCAAAGTAAGGTCGGGTTTAGACAGAGTCTGGGGGTTTTGGTTGAGTCTGGACAGAGTTATCGATTGGGGTAATGGGCAGGGATGTAAAGAAGGGACTTAGGGCTTGGGTCTGTGGTTTGAAGATTCAGGATGACAAAAATAATGAACAACTAATAATCAGAAGGAAATGAAAATAAACAAAGAAAATACTTACCTGTCAGAATACGTGATGAAAGCCATAGTCAAAGTTGTTGAAGCATCTGTGCAGTGCTGAATTCAAGCGAATGCTAGAGTTGGTGGATGTTGGAGTCAGTTGATCACGAGAGTGTTGATTGTAAGAGTCTGTGGATGTCAGAGTTTTGGAATTCTGATTGATTGGTTCTGTTCTTTGTGTTTGGGATTGATCAGCAGACGCTTATGAAGGCTAGGGGACGGTTCGAGAGATAGTTCGATAACCGTCTAGGAAACCGATTGGGAACCGAATGATAACTAATAACGAATAACGGTAAGGTGACCGACGTCGGCAGGATTGCCGACATCGGCCAAAAAGTGACCGATGTCGGCGAAATCGACCAGATAACGATCATCATCGGCAGATGCATAATGAGGACAGAGTCTAGCTTTTAGCTCTCTGCTCATTGTTACATGCTACCAAGGTCAAGGCTGGTAAGAAAAAGTGATCGACAAGAGTTAAATAAGAGAAGAAGAATAAAACAGGGGATGACCAGGGGAGTTGACATGATTTCGGTGTCTACAGCATGGATTGGCAAGTGGCTAGTGGTTAGATGATCCTGGAATGACTATATTTGGGAGCTGAACTCCCTTAGTTAGGACATTTTAAAAAGTTAGAAGAAAAATAGACTAAGTAAAGGAGAAGAAGAATAAGCAAATAAGAAGAGCTAGTTAGAATATTTGAGCCTTAGACTACTAAAGGATAACACTCAAGTGTCCTTGGATTTGATAGGTGGCCTTCATATTGACTTATGTTTTCTACTATTTATTTGAATAAATGATGATGTTCTCTATTATCTCTTCTCATTTTAGGAGAATAAGACTACTTGGTTTACTCTACCTATTTTTATTGTCTTACACATGGTTTTGCATTGGATGCCATGTGGTGTGTGCTCATTTGAGGTCCTTGGAGAATTTTTTCCTCCTTAGTGGAATTAAATTATTTTTGATTTCTTGTGTGAATATACTAATGTTGTTATGACATAAGGTGATGGTTTTCTATTAATAACTCTTTTGTGATGGTATCAATTTAAATTCCTCCTATGTTGGGCATGGTAGTAGGTTGTTTGACCCTCTCATGAATGGCATGATGGTAGTTAATCAAATTCTTCCTATACTAGTCATAGTGATAGGTTATTAAACTTTCCCATGACCATTAGAAAGAAGTAATAAAGTGAGACATCCTCTTGTTTAATTCAATATTTTGAAGGGCCTTACTATGATACAAAAGCTTGCCTATAAGTTTTTTATTTATGAATAATTAGCTCCATTTAAAATATTATTTGAATTCTTCTTTTCTTTTTATTTGGGACTAGGAGTCAATTTGGGTAAGAACTGGGAATAAGACTTTAGGTGGTGCACGGTCATTCCTTTTGTGAAGATACCCTAGCTTATATATCCACCCTTGAATTTAAATGGTGATATAAACATGCTTGGAGTATGGAGTCTCAATATTGTGGGTGTCTAGAGTAGCAACTTAATGATGAAAAAAGGTTGGTCAGTGAGTCTTCCTTCTTATGACCAAAAAATACTTGGGAGAGGATGAGGATCACCATTGAATAATGACTAGTCCTCTATTATTTAATCAGGGCTAGAGATTTGCCTCTTGATATGTAAATATTTGAATGAAATATTATGTAATATTAATTTTATTAAGAAAAAAGCCTACTTAGTTTGATTTTATGAAAGATAGGTGTTGTATAGTGACCTTATTGTGGGTAAAGACTCATATTACAATTCTATTGAATCTTCTTATTAAACTGATATGGGATTGATTAATGATGTTTGGTTTATAGGATCTAGGGAAGGACCCTAGATGTATAAAAGTCTTTAAACTTATGGCACTTTTAAATAAATTAAAAAATTGATTTCCTTTCTTAAATATTGACTTGAGTGGATTATTTGTTAAGCATTGTGACTCTCTTTATCATCACAATATGATGAGTTAATGAACTTAAATCTATTGAAAACTAAGTATAGCTCATATATATATATATATGATTGTTTATTGGGAATACAAATATAACATGCCAAATGAATTATACATTGATGTGTTCTGGTTATGTTATTTCTTGGTGAAATTTATCCTTATAATGATAGCAGTTGAGTAGGTTATTTTTAGATCCCTAAAAAACTAGACCTTTAGTAATAAAAGAATTTTAATAGAATATTAGCTCAACTATTATAATTATATCAAGGCATTAAGCCTTTAGGTCCTGTAGACCAACCCTTTGACATTAAAGTTTTACTTGTTAGTAAATCCCTTATTTTTTATTTATGCTTTAATGAATAGATGGGCCTAAGGGCCATTAACATGTTGAATTAATAGTTTTAATAAGTTAGTTAGTTCCTTGGTCTATGTAGTACCCTTCAAATCATAGAGAATATTTACTTAAAGTAAAGCATGCTTGAACTTTTGGTTATTGACTAAACCAATGAGAATATTAGTTTAGTATCGAGCCTATCATTTTTATGATGAAAACCTAGCCTAGTATAATATATTCTAAGGAAGAAAGATTTTATCTAAATTAAGTAGTTGGAAGTAACATACATAGGCATTTCTATTACATTATCTAATTATTAACTCTCTAAGTCATCTCTGAGTTTTATTCTAACTTAAGCCTTAGTCTATTTATGATTTCTACTACACCTAGTTTTTTCTTCATATTAGCTATATAAATTTAGAATCTTTCCTTTCATAACATTTTGACTCAGCCTAATGGTGCTATTTTAGAAAATTGAAGACCATATCCAAATCCTATATTTGGTATAAATTAATGCATGCTTCTAGTTCATTGCATTATCCTTTAGCCTTTGGTTGAGATACCTTATGTAATGCTTTACCTTAACCATATTTTATTGGGATTCACTTCACAAATGTTTTCCTTAGATAATTAATATCTTTGGCCCCTTTATTTCAAATTTTGCCTTGGTTAATTGTGTGACTTTATAGAATTGGTCAAAGGAAGCCATGTGTTCTCACCCTACTAACTCAAGAGTGATCTCAGGTTGGTCTACTATATAGTTAGTATTGGGATAATAGGTGTTGGGGATCAACCAAAAAACTTGATTACTCTTATGTAAGCAATTAAACACGAAATTAAACCAAAATTGAAAGCAACTAGAATCAGAAATAGCAAAGAATAAGAGATACAAGAAACCACCCTAAAAACTTGTATTAAACTCTTCTAGAAGGAAATACAATGAAGAAAAATCACACTTTCTTCACACACCTCTCAGATGTACAGATCTCTTTCCCTCAAGAGTTTACAATCAATTCCAACAACCTGGATTGATACACACATTTACAATATGTCTTGTACTATTCTTTCTTACACATACATAAGTACACAAGCTATGAAGATATATCCCTATTATATAAGATTAGGGATCATGAGCAAAGCATTAACAACCATTAGATACACCTCCTAATCAAAGGCTTAAAATAGTCCTACCAAAAATAGAAACACAGACTTACAACTAATAGCTAAACTAATCATGCAAACTATCTGTTCCATCCATGAAATAGACTTTTTAGATGCACAAGTGACCAACGTTGGTCCTTGCTTGCCTGCACATGACCGACGTCAGCCAATTATAACTGATGTTGATAGCTACTAGTTGACTCCTTACCATCATCAATGACTATGTAAATCTAGTAACTTCAGCATCCGCTCATCTGGTGAAGTTTTTAGCTCCACACCTTAACAATCTCCCACTTGGAGATAAATAACTACACCAGTACCTGTACAGCAACATCTTATAGCTTCTCCATCTTCAAACTCAATCTTGAAGACCAACAGAAGTTGAATGAAGATTCAACTTCTCCTTTGTTATCGACTTTGTTAACATATCAGTAGGGTTCTTATCTGTATCGATCTTCTCCAGCTTCAACTCACCATCCTCCAATACCTATCTTATGAAGTGGTACCTAAGCTGTATATGTTTAGTTCTTGAATGAAAGGCTAAATTCTTAGCCAAATGAATTACACTCTGACTATCACTATATAATCTACAACTCTCTTGCTCCTTTCCCAACTCTTCCATGAACTATGTCATCCATATCATCTCTTTGCTAGCCTCTATGACTGCAATGTATTCTGCCTCTATAGTAGACAAGGCAAGAACCTTCTGCAACTTTGAAATCCAGCTAACTGTTATTCCACCAATAGTGAAAACATATCCTGTGGTGCTTCTCCTACCATCTAAATCACCTACCATGTCCGAATCTACATATCCATGTAGAGAAGTGTTTAACCCACCATAACACAAATGCCTACAGCTGGTCCCTCTCAGATATCTGAGAATCCACTGGACTACTTTCTAGTGCTCCTTCCCTAGATTGGCCATATACTTACTGACAACTCCCACTACTTGGGCAATATCTAGTCTAGTACATACCATTGCATACATTAAGCTCCCAACTACAGAAGCATATGGAACTCTACTCATGTACTCTACCTCATCATGTGAATTAGGATACTATTCTTTACTCAACTTAAAGTGTCTAGCCATAGTGTACTTACCAATTTTACATCTTGCATATTGAACCTCTTCAACACCTTGTTCACATAATCCTCTTGAGACAAAATCAACCTATGATTTTTCCTGTCTCTCTTGATACTCATGCCAATGATTTTCTTTGTTGCTCCTAAATCCTTCATGGCAAATGTGTGAGCTAATTTCACCTTAAGCTTAGAGATATCTTGCATGTGTGATCCTACAACTAGCATATCATCTACATACAACAATAGAATAATATATCTACCATTATCCAATCTCTTAAAGTACACACAATGATCAGATTGACATCTACTGTAGCCATGCTCAGTCATAAACCTGTCAAATTTCAAATACCATTGTCTAGGAGCTTGTTTGAGACCATACAAGATTTTCTTCAATCTGCGCACAAGTTTCTCCTTACCTTTAACCTCAAACCCTTTCGGCTGATCCATATATATTTCTTCATCCAAATCTCCATGAAGAAATGATGTCTTAACATCAAGCTTTTGAAGATGTAAATCCTCAATAGCAACTAAAGACAATACAGTCCGAATAAAAGTCATTTTAACTACATGAGAAAAAATCTCACCAAAATCAATACCTGGTTTTTATGCAAATATTTTCACTACCAACCTGGCCTTATATCTCATCTGTCCATTCTCACCTTCCTTTAACCTGTAGATCCATCTATTTTTTAGTGTTCTCTTTCCCATTGGCAACTCAACCAAATCCCATGTTTGGTTCTCTTTCAAGGAATCAATCTCCTCACACATGCCAAGCTCCCACTAATTCCTGGATTCCACCTGTATTGCTTCATCAAAACTCTCTGGTTCTCCACTATTAGTGATCAATAAATAAAATAATGAAGGGGAATATCAAACTAGAGGTTTACTTACCCTTTCTAACCTCCTCAAGGGTGTTTGAGACTCATTCTCAACATGTTGTCTACCCAAATTCTCTGACAGTGACTGACCTTGATCACCTCTAGGCTTGTAACTAACCGATGTCAATTCCACATGACCGACATCGGTTCCTTCCTGACTGATGTTGGTCACTGTCTGACTGACATTGGTTCCTGTATTGCTGACGTCGATTCTTGACTGACATCGGTCTCTGTGTTTTATTGTCTGTGATAATTCTTTCTTGTGAGCTCATTTTAGACCGTCACCTCATCTAAATCTTCATGGACCTACTCAAAATTCTTCAGCTTCTTGAGCTAATCACTATACATCACTTTTTCATTGAAAACAACATCATGGCTCCTAATTATTTTGTTAGTTCTTAGATTCCAAAACTAAAATCTAAAATCATCAGAGCCATAACCAATAAATGTGCACCTCATAGACTTAGCATCCAGCTTCTTTCTATTTTCCTTATCAACGTGCATAAAAGCTTCAAAACCAAAAACTCTTAGAAATGAAAAATCTAACTTTTTACCTATCCATGCCTCTTCTAGAATTCCACCATCTAGAGTAGTAGAGGGTCCTCTGTTAATTAGGTAAACTATAGTATCTACAACTTCTACCCAAAATTGTAAGGGCAAACTAGCATGCAACCTCATACTCCATGCACACTCCAATATTGTTTTGTTCATCCTTTCAACAACTCTATTTTACTAAGGTGTCCTTGGAACCATCCTTTTCCTGCTTATTACATTCATATAACAATAACTTCTAAACTCATTGCTATAGTACTCACCACCATTGTCAGATCTAAGGCACTTCAATCTCCTACCTGTTTCATTCTCAACTAAAGCTTTCCAAATATTAAAAGTGTCAAAAACATCAAATTTATTCTTTATGCAATAGACCCATACCTTTCTTGTAGCATCATCAATGAAAGTAACATAATACTATGATCCTCCAATAGAAGCTACCTGAGCTGGTCCCCACACGTCTGTGTGAACAAGCTCTAATTTGTGCTTCCTCTTTGTTGACCCAGTTTTAACAAACCTTACTCTCTTTTATTTTCCAAAAACACAATGCTCACAGAAATCTAGATATATTCTTTTCAAATCTAAAAGCTTACCTTTTGAATTAAGAATTGACATTCCCTTCTCACTCATGTGGCCAAGCCTCTAGTGCCACAACTTGGCATTCACATCTAAAGTAGATAATACAGAAGGAGAATAATTAGTAATACAATTACATAAATAGAGAGTACCTACTCTCTTACCTCTGACTAATACAAGTGCACCGTTGGTAACCTTCTAAGATTCAGCTGTGAGAGTTATTGTACAACCCTCATCACCCAACTTTCTTACAGAAATCAGATTCCGCTTTAGGGCTGGGACATGCACGACATCTTTCAACACCCATGTGTTGTCATTCTACAATTTCAGCTGCACTTTTCCTTTGCCAACAATATTACAAGGCTCATCATCCCCTAAATAAACTTTTCCAAAATCTCCTTAGACATAATCATTGAAAAATTCTCTATTTGGGGTAGCATGGAAAGAGGCCCCAGAATCTAAAACCCAAGATTCTATTTTATTATGCAAAGAAAGTGAAAGAGCATCTTGTGCAACAATACCTGAAACTTTTGCTTCTTCATTACCTTCATGTTGATTCTCTTCATTAACCTTCAACTAACAATCTTTCTTTGCATGTCCTCTCTTTCCACAATTCCAGCAGGTTATCTTTCTTTTTCCATTTCTAAATTTGGATCTATTGCTCATATTTGACTTAGACCTTGATCTCCTATGCTTTCCCTTCTCTTTTTTCCTCCCCCTGCTTTCAATACTTAAAGCATTACCTGATGATTCCCCTATGCTTTTCTTGCAAGTCTCATCATTCAGGATTACACTAACAACATCATCTACTTTCACTATATTTGTAGCAGATGCAGTATTACTAACTGCCATTACTAAACTATGCCAACTTTTAGGCAAAGAGCATAAAATTAAAATATCTTTAATTTCATCATCAAAAACTATTTTGACTGAATTTAATTGATTTACAATTCCATGGAAATCATTAAGATGATTAGATACAGATCCACCTTCCTACATTTGTAAATTAAATAACTGCTTCATAAGATATACCTTATTTGAAGCTGAGGGCTTTTCATATAAATTTGCTAAAGTGTCCATCAACTCTACTGTTGTTTTTGCCTATGACAAGTTAGAAATCATAGAAGATCCCAAACTCGATCTTATAGATCCAAGAGCCTTTCTATCAAGAACTTCCCATTCTTCATCTTCCATATATGTGGGCTTTCTATTAACCCCACCCAATGGTAAGTATAGATCTTTCTAATATAGATAATCCTCTATCTGCATTCTCCATAATTGGTAATTCTTGCTATTAAACTTCTCCATTCTCAATTTACTTTCTTCTGCCATTGCTTCTCCCACTCAAATAGAAACCCCTGTGAGTGACCTGTAATCAACAAACACTAACCAGATCTGAAACACCTGTTAGTCAACTTGAGCTCTGATACCACTTGTTAGGGATAAACCAACAAACTTGATTACTTCTATGTAAGCATTTAAACATGGAATTAAACCAGAATCGAAAGCAACTAGCATCATAAATAGCAAAGAATAAGAGATACAAGAAACCACCCTAAAAACTTGTATTAAACTCTTCCAGAAGGAAATAGAATGAAGAAAAATCACACTTTTTTCTCACACCTCTCAAATGTACAAATCTCTTTCCCTCAAGAGTTTACAATCAATTCCAACAACTTGGATTGATACACACATATACAATATGTCTTGTACTATTCTTTCTTAAACATACACAAGTACACAAGCTATGAAGATCTATCCCTATTATATAAGATTAGGGATCATGAGCAAAGCATTAAAAACCATTAGATACACCTCCTAATCAAAGGCTTAAAATAGTCTTACCAAAAATAGAAATGCAGACTTACAACTAACAGCTAAACTAATCATGCAAAAAATCTGTTCCATCCACAAAAATAAACTTTTTGGATGCACAAGTGACCAATGTCAGTCCCTGCTGGCCTGCACATGACTGACGTCGACTGATTATAACTGACGTCAATAGCTACTGGTCGACTCCTTGCCATTGTTGGTGACTGTGTAAATCTAGCAACTTTAGCATCCACTCATTTGGTGAAGTTTTTAACTCCACACCTTAACAATAGGTTAGTGGGATGCTTCCACATAGAATAATCTTGATGACCAAAAATCTTGGAGATGATTGTATAGGAAGACTTCCCTTTGGGATAACAAACTGATGTTATGTTACTATGTGGCATAATCTTGAAGACCCATGATCCCAAATATAAGTGTATAACAAGCTTTCCCTTAGGGCTAATAGGCACAGGATGTTTCCACATTGAATCATCCTAGAAAACCATGATCTCATATATGATAGTACAATGATCTTGCCTTTAGGATAATGAGCTAGGAAGATGTTTCCACATGGAATCATTGTGATAGTCCATAATCTTGTCAAAGTATATACAAAGGGTAAAGCCTTAAATATAGTGGCTAGTGGTAAGTTTCCACATGGAATCATCCTAATGGTCTATAGTCTTATTGAATTTCATAGCAAGGGAAGAGCGTATAAGCTAGCTGGCTAGTAAGATGTTGCCACATGGCATCATCCTAATAGTCCATAGTCCAATCAAAGTTCATACAGAGGGAAAAGCCTCCAAGTTATTGGGATAGTAGGATGTTACTACATGGTATCATATTTATGGTCTATAGTCCTATGTATGCATGTGAAAACATGATAGCTTGACATATTAGTAGGTAAGTGAGAAGACACCACATGGAAATAAATTTCCTTAGGAGGCCAAATGGAATATAGTGTAGCCTTGGAGCCACTAAGGAGCCATATGGATGTTTTTTGCATTAGATATGACCTAGGTTTAATTTAATTTCCATCTCAATGTCATAGAGTAGTAATATTTAATGCAATCCAACTAATGGTTTCCATAGTTCTTGAGTGAATGAAAAGTTATTTTAACCTCTTAATCTGTGGCACATGCCCAATTATGGAATGGTGGTAATGGTAGGTATTGCATGTGTGTTATGATTAGAATGAATTATTGTTTTTAATTATATGTTTATGATTGGTTTTTTATGTTTTAGGTTGTGACATGCCTATTTTTAGAGAAAAAAGGTCATGATAATATCTCTATAGATTCTTAGGTAACTAATGAACATATCATAGGATAATAGATGGTAGTTCCTCCTAGTGTTCCTCCTAACTAGGAAATCATCTTTCTTAAAGGATATAAATTATATTTAGTAGGTGAACGTGGTTCAGTCCTTGAGATTCATGGTCTACCTTTATTATATCATGGTATTCAATGTACCCATAAAGATTGAAGTAATAACAAGACATATCATGAGGTGGATCTCAAAATATGAGGTGGAAAATACTATTTGATAGTGGTCACACCTCTATTTTAAGGTAAAAATTACAAACTAATGTGGATAGTAACTAGAAGTGAAGTTTCAATGGACATCCTTATAGTTCCAAAAGCTTGTTGATGCATATTTTATGCACATTACATGTATTTTTCACCCTCTTATTTTATGACTATTGGTAATTTATCCCAAGGCATGAGTTGTATGTGATGAGTCTCTAATGGTACTTATTAGTATAATAACATCAAAATTTTATGATCTTAAGACTAGATTGTGAATCTGCACTCCTAAATTATATTTACTCACCCAATCAAAATTGATTCAAAATAAAATTATGAATAATTAGAATAAATCTAATCTACCATGCACAAAAGTGACCATATTTCATAAATAAAATGAAAATATAAAGGAAGAGTAAGGCATAAAAGAATGTTAGATTCAAGATAATTGTTCTTTTTATTGAGCTTATCAAATATTTAATCTATTGTAGATAAATCTAATGTCTACCAACTATAATGATTACTATTTATTTTGAAAAACCCATTGACAAAACTAATTGATAAATAGTTTGAGCAACATTTCAAATGGAATTTTAAAAGATGATCTAATTATGGAAAATAATATAGTCTCATTCAACAATTAATATTCTATTAATAGTCACAATACATAAGAGAAAATAGCTATAGTGACATGAGTCTAATCTTAAAAAAATCCCATAAGTGAAATCATAAAATTTCATAACTTTCAAAACATTAAAAAAAATTTACTATGAGAAAATATACAAATTAAGAAATGTCATCATAATAGATCACGTAATTTTACAATAAACTATAACAAATTCTTATTATAGCCTCAATTTCTTTCTTTTTCTCTCATCATTTTTTATTTTTTTAATACATTGTATTTATAGAAATAATTAAGTAGAATGAAGTAACTAACACATCACATCTACTACAAAATTCTAATATTTGGAACTAGTTCATTATAGTGAATGAACATTCCCAATGCTAGGCCATGAACACATTACAATGAATTCATATTTCATGATTTCCAAAATTATAATTATAATTTAATTTTAACCCCTATGAATAAATGATAGTGGGGTTATCATAAAAAAAATATTTCACCATTAAAAATTGGTTCATTATGATTTGAATGGTGAACTTAATTGATCCCTATGGATTGCCTGATCCCTCAAGGTGTGTCACTATGACAAATACAACCTTTTATGTTTTGGCTCTGGCCAATCAGTACATTACATTGTTCATTTAAATGTGCCCCATAGATATTACCTATAATATTTATTAATATTAAGTTATTTTTATTTTTAAAATAAAATTATAAAGATCCCTATTTGACTAAACTTCTTAGTTTTTCATGTTGGAAAATATATAAATTTGTGAAATAATTATGGGTTCACAAGAATCAAATTTATATCAATGTTCATAGATCTTCACCACCATCCATGTGGCATGATCACAAGGTATCATAGCACATGATAAATTTTAAATAGTCATGAATGATGATATGATAGAGGAAAATTTTGATCTCACATTCACTTAGAATATACATCACCCACATGGGAATCACCCATAACTTAGACTCATGAAATAACATAGTTTGAAAAATGCATTGGTATGAAGTTCAGATTCATTAATATTATCAATTCAAATTTATACTCTCAACAAGTCTATATACTAAATAAAAATAATATGAGCTCAATTAAATTTAAATTATATTTTAAAAAATGTGTGATTAATTTAAATAACTATGATCATAAATATGACACATGGCTAATGGTTGAGAGATGTAAACATTATCTATGAGGTCAAAAGTGGATATTCATAGGACATGTGGTAAAGATTAAACAATCATGGAATCCACATATTTTTGAAATTTTGTGGCTCATAACTGGGATGTGTAATAGGTAGTCCTTATAAAAGGTCTCTGTGTGACCTAAATGTGACACATTATAGTGATAATATGGACATGGGATAGTGAGGCCACAAAGAGAATTTTATACTTAGGTGAGGTTCATAGATCTATGAGATTTTTTCAAATCAATTTAATCTTTGGTTGAGCCAAAAAACCTAGATGATATAAAGGGTTGTTATGATTTGATCATTACTAAAATTCTAAAGGATTCATAATTAACTTTGATAATGTGGAAAGGGGGGTTTTGACTTGGAAATGTATTAAGGGCCATGAATATGAGGTGTACATATAACAAACCTAAGTTATATATACACTATAGTTTCCATGATATATAAATTATTTCAATATTAATCAAAAGGCCATATACTAGAGGGATCACCATGCTAAAAAATCTTTGAATACTTTTTAAAAATGAAATATGTTTAGTTCATAGCTATGATAGAAATTATTTTTTAAAATAATTTTATATTTTAATTTGAAATTAAATGGCCCTTATTTCTCTTGAATAAATTGGGTGTATTGATCATAATAATATGATTACAAAATATTTATATAAAACAAGCCATCATGAGGGCATGAATTTATTTAATGGGGTTTTCTATATGTTTAAGATGTAATTAAAGGTATAATTTAAATTCATAAGTTTACTCTTGGTAATATTTGGCTTCACCCTTGGAGTCACATTCTTCATGGAGTTTATTTATAGACCTAGATCTTGTGTTGACATTAGGGTTAGGATTGATATGTTTTTTTTTTTGTCATATTCATAATGTAATTATTATAAGGATTTTATTGAGATTGTAAAAAATGACATGTATAAAGATTTTGGGAATTCTTTTTAGTGTTAATAATTTATATATTTAATATAAATATTGCTCATTTCATCATAAATTTGGGTAGATATGTAAGTTACAAGTTTTTGTAAAAGTAGACATCAAATATTAATTAGGAAGTCTATGTAAGGAACTAGAAAACAAATATTCACCTATATCCAAGATGTAAAAGGGATAATTTAAATTTATGTAAATACCATTAAGGGATATCCAAGATGTATCTAAACTAGGGATTATAGCTAATAGTATCTATATAAGGTTGTAATACATGCAAATATAACATAATCTACCCTAAGCAAAGGAATATAATAAATTTTTTGGGGATAGGTATAATTACCCTGGGTTGACTTCTCAAAGCATTAATCTCTTCTTTGGATCATGTAGCACTTTAGATGATATTTTGTAGATGAAGCTCAATATGTAAAGAAGAGGACATAAATATCATTAGTTGGGGAATCCAAATAATAAGTGTAAGTTGTTTGTAAAGATGTCTCCTTAAGACTCCAAATAAATTGTGCAAATGAATACCCCAATTCTTCTTTTTCTACTAAATGCATATTTTCAGTTTCACGTAGAGTAGAATGGTGTTGTATATATAGGGTTTATATATATATATATATATATATATATATATATATATATATATATATATATATATATATATATATATATATATATATATATATTTATATAAACCCTATATATACAGATAAAAATCCTAAAAATTAACAACTAAATATGCCAATGGACTCAACCTATATCGATACAATATAAGTAAATGAGGAAACAATAATATTATATCAACTAAGGTCAATAGAATATAAAAAACACAAAACTAAGCTAACAAGGATAATATAATAAGGAAGGGTACACATGTAGGGAAAATAATGTGTTGTCCATGGATGATACAACATAAAACATATGGAACACTAAAAATTAAGCCAAAATGGTTAGTTTAATAGGGAAAATACATGAAACTAGACATAAGATGCAAAAATAAGGGAAACAATCATCAAAGCAAGCTAGACTGATTAGATAACATGATAATGAGTGTAATCAGGTATAATGGGTGATCATATAATAGTATTTCATAAATTACCATGAATTCCACACCCTTATCCTAGTGTTTTCCTTAGAACATGTACTCAGGGAGATAGATGCACCGATGTGCCCTTTAAGAGAAAAAATTAAAACTCAAAAATATTGGTGTATACACTTGATGTATTTTATTATTGATCCATTGTTTTGTTATTTCCATGATGGAATTGAGTGATTTATATATTTAGTTGTGCACATTGTGTACCTTATGTATCTTATATTTCTTTCATAAGTAATTTCTAGTTTTAATCGTTTAAAAAGTATCATGAATTATACAATTTGATTTATGTGTTAAGTGAATGAGGTCTAAAACTAACTTGATCATGGAAATAGGTTTTTATATGTAATATTTATCACCTAGTGTTTTTGTCTAGATTTTTATATAGTTAACATTGTTGGAAAATTTCAAATTTTAGGACCTTACCCAAATTTAAAATCTTTTTGTCATATACCATCTAAGCATGTAGTAATAAAGTATTTTATTATATTGTTGTGTTAAGATATTTAAGGACTATTGAGACATTTGATATCATACCTAATTAGTTTTTTATTTCATGAATTATGAATTTTTCATTTACATTTTAGTTTTATTACAAATAGTTGTATTTCTATTTAGTATTTGATATATTTCATATTATATTTTTGAGTTTATACTAGTAATGTCATTTGGTGACTCTATGTATCATCCATATGAATTATGATAATTTTAGGCCTAGAATAAAACATCAAATAATCATAAAATATTCATACATGTACATATGAAAAATATTTAAAATTTATCTATCAATTAAGTCTACTATATCTTTATGTGTTGTCGTGTCTTGTGAATACCTAGTGTTGCACATATTTATTTGATTGTTTAAATTATGGATATGATTGGCTCATAGACAATTGTATTGATGTCTATATATATGATTTTTATTATTATAAAACAATAATATGTTATTTGATTCCAAACCTTTTTTCATTGGTTTATTAAATTAAAGTTTGTTATAATGATAAAGGACAATTACAATTATTTCCTTAACTCTGTGGACTATGTATTCTAGAGAAGGTATAGTCTTATGTTTATTGTATTCATTAAATACATATGGAGGTTGAAAGCTATTTTTGAAACCTTAATTTGAAACATGATTGATAAGTCTTTGACTTCCATTTTTCAAAGGGTCATTTTGGACCTTAGAGGCATAATGATGGTTTTTGACATTCAAACATAGTTTAATGACCTACTCATTTTATTAGGGTTTACATGGTGGAAAATTTTGGTAAATTGTTTCAATTTTTAATTCATTTTTTATTCTATGGATTGTTGACTGGGGATTTCAAGAAATGAGGATAAAATATAGGGTTTGTTGTGGAATCCAGGAGAAATGGATGTTTTTTTAGAACCATAATTAGAGTTAAATTTATGTGATAATAGTGGAATGAAAGTAGTTAATAAAGCCATGGAGGACTGTGGAAAACACATAGTTTGATGGGAAAGAAATTAAAAGAGGTGGAAAACGAAAATAAAGAGGAGAGAAAATAATAGTGAGCATTCTATTATTACAAGTAAGTCTAATTTTTTTGTGGTTCTATTTTTATTGTGTAGTTTATGATGTGATTTTTCTGAGAAACCCAAGGTGGATGAACAATTTATAGGAAGGTTTTTATCCCTCTTTAGAATTTCCCCATCACCTTGTTAGTGGTTTTAGGCATGTATCTACTATATTAAGTTATATTAAAGTAGAATGTTGTTTGAATGTATAATGTGGTTACTTATTTGGAAAACCTTGAGGATTATTATTTTTTATTATATAGGGTAAAAAAATGGGTTTTGAGGGATCCCATAACCTATAAAATAATTCCAAAGGAATAAAAGGAACCACCCATTAGGGAAAAATAGAAGTGACATCCATCCCAAGCTAAAACCCCACACATAACCTACCTAAAACCAATAAAAACCCTAGCTTGTCTAAACAAGGCATGCAAGATGTAAAAACCAAAAATAATCCCTACTAGTCTTCTAGATCCTCCTACATGGTAACATTATGCTTGTTTCTCTTTTTTTTGACATTTTCTTCCTTATTACTAGCCCATTTATTTTCCATGCTTCTCTTAGTCATTTTACTTGGTCCCTCAACCATAAGATGTTTTTTAGGTTTTTCATCAAGTTCAATTACCTTATACCTCTTCTTATTTAGTATGACCTATTTTGGATTATTTTGGTATTCCTCTTATTGTTTCTATATTTCATGCTCCTATTTTAATGCCTCCTCAATATTAGGTTTAAGCATACTAGCCATATTATGTTAGACCCTTCCACCCCTACTACCCTTATAAGCATTAGCTGGGATCCCATCTCTGACAACCCTGATATACTTTTTGATGTCCTTCTCTATCCCTTTAAGTTTTTTATTTAGATTTTTAACATGTACTTAAAATTCAATTTGGGGATCTACTCCTTAGTTAGAATCTTGTCTTTGTGCATTCTCATTTTTCATTCATTTTTTAAATGGGACTCATAAGTCTCAAGCTCATGGGTCTTGACCTCTCCTACCTCCACCCCTACTAAAATTTCATTATCTTAAAAAATGAGAATTAATGATTTCAAGATATCATTATTAAGCTTAAAAATGGTTTATACTAGTAAATTGGTTGGTTTGAGCTTCTCCTCATCATTTGACACAACCCTTTTCCTTTTTATCTTATCTTAGGTGAGGCCTTCATGTTTTTAATATAAGGGGAATGGCTAAGCATATGTTTAGAGATGTCATATCCATTCATGAAATCCTCTTCCATAACCCTAGTCCTAGCCTTCTCATTATTCTTGGGATTGGCTTTCTCTACACTCACCACCATATTATCGAATGACTTAACATCCCTCACTAGTAGTAATATTAAAACCTGATGGATGATGTCATCTACAATATCATTTTGGTAAGCCTCCATAAAAAACTCAAATGACATTATCAAATAAAATGGAAAACTAAGGACATAATAATTTTTAAAATGATTGAGCATGAGGAAATGGTGAGAGTTCACTAGCCTCTTCTTCCCATCAATCATAATATATCTCATATTTTTTATATATACACCAGACTAAGGTAAGGATAAAACTTAATTTAAGAAACCCTTTTAAACCTTCTTAGCAAGATATTCATATTTATATAATGTTTTCATTACCTCAAATTTTCATTTATTGTCTTTAAAATCTATAACATCATTAGGAAAAATACTAGTAGCCACTGTGATAATATCCTCTTAAACATTAATAACCACCCCTGTCATCCTGAACACCCTATCCCTATAGGATATCATAAAGTCCACGTAAATATTGGTATCATTGCCTAAAATTCATTTCACATACACTATAAGACCAACTTTACATAGAATTTTCCATATTTTACTATTCTAAACATCAACCCATGATATAAGGTCAATTCTATTTAGTTCACCCCCCATTATCACTACTTTATGGTTTTTAATGGTACAAGATATGAGAAACTCTCTATCTCCAAGAGTGGTAAACACTTATATATTAAAAATGATGTAAATTTAGAAATGCACCTCAATAATGATGTTGATATTCCCAATATGGTCATATTTTTTCCCATACAGGTTAAT